>JARHVA010006528.1:340000-842500 GCA_037957365.1 Torreya grandis | reverse complement strand
GTCAAATTATATAAAAATAAATATATTTTACTTTATCAGTCTACAGACCTATATATTGAATCTAAAACCCGTGTTTTCCTATTTTAATAAAAGAAGAAGCATCATAAGTCCTAAACCATTGTATATAATGTATATAACATTAGTTGGATTGAAATAAATTTTGGGGATTATTGTCACTAATTATTTCACCCTAGATATGTTTGTTTAAGCCTAATATAAGGTTTGGGAAACATTGGATTACCTCTAGACATGTGGGTTGCCTATAACAAAGGTAAACCTCTAGGTTTAAGGGCTAGGTCCTTAGATATAACTTTGCTTGATTATCACCCACACTACTAGTTTGTTTATATGAAAATATATAGAGAGTAAAATTAAAATAACCTATTATAACAAGGTGATACAACAAATTGATGTCGACTAGACTACCATGACCCGCATAATGAAATATTATTTACAATACCAGTTTCAAACTTATAGGGTACTCCAACATAAGTATTTAAAAACATAAAGGTGATATGTACTAAACTTCTCAAAGTGAAAGGAAAAAAGGCCTAATCCCAAACACTAATTCAATTTCCTACACTTAGATACAAACAAGGACACTGACTAAACTCCATATGACCTCTTAGAGAATGAATTTCTTGCACACAACATGAGAGAGTAAGATGAATGCAAGGATAAGTGATTAGCACTTATCATTAAATTTTTTCACTAATCGACACACTTAGACAAGGAATTGTAGAATAAAAACTAGATTCAAATTTTTATTCAAAAGAAAACATAAGTATTCAATATAGTAGTTCTTCACCACACCAGACATGGATAAGATTACAAAATCCAAAATGGCTTGAATTTATAGAGTATGTGAGAAGTGAGAGAAGAAATGGAGCTCAAAGGTCCTAAGAACAAGTGTCAAGTGATGAGGAATAATTAAATTACACAATAATTAAGTGTATAATATATGATGAAGGTCTTTTTGGACAAGTGTCCATTTAAATCATGAAAAACTCCTCAAAATGGCATAGAGACCCTTCAACTACCTTCTTGAAACTACCTTCATGATGAGGCATATCTTGAATACTCAAAATTGTATTATGAAGACTCAAAACATTTACACTATATGTGGGTTAAAAAAATGTGTGATAGTCATCAAATTCTTCCCTAACCACTAGCCTTCTTCATGGCACTTGTGCTCACTATCTACAGTCATTCATTGGTCTTCTAGGCCTCATTATTCACATTTGTCATCCAAGTGGCCTTCATTTGCTCAACAAAATATATGGAAGAGGTGTTAGGACACATTTTAAAATTCAATTTTCCTTCCATTCCATCCATTAGACCTTTAAAATATCCCAAATTGGATTTTTCATCTTCTCACTAGGTAGCCACTTACTCTTTTCACTATCTGTCCAAGACTGCCTATGATGAATGGTGTAGTATAGTTATTTTGAAGCTAATATGTGGTGATATATGAACATATGGAGTTATAATAAGTCCCTAAAAACCTATTTTAATATTTTTCATCCATCAAAATACTTTTGTACTTATAAAACAAGTCAAAACCTATAAAAAGATTTAAATTTAGCTTGTCTATATAAGTAGGGTACAAACCAATTTATTGTCTAGGATATTGAGAGAGTATTAAAAAATTAAAAATCAATTTATAGGTCAAAATACTCCTACTAAATTCATCTCCTTGCATATTTTCTCCATCAGGTCAAAACTAGAGTTTTAGGAGGGTTTAAGATGCTTAGGACTATTAACGATTATTGATAAGAGTTAGACATATGAATTTTGAAAAAAATACATAAATTTGGTTTATATGACCCCCTTCAACTCTCCCCAAGTTATTAATTCATCATAAAATTAATCCATATAGATATGAGTGTTTTGAAATGGCCCTTGAGCTCTTTGAGTGCATTCTAGACACCCTTGAGATGGTTTTAGGCTAAAAGTGACCCCTTATATGTACTATCCTAAAAAATTATTAATTAAATAAAACTTATACCTCAAATTTAACACTAAAAATTGGATTGGAAATGTTCCATGGTCACGTGAATTAATTTAGACCCCTTGTAGGTTTTAGGTCTAATTATAGGCCTAATTATGTTCTAGTTACCCATGACCACTTCTAAGAATTCATGTTGACTTCCGAGTCTAATCCACTTTTTTTCATGTTCAAATAAATTATATAAAACATTTAAAAGTGTTTAAATACTCCTCATGTCATCGTTCCAATGTCTACACACCAAACCTATAGTCCTTGCCTTGATTTAGAGTGCCTTCTATTTGAGACAAAATAAAGGGAATTTTCCCTATTTACTCAACCAAAATGAGGATATGAGATTTTATATTAGGTAATTTAGGTAATATATACCAATTTTGAAGTCTTGGTGACCTTTTAAATCCCTTAATATCATAATTACCAAAGATAGCTATTTATAGGGTTTAGAAACCTCAAGTTTATGACTGTAGGTTAGTGTTACTTATTCTTGAGAGAATTTTTGAATGTGTAATTAAAAATTTGAGAGTTTTATTATAATTATAAATTAATCTTACATCTTTTCTAACCTCTTTTCCTCACATCTCTTCTATTTTCCTAGGCTAGTCCAAGAATTGTGTGGACTATGTCACCTATAGGTGACAATCAAGTAGAAGATATGAGACCCTTGTAGATGTTCAATTAATATTATCCAAATAATATTATTTTTCTTTAGATAAAATATCATCTTTACCATAAATGGATTCACTATGCATACAGACCATGCCTCTTACCTCCCACCATCAACTCACTGTGGGTTTGCAATCAAACTATAGATCTCGATTTGAGAAACCATGGGGTTCCTATAGGTGTTCATAAGGCTTGAATGATATTATTAACCTGATTTTATCCTTATTTTTGTTAATTATAACATATAACACTTGTTTTAACTCATCTTGGGCCTAGCGACCTATGCCCACATCCAAACTACCTATTCCTAATGTACTGTCAGTCTATAGTCAGACTATAGGTGACATTTTGAGAGAAAAAGGGACTCCTATAGGTTCTCACCTAGTTAAAATAGTTTTTAATCAACTCCCTCAATTGATATTCAGGTCACTAGTTTCATCTCTCATTTAAATAGAGTCACCTTGTCTTGAGGTCATGCTTGCATTGTGTCAATGTTACATCATAAGGCCATTTAAGCTTCAAGAGTATTATAGATTACTGAAAGTCTATGGTGAAAGCTTTATTGAAATGTAAGTCTATTCACACTACCCTCTCATGACCAAAAAATCACTCTCTATGTACTTTCATTCCCTTAGACTTGGGCTACAATATAGAAGAATATTAGACTACCACATACCTCTAATTTATCATCATAAGATGGCATTGAATATGGAGAAAACCCTGATTTAGATAAATTAAGGTAAGTTTTCATGCAACTTTCCAAACTTATAGATATGTTTCTAGGTTTTAATTCATATGACAATCTCACCATTTTCATCTTGATGCTTTATATGTTATTAGACCTTAATAAAGGTTTCAAGTGAGTTTAAAACTTATACCACTCAATATTCTCAGACCTCTATGGATTAAACTTAGACCATTGTTGGAGCCACCTATAGGTGTTACTTCATGATATAAGTCTATGTGTGATATATTAGTTCACACAACCAATTTATAACCTTTTGAAAGTCCCAAATCTATTGTTTCCACTTTTGACTCCTCACCATCTTGAAGTCTTCTTATCATATCACCATGACTATTCAAATCTCCTTTACACTTGACTGTAGGTAATAGTCACAGGGTTTTATAACTGTGCTTGTGTTTATAAATGTGTTTTTCATATAGAACACTCTTGAATGCAAAATATTCATGGATAATTATGATTAGACATGATCTCAGATGTGGAAACCAAACATTTTACCCAGTTCTGAAGTCACTATAGGAATGTAAGATTTACAAGAGTGACAACATTATCTGTAGACTATAATAAAGTCCTAAAATATAAAACTAAAATATTATTACTCATAATTTCACCTTCACACATTCAATAAAGATTGAAAAAATTGTGAGGAGGAAGGTCATGCTTCTCAATATCATGTACATAACTTGAATTAGATAGAACAATGTAAACATAGAAGAAACCCTAAAGTGTTGAAGATAGGCAAGCATCAAAGAATCATAAAAATTCTTAGCAATGATTCATAGAATGAAAAAAACAATCCAAAAACAATTACCATGAATTGGAAGTAAAAATAGATAAATACCACCCACCAAGTGCACTTACTCTGACTTAACTCCTCTTGGTCATATAAAATTGAAATCAATTGACTGTTTCTTCTTGTTTAGGAGAGAGATAGGAAATATATGTCAGTTTTTAAAAAAATTAACTCCTTAAAATATTCCCAAACATGGAAGTGACTGAGGGCAGCTCAAGAGACACTCTTATAATAGCCACACATGCCCAGACTATTGTATGCGTTATACAACTACTTAAAACTACAACTTTTCCCACTGATCTTATTTTAATGTTACACTTGCATTTTATCAATTCCAAAATAGTTCCTCTAACATATTATGACATGGGGGACATTTAATATGCCTTTTGAACACTTTTCCTCTATGGGAAAAACTTAAAATTTCAATAAATGACCTAAAAGTGACTTTAAATTGACATAAGGCAACTATACAAAGATGAAAATGCTAAAGCACACATATATGACCTCATTAAATACCATGGGTCACAATTTACACCTTATAAAACCCCTATAACAATTTTTACCATATAGGGGGTTGACCTAATTTGACTTTTGGTCAAATTATTCAACATTTTGGTGATTTCCTAGGGTGGCAAGCCATCTATGTGAAAGACCAGTATCCTACTTTTATCCATTGGGATATAGAGTAACCTTTACATATATTTGACATTGAATTTACTCTAAAAGAAAAAAAAATAACAAGAAACAAACATATAAAACAACACACTAAATAAAACACACTTGTGTTCTCAATAACACTTAGGGAAAACACACACAACATAATATAAAACACACACCTACCCTAATATGTTCAACACTTCAAACACTTGAGGTGAATAAAAATCACCATCACTTCAACCAAGATCAAATATAATACCTCTTGCATCATTGTTGATCCATGAAATCAATCCATCATGTGAAGCATAAATATATATGAACAATTGCTTATGTAAATGATCAAATGACTTACCATATTTAGATCCATTATTGACTAAAAGTTTGTCATTTAGATATTTCAAGTACATTCCATCAATCCCTCCAAGAATATTTTTTAACTTGTAGCTTGATTGGCTTCTATAATGTTCAATTGACACCTCTCAAACTAAACCTTGTGGGTCATCAAAGTTATCTTAAATTTACTCTCTCACTATCATGATGTACTTTATATATAAGACCATCAAGTTTTTATTCCTTATGCTCCATTAGGATTGAAAGTGATTCAACCTTATGCTAAGGTTTGGACTACTCCTCAAACATAAATGTTTATTCCTTATATTCATTTGAATCCTCTATGAATAAATTTTTTTAATAGTAGTTTGTCATACATTATCATGCTTAACACGACACTGTACTTCATGTTTAGGAGATTTACCAACTACCTTATTATTAAATTCACACTTCTTAAGATGAGAAGTAGGATTACTCAGTTATTCAAATTATTGGACTATGGCATGAAACCTTTGCCATAGATCATCTTCCTCTTCATTACTATCATTTTTAAGGACTTACACATCTTATGTAGGTAGAATGATATTATTTTTATCATCATCTTGATCTACCAAACTTTTAATAACATCATCATCATCATGAAAATTATTAAGGTAATTAACCTCAACAACTTATGGAAAATAAATCTCAATGCTTACCTCAAAATGTTCATATCCTCACACATGGATTATGTATGTTCCAAGATCAATTTTCTCAAAGAAAGTTTATGGATCATGTCCATAAGTATCAATACCATACTCATATAGTAAATTATTAGATATTCCCTCAAGCTTAGAGGATGCTCCATCATCCATAACAAACTCTTCTTGATAATTGATTATGCAATTCAGGTTAGAGCATACTTCCATATAGGGCTCAATATGAAATTTAGACAATGGTTGAGTTATATTGGTTAACTTTTATCCATACCTTATCTTGAATGCCAAGAAGGACTAATCATCTAAGATGTATCCTCCTATCTTGGCAGCGAAATCTCTTAAAAGGCAGATAGCAAAGTGAGTAGGAAAATCAACCACCACTATATCTTAAAGATTTAGGAATCTAGGACAATCATGAAGGAAAATTCTCAAACCTTTAACAAGTCCCATTGACTTATCTAGTGACTTATCTAGTGTCCAATAAAGTTGTATCACTCCTTTAATTTATGGTTCATATTCCAACCCCAATTTATTTTCCACAATCTTGGGCATCACTGAAGTACCACCCTAATATCCACTATGAAATTATGAACAAGTTTGTATCCCATAACAAGAGTGAGGTACAAGGGTGGAGGATTTTTAGAATTGGAAGAGGGTTATAAAATGTGTGTGGGAGCATTAGTGATGGTAACACTACCATGACTTGATGTTTGGGTTTTAATGTGGATTTGGGAGAGTTTTTTTTTAAGAATCTCTTTTTAACCTGACAAGTGAAGCATTTCCCAAAGAAAGAGACTAGATTTAACATTTTATAAAGAGTCAAAAATGTTCAAAGAAATAAAATTTAATTTTTATTTTATTATTGAAGGAAAATAAATGACTTGAACTTGAGGCATTGGATAACTTTGAGTCACCTTTCCAACATTCTGATTTGAAGTAGGTGCAAAAGTTATAGGAACTATCATAATTGGGCTCACATCACACTACCTTGTAGGAAGGTTACTTGAACTTGTATCAACACCATGGAGATCTCCCAAGGCCTTATTATTTTCTCTAGTATTATTTAAAACTAAATAATTTTGATTGAGAACAAAGGTTTCTTCCACTTTAATGTTTGTAAGGTTCACCTTTTAGGGCTGACATCCTTCATTAACTTGCATGTAATTATCATATTTAGGTAAAATTTGAGGATTAAATCCTCCTTGAGAAACCAAAAATTTCTCCCCACCTTAATTTTCATCCATGAAACTATACTTAATGATATTTTTCTCCTTATACCAAGTTAATATTAACTAGTACCATAGTTCTTGTGTTGGAGGTAGAGGTTGGGTTGTATGAATTAGGTGGCCTATTGAAGTTAGGTTGTCCTTACCCTCTACCTTGACCATATTTCTAAGGTGGGAGCCTATTTAATTTTTTAGGATATGGAGAGGGGTTTTGATTAAATTCATACTATAAATTAAGTTACCTATCTTGAGCCTCTAAGGATTTAAATCTTACATCGTAATCAATAGTATCTTCTACCTTCTGAGGGGTAGTTATAGACTTGGTATTTGAAATTGGGACTCGAGAAACACTTGGAGTAACAATAGACATATTAGGTAAAATAGGCATGGATATTTTTGGAGGTAATTTTATAGCTTGTATTAGACCATTCTTAGCTTTAATGGTAAGATCATAAGTTTTAGGTAAGGTTTAATCACCCATAGACTGTAATATGATGGCTATGTTGGTACTAATAGCCTTTAGATATGTAGAAAACATAAAGCTTATAAGTGGTCTCATGGAATGAGGCAACCTATACTAAGTCCTTTGGAATATTTAATTACAGTCATGCATTGTCTCCTTGAGACCTCTTTGAATCACATTGAATTGATGAATGAGTGATTTGTGATCATTTTTGTCTTTGAAACTTGAAGTCAATAACTCTCCAAAATCAACCCAAGTGGTGACACATCCTCTGGGTAATGCCCTATACCAGTCAAGTACTTTACATCTAAGGGACATGGCAAGTAGTCTAATTGCACTATTGACTTTAGTGACATTGTGAAATCTACATAAGTTAGATATGTCCCTAATATGTTGACTAGGGGTGGAATGACATTCCCCATTGAAAGTGGAAACACTCTTAGTAAAATTAGGGGGTATATCATCATATGCATTGAGTTGTATGGTATTTTTAGTATTAAAGGCTAGGAAGGCATGTTTTATATCCATGTTCTCCTTAGGTTCCTCTTCACTATCTTTATCTTCTTAGCTTGCAAAGTCTTCTTGTTCTTCAAAGGACAAAATATGTTGAGGATGCTGAAATTAAAAAGGATGTTTAGGTTGAAGGAGTGGGCTTATGGGATTGATACCTATACTATAAGTTGACCTAGTAAGGACCATGAAGTATGAACATAATAAAATATTAAAACATGGTCTAAAATAAGATATTACCTTGAATGGAGTAACCAAATGCTGAGCAAAACACCATATGTAGCTGTGATGTTGTCAAGACCAACATTCACCTTGACAAGATGTCTTTGAGCCAATGAGTCCTACCTAGTCTGCCATAAATATTGTCACCAAATCTTGTACCCTATATATGGTTTTTCAATATTAATCTAAGATTTGGGTAACATTAGATTACTTCTAGGCCTATGGGTTGCCTATAGTAGAGGTAAACCTTTAGGTTTAAGGGCTAGCTCCCTAGATATAACTTTATTTTCTTATCAACTACACTACTAGTTTAGTTAGATGAAAAGAGATAAAGAGTAACATGAAAATAACCTATTATAATAAGGTGATACACCAAATTTATGTCCACTAGACTATCATGACCTGCACTATGAAATATTATCTACAAGACTAGATTTAAATTTCTAGGGTATTCGAACATAAGTATTTCAAAACATGATGGTGATATGTATTCCACTTCTCAAAGTGAAAGGAAAAAATTCCTGATCCTAGACACTAATGCAACTTCCTCCATTTAGAGACATACAAGGACACTAACTGCACTCCATGTGACCTGTTAGAGAATGAATTGCTTACACACAACATGAGAGAGTAAGATGAGTACAAGGATAGGTGATTACCACTTATTATTCAAAATTTTCACTTTTACACACAATTATACAAGGAAATATATAATTAAAACCAACTTAAAATATTTATTCAAATTTAAAAAATAGTATTCAAACTAGTAGGGCTTCACCATACCAAACATAGATCAGATTACAAAAGCCAAAATGGCTTGCATTTATAGAGTATGTGAGAAGAGAGAGAATAAATAGAGCTCAAGGGTCACAAGAACAAGTGTCAAGTGATGAGTAAAAATTATATTGAATAATAATGAAGTGGATGATATTCCATGAAGGTATTCTTCGATAAGTTTACATCTAAAGCATGAAAAACTCCTCAAATTGGCATAGAGACCCTTCAACTACCTTCTTAAAACTACCTTCATGATAAGGCATTTCTTGACTACTCAAAACTAGACTAGGAAGACTTTAAATATATGCACTATTTTATAAGGGTTGGAATCAAGGTGTGATGGTCATCAAATTCTTCCCTAACTGTTAGCCTTCTTCATGACAATTGTGCTCACTATTTGTAGTCATTCATTGGTATTTTAGGCCTCATTCTTCACATTTATCATCTGAGTGGACTTCATTTTCTCAACAAATTCCATGGAATAGGTTTTCATACACCTATTGAAAGTCCCTTTTCCTTCCACTCCATGATTTAAACCTTAAAAATATCCCAAATTGGACTTATCATCTTCTCACTAGGCAATCACTTACTCTTTTCACTATCTATCCAAGACTGCCTATGATGAATGGTGTAGCAAAGGTATTTATAGCTAATATATGGTGAGATATGAACATAGGAGTTATAAAAATTCCCTAAAAACCTCATTCAATAGTTTTCATCCATCAAAACTCTTATGTATGTTCAAAATAAGTCAAAACCTACAAAAAGGCATGAATTTAGCTTATTTGTATAAGTATGGTACAAAATAATTGGGTGTCTAGGATCTTGAGATAGTATTAAGTAATTCAAAATCAATTTATATGCTAAATTAACTCTGCTAAATGCATATCCTTGCATATTTCATCCATTAGTTCAAAACTAGGGTTTTAAGAGGGTTTTAGATGTTTAAGACTATTATGATTGTTCATACAAGTTAAATGTATAAATTTTGAACAAATTACACAAATTAGGGTTACAAGATCCCCATAAAATCTCCCCAAGTTCTTAAGGTGCCCTCCAATTAGTCCATATAGATATGAGTGTTTTAAAATGGCACTCAAGCTCCTTGAGTGCATTTTAGACACCCCTAAGATGGTTTTAGGCCAAAAGTGACCCATTTATGTAGTCTCCTAAAATATTATGGATTAAATCAACCTTATACCTCCCCTTGAAGTCTCATAATTATATTGTATAGGTTTCATGGTCATGTGAATGAATTTATACCCCTTCTAGGGTTTATGTCTATTTCTAGGCCTAATAGGCCTAACTATGTTAGAGTCTTCTCCAATTTTTTTCATAATCAAATAAAATATATATAATATTTTATAGTGTCCAAACAATTCAAATGTCATCCTCCCAATGTTTACACACCAAACCTATAGTCCTTACCTTGACTAGGAGTGACCTCTATTTGAGATAAAATAGTGGGAATCTCCCCTATTTTCTCAAAAAAGAATAATAATAGGTTATATTAGGTCATATAGGTTATATTTAACAATTTTTAATGCTTGCTAACCTTTACAAATCCCTCAATATCATAATTTTCCAAGATAAACTTCTAAGACTGATGACTATCTTAGGGTTTAGAAACCTTAGGTCTATGATAGTAAGTTGGTGTTACTTCTTATTGAGATCATTTTGGAATGTTTCCTTAAAAATTTGAGAGTTTTATTATATTTATATATTCATCATACATCATTTTTTACCTCTTTGGATCACATCTATCCCATTTTCCTACGCTAATCCAATACTTGTATAGATTGTGTCACCTATAGGTGATAATTAGGGAGAAGTTTTGAGACCCATGTAGATGTTGAATTAATATTATCAAACTCATCTAATTTATCTTTAGGTCATAGATCATATTTACCTCAAATGGATTCACTATGAATATAGGCCATGCCTCTTACCTCTCACTATCAACTTGTTATGGGTTTGTAATTAAACTGTAGATCTTGATTTGAGAAACCATGGGGTTCCTATAGGTTTTCATAAGGTCTAAGTGTTGATATTAACCTTACTTGATCCTTATTTAGGTTAATAATAACATATCACACTTGTTTTAACTCATCTTAGGACTAAAAACCTATTCCCACATCCAAACTACCTACTCCCAATATACTCTTAGTCTATAGTCAGACTATAGGTGACATTTTAAGAGAAAAAAAGGACTCCTATGGGTGGTGACTTGAGTCAAACCATTGTGACTCAACTCCCTCAATTCATCTTGGGGTCACTATTTTAATCTCTCATTCAAATGGAGTCACCTTGTCTTGAGGTCATGCTTCCATTATGTCACTGTTACATCATAAGACCATTTAGGCTTCAAGAGTAATGTAGATTATGTAAAGTCTATAGTGAAATATTTATTGAAATGGAAGTCGATTTACACTACCCTCTCATAACCAAACAATAACTTTATATGTCAAGACATTACCCTTAGACTTGGATTATAATATATAATAAGTTTAGACTAGTGTATACCTCTAATTTATCATCATAAGATGGCATTGAATATGGATAAAACCCTCATTCAGATAAATTAAGGTAAGTTATCCCCAATTTTAACCTTCCAAACTTATATACATAGTTATAGGTTTGTATGAATATGAATGTCTCACCACTATCATCTTAATACTTTCTATGTTATTAGACCTCAATGAAGTTTTCAAGTGAGTTCAAAACCTATACCACTCAATATTCTTAGACCTCTATAGATTAAACTCAGATCATTATTGGATCCACCTATAGGTTCCACTGCATGATATAAGTTTGTATGCTAAATTAGTTCTCACAACCAATTTATAACCTTTTGAAAGTCTCAGACCTATTGTTTCCACTTTAGACTCTTCACCATCTTGAAGTCTTCTTATCTTATCACCATGACTATTCAAATCTCTTTTACACTTGAATGTAGGTGACAGTCATAGGGTTTTTTGACTATGCTTGTGTTTACAACTATGTTTTCATATCGAAAACTCTTGAGGATAGAAAATTCATGGATAATTATGATCAAACATGATCTATGATGTTTAAACTAAACATTTTACCTAGTTCTAAATCTACTATAGGAAGGTAAACTTTGAAAGACTGAAAACATTATCTGCATACTATAATGAAGTCTTCAACTAGTAAAATAAGATAATATTAGTCATAAGTTCACCTTAAAATGTGAAATTAAGACTAAAAACATTTTTAGGAAGAAGGTCATGATTCTCAAGATCATGTGTACAAATTTAATTTCATAGAAGAATTTAAACATAGAAGAAACCTTGAAGTGTTGGGGATAGGTAGGAAAAAAAGAATCACATACCTTAATAGAATTGTTTCACAAATCACAAGAAACCAAATGAGAAACTATTACAATGAATTTTAAGTATACATAGATTAATACCACCCACTAAGTGCACTTTATTTGATTCAACTCCTCCTGGTCGTACCAAATTGAATCTCGGTGACCATTTATGCTTGTCTTAGAGAGTGATAAGAAAGATATGTTAGTTTTTGCCATTTTAAATTCTATAAAATATTTAAAATAATGGAATTTAAATAATGGGAGCTCAATAGACACTCTTGGATTATCCACACATGCCCAAACTACTATATGGGCCATTCAACTACTTTGAACTACCACTTTTCCCATTGATCTTCTTGTTTTGATGTTGCACCTAAATTTTGTCATGTATAAAATAGTTACTATGACATATTATAACATGGGAAGTGTTTAATATGTATTTATAACACCTATCCTCTATGGTAAACATATAAAATTTCAATAAATGACCTTAAAATGACATAAGACAACTATACAAAGATAACAAAGCTAAATCACATATATATGACATCATTAAATACCATAGGACATAATTTACACCCTATAATACCCTTATAACAAGTTTGAATATATATGGGGTTTACCTAATTTGAATTTTGGTCAAATTAGTCAACATGGATAATGAAAACACATTGAATTAAATCCAAATAACCCTAATGTGATGTGACAAACTTATGATAAAGACAAGAACACATAATTATATAGTGTTGGATAAATAACACATTGAGAGAGGGTCAAAGCCTACTTACAAGATTAGATAACATCAAAGAATATTTATAAGACATTTTATAACATAATTATTCATTATCCCTTGAGTAAGATCTCTACTAAAGAAGTTAATAGACCTTGAAACTAGTTTTAGGGGAAAAACTATTTTATCGTATTTTTATTTAATAAAACACAATAAGTATAAAGAATATTAGTTGAGTCAAGTAACACCTAAAAATATTAAATCATTATAAAGGTCATAATAAGTGTATTTGGATCAAGGAATCCTAAAAACTAAAAGAAATCATACTTGAATTTAGGAGTGTATTAGGCCTAGAAGATAGTCAAGCCTAAGAAGGTCTTGATTTCACTTCCTAATAAAAGATTAAGTATAAAGACAAGTTCAAAATTGATTATTGAGACTAGTCAATGTTTATAAATATATTAATAATAAAAAGGAAGGCTACTATAAAAATTTTAATGAGACAGACCTAGTTATAAAAGATATAGGCATTGAAACCCTCGTTGTGAAGGCTACCTACATCACATTTTATCTAAGTTCTTAGAATTCAATATAAATTTTTAAAATTTAAATTATGTATTAGTTATTAACCTTAGACACAAGATGTGTTTAGGGAATAATATGTTCATACTTAGTACCATAGTTCCTATAAATTTTTTATAAATAATTGTTTACGTACTTTGCCCCATTGTCCTAATCATTAATAATTTCATAAAATCCTCCATACATTGGGACAAAGTGATGTATGTCATATGAACCATATTATTAAGTTTAGATTATATCAAGAAAAACATAATACTACTTCAACACTTATGAGAGAAATTGATCATGGAATTAGGATTGAGTACCATCTGATAAACATTAGGTAAGAGTGAATTGACAAGATGCAGTGCATCTAAACCAAGTCATGTTAATTCACTAAAAATTCATAATTCAAAATGTCTATAATATATTACTCACCTTGGAGTTTTATTATGAATACTTATATTTCATAACCATATGGAAAAGACCCTTTAGATTCTAGTTGTACGTGCAGATATACTGAAGGTGGTCTTTAATAAATATCAGGTGCACAAGAGTGTGACTGGGTGAATAAGAGCCAAAAATTTGTTAATAATCCTCCTAAACTTGATAATATGCTACTTAAATTGCCTCATATACCATATTTAATGATATTTTGTTGTATATCAAGATGTGACTTCATGGTTGGTAAGGTGGATAGACCCAATACCTCTTGGTTAAAGTAATCAGGCATTTATGAAATGCAAACTTGTATATAAAGAAATGAAAATACCCCAAAACACATTTACATCATCTATGATTCATATCACATTAAGATAATCATATCAAGAAGTAATCATATTTATTATAGTACAATTTTGGCATATAAGCCACGTAATTAAGGAATTTTACTTGTTGCTAAAAATGAATATCCTCCAATTCATTTTTTTTTACCAAAAAAGATGGGACATCCATATTGAGACTTACTCTCATCTATTTTATACTAAATTTTCATTAAATTCTTTAGGCTAATGGAGATGTGTCTATTATATTAAGTAAACTAACTGAAGCCTAAGAAAATATAAAACATGACAATTATACTTAAATTACTATAAACCCATTAAAAGGAGATTTGTTAATATCAAACTATTTATAAACCATAAAAATAGGTCTTGAGTAAATTTTAGATATATACAGTCATACATGTTTACCAAAATCCATATATATTCAAAATTAGCTTGTAACTAGTGTTATGGCCATGATTGCCTATTTTTGAGCTTTTTCATTTTATTCATATATTTTTAAGCTTATCTCTTTAAAAAAATCCATGAACTCTTTCCCTTTATAAAATTTCCCAACCTCATAATTTCTTACAGTATGATTTATTAAAATTTATTAACATTGAATTTAGAGTAGAGCTTGAAATTCTACCCCATTATTTGAATCTTTTCCAAACTATATATTATTAATAGATAATCCAATTTGAATAATATATATGGCCTCTCCATCTCCCATTGATATTATATTATTTGTGGAAGATTCATAGATCTCAACATTTGGCATCCTTTATATCGTTCAAATACTTTTCATCCATAAGAAGCTCCTTAGAGATTGGGGGTTGTCCTTTAGCAAACGTATTTTCATTATTAATTTTGATGTTACAAACTTTTTTACCTTAAATGTCATTTTATTATTATTCATTTTCATGAATTTTTTGATATCCTTTCCCATTTTTTAATAGCAATTCCAATTTTGGTTTACGTATACTCATGAACTTCCTCAAGAATTAATTGATTGTTTGCAATCTTTATCATAAGGTGACTTTAAAATTATAAAAGTGCAAGGACATTCCTCTAGGTGAAAATATTTTTAGGCCTATTAATTGATAAATATGGCATTATTTAGTAACTATTTTACTTTCTATTTTAATAGGTCAGTTTATTTCTAATAGGATTATCTTTCCTCTATTGTTTTATAGTTAAACTACAAATTGCATTTTAAATAGGTAGGGGTGTTTATGTGGCCACATGAATTAAAAATAGAGAGAAAGTTCATAGTTTTTAATTATTAATTCAATTATGGACATTTTTTTGAGGACTTACATAATCTAGTGCATGTACAGCCATATAAAACAAAATTTAAAAATATTTTTAAAAATTTTCATGTATCTGTGCACATTTACATTTTGAGACTTTCCTACTCTGGTGCATTTATGTAGCCACATAAATTAAAGTTTAATAATATTTTTTAAATCTTAAAGTTCTTGCAAATATTTATATTTCAAGAATTATCCTAGTCTATTGCATTTGTATATCCACATTAGGTAAAGATTAAGAATATACCATAAGAGAGCCTCAAAAGTTCATGGATAGTTGAGTTGACCAATGGATTATAATAAAATTATTTAATCATACTATTAGAATAATACTTGAAATTTGTAACCAATAGAAACTTGTAAAAATTAAAAACAAACTATATTATAAATTATACTATGTGATTCTTCTAAAAGTCATATAATCCCTCAATTCCTTTATAACAATCTATGTAAAAAATGAAACATTAATTAATCTTTATCTATCATTAGAAATGGATTAGAGTGTTGAAAATTCCAAGACACATTTTTAAAATATATTACTTCAAAGAATTAAAACTACCATAAGCTACATCAAAGTTGAGTATCAATATAGTTATTAGGAAAATCTCCCTACATACACTAGGAAAGAAAGCACCAACTTTGTAAAACCAATAAAAAGTGAATATTTTTATGGATCCATTTATCCTAAGTTTTAACTTGCATAGACATATCCTTCCTAAAATTATTTGATTACCTAATACCTTCCAAGAATAATCTTAATAATATATATATATATATATATATATATATATATATATATATATATTCAATTAAAGAGATGATTGTATATAAATTTGTCTTAGGTAGTTGATCTTAAACCCTTGTTTCTTCAATATTACATAACCATAAAACCTCACTATTTCAAAATCAGTAACTTTGTAGTAATAAACAATTCTAATATGTATACAAAGGAGTTTCTTTGGATATATATTTTATTTAGAGGAAGTAGAAATATAAAATGTTGATTAAAACTATTAAATATTTTAGATAAGTTGTTAGTAGGCATCCTTTTAATCTAATATATATTATGTTGTTATAGATTCTTCAAATAAACATCATTTGTATCTAATATGGATCAAGTTAGAATTATTTTTAAAATTTTTCACTTCCTTTACCTCCCACATTTTTGATGTCTAGCTAATATAAATAAGTCATGAATCATATTTTATAGTTATGTTATGTTCACTATCAACTAACAACTCTTATTCTATTTTTAACTCTATTGTCTAATAAAGATTAAGGTGAGGTATATCTTGAAAAAATATAAAATTTATAATATAAATATTTCTAGATTAGTTTAATGGTGTATTCTCTTCGCAAAGATATATTTCTTCCTCAACTCAATTCTTTGAAAACTAATTATTGCTTAGTTTATTTTAGTGTTTAAGATATTTATAGATTCAAATTGTTTCACTAATACCATGATTCAAAGAGAGAAACCACATAGGTTGAAATGGAGAAATAATTCTTAATTTCTTATGAGTTTTTGGAAAGTTTGAAAAAGGTTCCCTAAACAAGGCCTAATCAAACATGTTTTGTATCCCCACACCAACTAGGCAAATATTGTGCCTCTTTTGTGATTTTGCTAAGGAAGCATTTTCATCTAATTTAGGAGATCTTATCCAATGTACACATATTAATGTTATTTTGATTTTTAGGGTGTTCTATTGGTATGGTATTTTGATAAGAATATTGGTTATATAAATTTAACATATAATAAGAAGGTAGCATGGACTGTAATTCATGATAGGTCATGCATTATAAGCAAATAGTCTCCTAGTACATGACCTAATAAAAAAGAGAAGCTACATTAGATTAAGACTGAGAAACATTTATTCTACTTTTTGAGTTTTCTAAGAAGGTTTTTTAGGCCCTAGAGGTATCAAAATGTGCTTAGTCATATGGAATGAGGGTATAAAAAAACTATAAGTTGAATTCATTGAAACAAAACCCCAAGTCAAGGGTAAATGACCAATGAGAGGTCTCCTTATTCATCTCAACCAACACATATTTTAAGGAACTTTTTCTCACAATTCCTTCTTATTTTAGATCTTTTATTCCAAGTAAAATGATTATTTTATTCATGTTTTTTCATTACAATCAACATAGGCTTTATATTCAATCATTACCATTTGAAATAAATTTCTGTCTTATGGGATATCTATTCTTTCTTGAACACCCTGAACATATTTTGTATATAAAAAACATTATAACAAGTTAAAACATGTATCATTGCCCCAACTATTATATTCTCAAGAGGATTTTGTATGTAAAAAATATAAATGTAACATACAATAACATGTATCAATTTCCCAAATATTATACTTACATCATCAAGATGATTTTATTAATATAATGGAAATATTACTTATAAAAAAATATTATTTGTTCATATAGTTAGGTATATGAAAATTGAGGTAACCTAATGCCATAAAACATATATTAGGCATTAATAAGTCTAAAAAAATATTTTAAAGAGATATAATTCTTTCCAGGTACATTTACCTTTATATCAATTATTAACTAAATCGATGACAAACTACCATTGGGATAAATTTTCCTAAAATAGCCCAAGAGTCAACAACATGTGAAATCACAAGGTCCTAACCTCGATACAACATAACTTTAAATATAAGACACAAAAATAAAGGTATAGGATAAGGTCTTGAAATTTAGTGTATTTGACCATTCCAGGGGTTTCCCAAGAGATGCATATGTGGTAGTGTATGGGAGAATAAGAGGTGGACGCATTGCATCTGAGGCCTATTGGATAGTTTTTTCACCTAAATATTTTTGAGTTATAAGAGTGTATGTTGATGTTAGATAAAGATACATGTGGTATGATGTCATGATTTTTAGTCATGCAGTCCAAGACTTCCTGATCTTTGAGCTCCAAGGCCCTTAAAAATACCCTTCACATACCTTTGAAGGTACTACAAATCCCTTCAAGGTATCTCCTAGAAGATACTTTTAAGTTCCTTGGGGGATACCTTTATGAGATACCTTAATACAAGTCCCTTTAAGGTATCTCCTTGGAGACACATTGAGATACCTTTAAGGGACTTGTAATACCATAAAGGGTACCCTTGAATATATTATAAGGCCCTTCAAGGTATCTGTTATCACTTTGAATTAAACTCTTTGAGAAGCTATTTTGGGTCTCCACACTCAATTTATACAATGGGAACTCTCTAAGGATGTGGGTGGCCTTTGGATAAAGAGAACTTATAGAGAGGGTTGAATCCCTTGATGCTACATCTATATCATCATTACACCTAATAAAACTTACAATGAAAATGGAAAGAGAAATATGAAATAAAATCTAAAAAGGGGTGATGCACCAAATTGTAGGTCTCCTCCTATTGATCATGAGTTGATAAAAAAGTTATGATAAGGATGATTATGATCACACATATTCAAATAGTTATCTAGTTTAAGTATTTCAATATGGAGGTTGCATTTGATACATTAGCTAAGAGGGACAATCAAGAGGCCTAGAATAAGGAACTAATGAAGGTATTCCACACTTAATAGTTTTATAACCACTTTATACACACCATATGACATAAAATAGATAACCTACTAATAAACAAGTGATAATTAATAGTACAAATGCAAGGTGATTGAACATCAACACTATTATTCACCATAAATTCAATCTTGAACACACTATATGAAATATGAAGAAGGTAAAAATAGTTTTCATTTAATTCAAAAGAGATAACAAGTATCAAGTTTAGTAGGGATTCACCATAATAAGTTGGAGGATCTTTTTACAAGGAATTCATGGCCAAACATGTAGAATAATGGAGAAGAGAGAGGACATGCTAGATGTCTATTATGACTATCATGTATCATAAAACCAATTACAATGCTAAAATATGGTGAAGAAACAATCCTATCATTCATACTCAACATGTGTTTTCCTAGCCTAATGATGATCTCATAATAAGTGGTATATAAATGGCTCTTATCCTTTTATGATTCATCTTTTTTCATTTTGAAACTTCCCATTCTTAGTTGGAAGAGTTACAAGTTGCTATTTTGACACATGTCCTACTTAACCTTCTTGGCATATTACCACACGATTTTTGACTCTTACAATTCATATATTATCTTGGTGAGAATGAAACTTGAGAATTAGAATTATTCATACTTTATCTTTGTCATTAGAACATGTAACTTGCATGTCTAATCCTATTTAATCCAAAAGAATGTGCAGGCAAACCTACAACTCATACAAGGTCTATTTTTTTATTAAATATTGTCACAAAATCTTGTCAATTCTATGTAGGTATTGAATAAGACCATACCATATCTGTCTAAACTTATATATTTACTTCAATTGATACTTCACAACTTACTTGACAGGAATTTTGGAGAGGGTTGTAAGTGTTCATGCAATAAGAGCTCCATGTAATCTTGAGAATTGTATAGGGGTTTTTTCCATGTTTCATGACCTCCAACATATGTTTTAAGTGTTTTATATCATTTTATGAGTATCAAATATCATTTTCATGTTTAAGTGTTGTTAATTATGTCTCCAAGGTGACTAAGGATGTTGATGAGGTGTCATGTGTGCTAAAATGACAATGACAAAGTGTGCTTCAATAAGCTTTAATGTTCTTACATGTTTTTTCAATGTTTGAATTAGTGAGCCAATTTATGGATGATATTTATGGTATGGTCATGTTGTAGATACCCTATGGGGTGTTATTAGTTCTTGGAGTTCTTATGGAAGTGAACGAAATTCATCAGAGCAGTCATATGAGTGTCTAGGTTCAAGTAGTCATCTTAGTAGATAAGGCTGAGTAAGTAGTTTTATGATGTAATATTTCACACATGTGAAAGTTTTAGGATAATTTTGATAAATTTATGGATTAAACTATGAAATTTGATCTTGTGGTTCAAATTTGAGGTCATGAGGTTGAGCGTATAAAAATTTAATAAGGTGCAAAGTTGACCTTCTATGTAGATTGTAGTGATTCCCATACTTAGTCAACATTTACATTATTAAAGATATATGGTGAGAATTTAATCAGATGATAAATATCTATGGTGAGAAATTAATATGAGTAGATAAGGATCTAAGGGAGTGCATGTTCTTGTTAGATAGATATCAATGAAATGTATGAACTCAGTTTGTCAAAAGTTCTTGAGATTATACGTTCTAGAGACATGTGTCTAAATCATGATGATTTAATAGAATATCAATGACACATGGGTGTTCATACATATGGAAATTGATGGTGTGGTTTGATTCAAATAGTCAATGTGCTCAAAAGGAACATGAAGGTTCCAAGTATCATAATCATGAAAATGCAAATCAATGACAAATGATGAGCATTAAAGAGTTAAAGATAGGAAGCTCATGGGGAGATAGAAAGAGCGTATTTGTTCAAATTTGATAAGGGGAATTAGATGATGAAGATTTTCATATGTTTTGTATTTACATAGTGACCATTAGAACAAAAGAAAAACCAGTCTATATTATTTGAGTTATAACTTTTGATATATGCATAATTTGATAATGGTGTAAAAGGCAAAGTTGTGGAGAAATTTAAGGAAAATCCAAAAAAAAATATTATAAGGTCTGAATGTTTTTAAATTATAGATATTGATATTTAAATTTTACTATTTATTCATTCATGGTGCTACTATGTATAAGACTACTGTTTGAGTAAATTGTGGTTTAGTAGAAGAGTATTTTGGTGGGAGTAATCACCTAAAAATGTCATAGAGGTTATATGGAGTGAAACCATGTATTTAAAAGTGATCCTATGTTCTTAATTTTCTTGATGAAGTGATAAAGGTATAATAGGTCTCCATGAGACCTATAAGGGCTACAAAGGCCTAATTAAAAGGCTTAGTTGATTAAGTATGACCTATGGATGCTATGGTTGACCTGTGAGGATAGTATTGAGATATGTGTTATCATGATATAATTATTAATGGTTAAGTCAAGTATTATGGCTGACCTAAAAGTCAATTTTCTTGAAGACTCTATAAAGAGTGAATACCAAGGTAATGGTTTCTTAACTTGATGTGTATATGTTGTGAGAGAAAAAGATAGAGATGAAAAAAAAGAGATTAAAGGGAGTGTGCTTAGTGGATGAAATGAAGTAAAGAGTATATTGAGGATGAGCGAAGAAGTCTAGAGTGATCCAAAAGGGTGTTTGGATTCATTTATTTTATGAGAAAGTTTGAGTGTGTGTGATGAGTTGAAATAAATGAGTTATACATTATTTCTCCAATCAGATTGAAAGGAAATAAAAGTTATGGAGTTATTGATTTCATATGTGTTGTTTGGGTTCTCAACATCTATAATAATTTAGTGCTTGTTCAAACTTAGGGGTGGGTGCTCCTTATGAAGTGGGTGATTCAATAAAAGGTCTCATGTTTGTAATCATCTTATAGGACAAGTAGTCCATGTGTTTGAAATATTGAGAGTGGGTTTTATTTCCCAAGAGGGTTTCTCACGTAGATCTTGTGCTATGTGTGTTATCTAACATAATCTTTATTATTCATTTTAATGAACATATTATATGCTTTATGAATTCTTGTGGTGATTGATTAAGAGTTTGAAAGGATTAAAATTGATTTTTGAAATATATTTCATCACTATTTCAACCCCCCCTTAGTGATTGTACTTCTAATAATTGGTATCAGAACAAGAAATTCATTG
Source organism: Torreya grandis (assembly GCA_037957365.1). NCBI lineage: Eukaryota > Viridiplantae > Streptophyta > Pinopsida > Cupressales > Taxaceae > Torreya > Torreya grandis. The sequence continues at coordinate 819,988 of JARHVA010006528.1, read as the reverse complement.
TAAGTTTAACTACTTGAAGGTGATTTAAGGTACAATATGGCAAGTCAAAAAATTCAAGGTTTCTCTACAAACTAAGAATAATTGTTCAACGGGTCAAATTATGTTTTTTGGAGTTCAAGGATGAGGACATACATCATGTATCTAGGGTTTGATACATGTAAATACATCATAGATGGTTATAGTACACCAGCTACTCCTCCAACTAGTGCTACTAACAATAATTTTAGTGAAAATAATTATAAAGTTTTGAATGTTATCATTTTTGGTTTATCTAAAGCTGAGTTCACCAAAGTCATCCATTGCATGTCTACCAAGGAAATTTGGGACAAATTATAGACTATCTATGAAGGATACTCAAAGGTAAAACTAGATAAATTATATACCTACCAAAGGAAATTTTAAGGTCTCAAAATAAAGGAAGAAGATACAATAGCATCCTATCTTCTATGGGTTGATGAGGTAGTAAACATAATCAGAGGTCTTGGAGAGGTGATTGATGAAGCTACTATAGTATAGAAGGTATTGAAGACTCTTAAACTCAAGTTTTATTTAAAATTTTATGTTTTAGAATAAAATCATGATTTCACTTAGTTGAAGATGGATGAACTACGTGGAATCCTTACTGCCTATGAGATGAGAGTTGATGAGGATATACCTCCTAAGAAAGAAGAAGCCTTTAGGGTGATCAAGGAGACAAAAGATAAGAACAAAATGTTAAGTCTTGAAGATTTGATCTTAATAAAGATCAACTTGAATCCATGATTGTAATAATATTGAATGTAGGATTAGGTATGTATGAAGGAAAATTTCCTTTTAAATGTTTTTCATGTGGTAAAGTTGGTCATTTTGTAACTAAATGTCTAAACATGTTTAAAATCAAATAAGATTATAAGGAATCTAATGACAATGAACACAAGAAATTTGAGGGTCCTATTAAGTACAAAAAATTATTTAGTAAGAAAAATGGAAATAAAGAATCGTATAAAGTTAGTAAGAGACTTTACCATAAAGAAGATAGTAACTCATATGCAGAAGAAGAAATAAACACATCTGACAATGATAATTCTTTTCATAATAAGGACAAGGAGACATTCATGTCTTTTAGTGATGATGAAGGTGAATGTTCTTTAAATCAAGATTTCTTTAGAGGAGATATCTCAGAGGAAGAAGATGAGAAAGTCACTCTTGAAGATAAATATATAGATATTATGGAAGAAATGAAGATACTACAAAAAAACAATAGAAACCAAGATTTCTTGATCAAATCTTATGAGGAACAAATTAGACTTTTTGAAGGAAGGCTGAATAAAGAAGTCAAGGGTCATGATGAGAACACACAATAACATGACATTTAGGTTTGTACTCATAATGAATAAGTAAATATTAAGGATGAAGAGTGTATCATGCATCAATCAGAGATGGATTCTTTGCAAATGAAACTAAATCAAGATATGAGCAAGATTAAAATGTTTTAGAAGTCAAAAGCCAACAACTCTAAAAGAGATGATATCATGATAAACAAATATACAACTTATGATTTAGATAAAAATAATGAATTGATAAATGCTCTTCAAAATATGAATATTGAGAAGAAAAAGAACAAAAAGATGATGTCATAAATAAAGGACTATAAAGAGCAATTTAGTGTGTTTGAAGCAAGAATGAATGATGACACTAGGGAACATGAAGATATTGTCAAGCATATCAATAGTCAATTAGAAACTATGTATATAGCCTAAAATCCAAATAAAATGAGTGATTAGGATATGTGATTAAAATTGAGTCATTAAACACTGAGTTAGAGAAGACATCTTGTAAGTGAAGTCATTTATGAAGTATGAAAAAAGTTTAAATGATTTTGACAATATTCTGAGTAGTCAAAAGCATGCTAGTGATAGATCTAATCTTGGATACAAATAATTAAAAAAGTCTCTCACTCAATAAAATATAAAGGTTGATGTGAATAAGAAAAATCAGACTTTGAAGATCACTCATTAGTCAAGTAATGATGGTATTGTCAAAATGAAGACAAATTAGATTAGATAACCAAATGCTATGAGGTATACAAATTTCAATGGTCATTTTTACTCTTACAATCAATTTGGTCATAAGTGAAAATATTTTAAAATATTCTCAATGAATTAAATTACATGGAATTTTGAAAAATACAATGGAAAGCATGAAGAACATCATCACTTAAGACAATAAGCAGGTTCATAAGGAAATAATGACTTCATTTTCCATAAGTGTCAAGGGTTTGGTCATATTGTAAAGTTTTATAATATCTTCATCAGGAGACCAAATGATTAGGTACATAAAAAAATTTATCAAACTTCAAGGAATAATCATATATCTCAATAAAAAGGTATGCACAATCTTAGAAACCTCATTTGTGTCAAATGTTATGAGAGAGGTCACATAGAAAGGCTCTGCAAGAATGATTATTATTCTACTTCAAAAATTATCAATCCTATCTTGAAGAAAAGGAGCCATAGTGAATGGAGGCCTAAGAAGGTAAATGAAAACTAGGCTTAAAGTGGATTGTTTTACATTATAGAATAGGTAATAATTTTTTGTATCAAGGAACAATCCTTATCTACCCAAATGGACAAGGAAATCAAGCAGGATCCTAAGATAAAAGAAAAAAATATGGTTGAAAACTCATTCAAAGTCAATTTGAATATGAGGAAGGACTAGAATATAAGAAATAACATGGAGATATGGGATTTTCCTAAGTTTTGGGATCTTTATAACCTTTATGACAAATGGGTGTTTCTACCTATGCTTCTTAGGAGACATTTTTCTTGTGTGGAAGCAAGTATATGTGCTCTAGGTGATGATCAAAGTTCCAATCAGTACAGATCTTGAAGGTAAAGGGCAAGCAATAGATTATGAAAGATAAGATTGTAGATGAAGGAATTTGAGAAGGTTAAACTAGTTTGGATGTTGATTTAAGACATTGATTAGATAAGACAAGGACAAGTTATTGCAAACATAGTATGGAAGTTTTTAGGTATCACAACAGAATTGGTTAAAAAGACCTATTGAAGATTTCATGATCCAAGTGAAGCATGGAGTTATGGGAAGATAACTTAGATAGTTTGAAAGGATTTAAGAGATGTACATGATGTGAAGGTGAGTATATGTGAGATGTTCTAGTCATGGTGCAGATGTAAATAAGTCTACTATAGATGTGAATTGAAGCATGTTGATATAATGACTTGATCAAACCAAATTAGATTATTTAAAAATGTATTGATTCCTCATGCATAAATAAAGGGGGATATTTGTAAATGGATATGTCTTAAGATCATAATACATTGTAGTTTAATCTAAGAGAGAAGGTATGGAGGTTATTGTGCTATTTCTTCATAGAGATATGTTTGATTAAGAAGAGTGTTGTGTTTTGAGCATGTTTCAGAATCTCAAAGGCAATAAGTGGTATGCATAGTGTTAGGGGGAGTTTGTATCATTTATTAGAGGTGGTAATTTCTTATTTTTGGTTATTGAAGTCTTTTCAGGTCCTCAAAATCAAAAGGTGAGCCCACTTTGTCATTGTGTAAAAAGGTGAGAAAGTAATTGAAGAGAGAGACATAGTTTGACCATAAGTTTTGTATTGGTCTTGACATCAATTATAAGGGGGGAGATCATTGGATAGTTTTAATTATGTATCAAAGGTAACCAAGTATGTTGATGAGGTGTCATATGTACTAAAATGATAATGACAAAGTGTGCTTCAATAAGCTTTAGTATTCCTACATGTTTCTTTAGTGTTTGGCTTAATGAGCTAATTTATGGATGATATTGATGGTATGGACATGATTAAAATAAAATATAGGGTGTTATGAATTATTGGAGTTATTATGTAAGTGAATGGAATTCATCAAAGCAATCATATGAGTGTCTAGGTTCATGTAGTCATCTTGGTAGACAAGGTTGAGTAAGAAGTTTTATGATGTCATATTTCACACATGTGAAAGTTTTAGGAGTATTTTGATACATGGATGGATTACCCTATGAAAGGTGATCATGTGATTTAAATTTTAGTTTATGAGGTTCAGTGTAGAAAAATTTATTAAGGTAAAAAGTAGACATTCCAAGAAAATTATAGTGGTTCCCATACTTAGCCAAAAATTAGATTATTGAAGATCTACGATGAACATTTAATCTGATGATGAAGATTTACAATGAGTAATTAATATAACTATATAAGGATATAATGGATCATTTGATATTGTTAGATAGAGATAAATGACATGTGTGAAGTCAATTTATCAAAGATTCCTAAGATTTCACATGCTAGTGACATGTGTCTCAATCATGATGATTCAACAGAAGGTCAATTACATGAGGGTGTTCATATATATGGAGATTGATAGTGTGGTTAGAGTCAAATAGTCAAATTTATAATAAGGCATTCAAAGGTACCAAGTGTCTTAAGCACAAAAGCACATATCAATTATCAACAATGAGCATTAACGAGTTAAAGACATGAATCTCATGGTGAGATCAATGAGCGTATTTGTTCAAAGTTAATAGGGGACACAAGATGATGAAAAGTGTCAGATTTTTTGTATTTACATAGTGACTATTGGAATTTTAATTTTTAAATTAACAAAAGAAAAACCATTTTTTATTGTTTGAGCTATAACTTTTGATATATACAAAATTTGATAATGATGTAGAAGGAAAAGTTGTAGAGAACTTCAAGCTACATCCATCAAAGTTTATTAGAAGGTATGAATGTTTGTAAAACTATACATATTGAGCTTCTAATTTTACTATTTTTTCATTAATGGTACTATTGTGTATAAGACTACTATTTGAGTAAATTATGCTTTAGCAAAAGAGTGTTTTGGAGGGATTAATCACCTAAAGATGTCATAAAGGCTATATGAAGTGGGCCGATGTATTTTAAATTGATCTCATGTTCATAATTTTCTTGATGAAGTGATAAAGGGGTAATAGGTCTCAATGAGACCTATAATTACTACTAAGGCCTAATTGAAATGGGTAGTTTCTTAAGTGTGATCCGTGGATGCTATGGTCAACCTGTGAGGATAGTATTCAGATATGTGTTGTCATGATAGAAGTCTTAAGGGTTAAGGCAATTATTATGGCTTACATAGAAGTTTATTTTCATGAATAATATATAAAGAGTGAAGACAAAGGTAATGGTTTCTTGAATTGATGTGTATATGTTGAGAGAGTAGAAGATGAAGACAAAAAAAGAGATTAGGGGGAGTGTGCTAGATGGAAGGACTGAAGTAAAGAGAAGATTGAAGATGATAAAAGAATTATAGAGTGATCCAAAAGGATGTTTGGATTCATTTATTACATGAGAAAGTTTGAGTGTGTGTGATTAGTTGAAATAAAGGAGTTATACATTTTTTATCCAATCAGATTGAAATAAAATGAGACTTTTGAAGTTGTTGATTTCATAGGTGTTGTGTGGGTGCTCAACATCTAGAACAAGTTCGTGTGTGTTCATACTTAGGGGTGGGTTCTCCTTGTAAAGTGGGTTCTTCACTAAAATTTATCATGTTTATAATCATATTATAGGGAAATTAATCCATGTGTTTATAATCTTGAGAGTGGGTTTTATTCCCAAATAGGGTTTCCCACATAGATATCATGGTATGTGTGTGATCTTGCATCATCTTTATTATTCATTATTATGAGCGTCTTGTATGCTTGATGAATGCTTGTGGTCATTGAATAAGAGTTTGAAAGGATAAAATTGAAGTTTTAAATATCTTGAATCACTAATTCACCCCCTCTTAGTGATTTTACCTCTAATAGTTCAATCTTGATGCAATCGTGAACAATTGATAGAGGTTTATTATGCTTCTTTGAATGTCTTCAATAACATGACTAGTGGACTGATTATGAAAAGGCTCTCAAAACTATATTTATTCATTTGAATGATCTTATATATAACCTATAAATCCTTCCAAATATGTCACTATATTCTTTCCTTTATGCTATGAAGTGTCTTGATGCCATTTATGACCTTAGGAAGGTCTGGGACTTCAACCTCTCAATGTAAACAAAGAAAGTCTTCACCTTGGTTTGGTTTAGTTTATTAAAACCTTTATTATTGCCTTGAAATTATTTTTATGGATGTTTTATGGATATTATACCTCTGCCCATCTTGGGAGGCCTCTCTAACTGGTCAAAAATCTTCTACACAACCAAAACCATGAAATGAGGCCTAAAAAGGCATTTTTCAGACCACTTGATTGTGATTTTACTCGGCATATGCTAGGATATTTTATCTAATAGGTGTTAATGAGGGTTTTATATGTCATAAATTTGTTTTTAATAAATTTTTATGTCATTGGTGTTCATTATATGTTATTTACATTCATCAAGCTTTTTTTAGTCATAAAGGCAGTTTCAAGGTTTCTACATTCTTAACGATTGTTAATAGAGTATAGGACATTGATTTATTAAAAAATTACATAAAATGGGAGTGAATATACCTTATAAACATCATATAATGTAATTTTTTCCCATTCATCTGCTTGGTTAACTCCTCATGTGAGAGCATTAGCTTCTCAAGCATTGCAGACTTGTAGTTGCATCTTGAGACAAGTGTTTTATGCAAAAATGATATTCGAGTGTTTTTTCATTGTAAAATCATAATTTATGTCTTATGAATCAATAAAAATTTCTTAATTTATTCTTAATAAATATTTTACCCCTTAAATACTCTTGATACTTGATTTGTCTATGCCTTTGGTTTCTTAGTAGTTTGACTATTTTGACCCTAATGGTCTTGTTCTAGTGTGTTATCTTCATTACATGGAATATAATTACTATATAAAAATTATTAAATATAAATTATACTCTAAAATAACCTTAATAATTTTATTTATGCTCAAAACTTGTACCATTCCTTTAAATTTCTATGTGCATGCCTGTATGTGCCTATTTCAAGCTTAAAACCATTTCAAACTTGCTTTCAGATTGATTACCTTGACTTTAATGATATAAAATTATATTGGAAATGATTTTATATTGTTTTATTACCTTAACAAAGGAGGAAACATATAAGGTTTTCCAAGAACCTATCATTCTAGACTGTAGTCTTAACAAAATGCACCTATGCATGCATAACTATAGCTATTTCCTTTCCATATCTATCAGTTACAAGATTGGAGTATATTTAGGTTTAGATTAATTAGGTTAAGAATCAGAATATTTTATTGGATATTTCATTTTTTAATGCAAGTCTAGCACTTTTTTTTCTCATACTTAAAACCATGTTCAAGAACACTATATAAATGGCCTTAAGCTTGCCACCTACAATAGCCTATCTAAGATGACTATTGAGATTTAAATAATTCATTGATGATTTATTTAGGTAATATATATAAATTAAAAATATAATAAACCAATCCATTTATTGGTTTCTTAAGGATCAAACTTCAATGGTAATATTTATCCTTTAGGTTTTTACTACTTAATGAACTTTCTCCAAGAGATACTAGCTCAATATGATGGTTTCTCATCATGGTAAAGAGTTTAAAAACTCCTATAATATTATCCAATGTATTTCAAACACTTATTTACCTTTCATACCTCATACTCAATACAAAACATACATATTTTTACTCATTATAGTGTGCATGCCTATGACTTTCTCTTAAACCTATCGATCTACCATAGCTTGAGAATGGATTCAACCTCCTATACATGTATCTAGGTAGTTTCAGATGAAAAATATAATTCTATTGGAAAATTTTTAAGCTTAATTATGAGGATATACCTCAAAATTTATTGAAAATATTTTTTATTCATTCTCTAATCCTGTTTATTGTACATAATCATACTTAACATGCATATTCATATTGTCATCTTCATGTTCAATAAAATTTGACATAGTTAATGATTTGATTATGTATAATAATGATATATGGATTTTTATACAATGTTTTACACCCACATACAATCATTTTCAAGGTTGGAGATATACCCCACCTTTAAGAAACGTGACTATCATGTCAAAATCAACAACGTACAACACCTCTTACCATTTATAGGTCTAGTCCATGGGTTTTTTATTGTATTTTAGTATTTTATGGGGTTATATACTTATTTAAAGTGTTATTAAATTAATAAAATTCACCCATAGATATTTTAAATCCATTCAAAGGGATAAAATTGAGGTTATAGGGTTTGTTAGGGTTTTAGAGGTAGTTATATTCTTAGGAATGATTCTAACACTCTACCCCCTAATATCAATTTTTTTTTCATAATTTTTAAGGCCATATGGTTGGTCAACATCCCATAATATAATTTTTCCTAGCACTCTCTCTCTCTACTCCATGAACCAAAACTAGTAAATCGACATTCTTGACTATGCCTGCAAACTTACAAACTTGATTGAGGAATTAAATAGGTTTTTGTCTTATTTTGACTTGTACCATCCTCTTGAGCATGATTTTGATATTGGTAAATATTTATGATTCATTGGAGAGGCTTAGAGGATAATTATTATCTTTAAAAACCATTGAAATATACCTTTATAGACCCTTATTCATCAAGAAATTATTCATTTATCAAAATGCCTTATTGTAGCTTAGTGCAAGATATCCATGCAGTTCTTCGCTGACTTATTTAAGGAGAATGTAACATAAAAATAATTTGTCTTCCATTCCATTCTTTAATCATACTCTATTTATATGTTAGGTAATAAATAAAATAGTTTCAAATGTGAATGTACATTAGAAGAAATTATTTGACACATCTTGGTTGAGTGTATGGACATAATAAGGTGTAAGATGCTCTTAAACAAGTGTCAAATGACCCCAAAATACCTTTTTGAACTCTATTCATGGTGTTCCACTCTTCACACTTGATATTTCATATCAGTTCACTTTATAACATTAGAAAATACAATAGGACTAAAATAGGTGAATATCTTAATCTCCATAAAATTACCTAAATTTCTCCAAAGTGCTTGAAAAGGCAAAATTATTATCCTGGTATCTTTGATTCTTGATCCAATATTTACTATAGATCACCATACCATCTTGGAAGATCAAAACATCATAGTTTCTACCATGGATCAATCATATATTAAATTTTATAAAATAAACTTAATCTTTTCAAAGTTACCTTAAACTTTACTAAACTAAATTGAAAAATACCTTATAAAATATCATGACATAAGACTAATTGGACCAAACACATGTCATGGAACTTAAAATATTGATAAGATAAGTTTTATACATCTTTTTAAAATGGTAACTAATGCAATTGTCACATTTTGGATGGTAGGGGTTGAATTTTTGCCTAGGAGGCCAAAATATCAATAGTATCTCCTAGGAGATATCTTTAAGGGCCTTTTAGTACCTTCAAGGTATCTCCTGGGAAACACATTGAAGGTATGAAAAGTCCCTTCAAGGTATATCTATAATAAATTGACACAAAATGTGCCTCTAAAATATGTCTTAAAGGTATTACAAGGCCCTTTGAGGTATCTCCTAGGAGATACCTTCGAGGGACTTATAGTACCTTCAAGGTATCTCCTAGGAAACACATTTTAAATACTACAAGGCCCTTCAAGGTAACACCTAAAACATGCCTCTCATGGTATCCTTTAAGACATACATTGACCCATAAATTTATACCCATAAAATAATAAATAGTAATTCTTTTATTGTATCTTTAACGATATATATCTTCCCTAAAATTACATTTTTTAAAAACCACCCTCTTAAATCAAGTTAAAATGGTTTAAAATCCAACATATTTTATCCAAATTTTATAAAAAGGAAATAGATATATCAAATTAACATGTAATTGACACCATAAAAGTATCACTAAATATATATCTTAGACCTAAAAGGTATCACTAATTATATATCTTAAACCTAAAAGGTATCTCCATAAAATACCTCTCAATGTTTCACTAGACAAATACCTCTTAGGGTAACTCTGAAGAGATAAGTTGGACCTCAAGACCATCACCATAAACATGTAAATAGTACTACCCTAAATATATCTCCTATAAATATCTTACATCTTAGTCATATGATTTTAAAAACCTACCCCTTACAAAAGTTTGATATGATTTCAAATTTTACATTTTAAATCCATATTTTATAAAATGGGAGAATTATACAAAGTATTTTCCAAGAGATACCTTGAGAGGTATCACCTATGAGAACCTTCTCAAGGTATGACCTAGGTCACTCAAAATAGAACTCATAAATTTACATCCAAGTCACCTAAGAGATACATGGAAAAGTATTTTTAAAAGATACTTAAGCCATCAAATTAATCACTATCAAAAATTAAATAGTACTACCTTCAAAGAATATAATAAATGATAATAGTTGAATTTAAATTATATATTTTCCAAACCCATCGCTTATATAAATTTAACATGAATTCAAATTCAACACATTGTACTCAAATTTAATAAAATAATATACCTATCAATGTAACTATCAATATATACTTTGGCCCCTAGATTCGACACCATCAACACATAAATAGTACTACTTTAAAAGTATATACTAGATGGTATATCTTGCATCAAAATCATATGATTAAAAAACATATACCTTATACCATATTGACATAAAAATTATAATCTTTAAAAACATTCCACTTGAATAAAATTGTCATGATTTCAAAGCTAACATATACTATCAAAATTTTATAAAATGTGATATCAAGGTATATCTCGAGAGATATCTTGACATCAAAATCCACAATCATTAATAACTAAATAGGAATATATTTAGGTTATCTCTCTAACAATACCTTTTACATTTAAATTAATTGTTTTAAAAACCCACCTTTTATATAAAAGGCAATAAATTAAATTAATATTTACACATTTATCATTACATTATACATATTAAAGTTATCTTTACGATCATATTTCTTGCATATAAATTGATATGATTTCAAATCCAACAATTTCTATCAAGATTTTATTAAATAAAATATATGTTTCAAGTTATCAACCTAGAGATATGATAAGTATTTCCTATGAGAAACCTATCAAGGTATCTCTAAAGAGACACCTTGGCTTCCAAATTCATCACCATCAATAAGTACACATTATGTTTTCCTTAAAAAATATGTGTATATGTTATTTAAACCAACAAAAATTATATTATCACATTCCAACATATTTTAATTGAACATTGTTTAATACCCTACAATATATATTCTGAAGATTTAATATATATTTTATAGCGTAATTTAGAATTTACATTTGTTGATATATAATTAATAACTATTTAATCAAAAACAATCATCTAAGTGATACAATATGCGAGTTATAATTTACAAAATATTAATATCAACATCATTTCAATTACTTTTTATAATGTCTTTAGGTGAGAAAGAAATTCCAACACTTAAAAGGTAGAAGAAGACCTCAATCATAGATAATTTGGATATACTACAATATAAAATACCAAAACTTCAATTGAAACCACATCGACACCTTCCATTTTATGGTGGTGATAAGATTCATGTTTGTGATTGGTATTTTGAGTTGTTTAGTCCAACAAATTTGCATGCATGTATTTATTTGTTTAGCACTATATCTAGAAAATAATCTACTCAAATTGAAATAATTCTTGCTCATGCTAAGGATGAACTTGTAGATTCCATTAAATTACAACTATAAGTATGTAATGGAGAAGAGGGGATGATCCAACATTCAACAACTTAGTAAATTTACATCCAATAAAATGGAATTGTCAAAAATGAATGTTTTTCCTTGTGAAATATTTGGGTTTCATTTGAATATTTATGAAAACCTTGTAATGTTTGGGTTGAAATATATATGATTTAGTCCTTATAATAAAAAATATATTTAATGGAAAACATGAAGAAGGGGAATCAACTTCTTCATCTTTCCACTGTGTAAAAATGTATTTAAGTTACCCTTTAAACATGACATAAATAACATTGAATATAATAAGAAAATAAAGGGTGACTTATTTGTTTGTAGATTTGAAAAATACTATACCAAAACTCATTCCGATTGATAAATATAAGATCAAACAAAAGGTTTATTCACTTCTGTTGGCATAAAATTGTGATCAAGCAAATGATGAATTCTCTAAAGGGTATATTTCCTCTAACAATTATACCTTGAACATTCTTGTAAAGCTTTGTTAGTTAGGGGATGCTAATATCAAAATAATAAATTTGGATGACATAGGGGTGAATGTCATAATTATTTCATTCATAAAACATATTAAGGTTCCAATGAGGGATGCTTTGTTAACTATTTTTTATCCAAATAACCCTCAATCTGTTGTAGAATCAAAATAAGTCGTTTAACAAATGCTGGATAAAAACATTGTAAGATCCAAAATTGTAGATGGAAAACACCATTAAAAAACAAAAGATAACTATTTTTAGAGGGAGAATATAATTCCATATATTTGAGAAAAAATGTTATATCAGAAGGGCTAGATTTCTAAAAATAATTACTCCATTCCATATTGTTAACAAAATATGTAATCAATACAATGAAGCCAATGAAGCAATTTATAATACTTCATTTGTTGAAAGAGTTAAATTTTTATGGGATATTATCCAAGTAAGGGGTTGGAAGAATCTTTAAATAGGGGCAAAAAATAGAATAAATACATGAATAAGACAAACACTTGTTCACACAAATAAACTGCTCAACACAACAATTACAAGAGAGAAAATGGCTTCATTTTGTGGAACAATTCATTTGGGATTGTTTTGATAAGACATTTTATTTATTTTATAATTTTAATTTACTTGGGAAAAATAAATAATATTTGAATATTATTGGTACATCAGTCCTTAGAAATATTCAAGGGCTTTCAAATACAAAAAATAGAACTAGAAAATTATTGGAAATAGGGTCTATTTCCTTCTTGGAAACCCTTGGGTGAAACAACATGGACAATTGGTGAAAAATAGAGAATATACAAAGTAACATATTATCAAAAAATTTAGATTAATTCACTGTTGAGTTGTGGAGCTAAAAGCTTCACTAGATGAGTGAAATGCAAGGTTGTTGGAGGTACACAGTCACCGATGTCGATTAGGGGTCGACCAGGAGCTACCAGCGTTGGTTATAGATCAGCCGACGTTGATCATATGTAGGAAGACAGGGACCGATGTTGGTCACCTGTGCATTCCAAAATTCTATTTTTGTGGGATGAACAAATTGTTTGCATGATAGGATTAACTATTAGTTGTAAGTCTACATTTCTATTTTTGGCAGGACTGATTTGAACCTTTGATTAGGAGGTGTATCTAATGGTGGAGAATGCATAGCTCATGATCCCTAATTATATATAATAGGGATAGATCTTCATAGCTTATGGAACAGACATGTAAGATAGATAATTCAAGTAGCTAAATTGTGTTTGTAATTGATATAGAGAAAACTCTTGAGGGAAAGAGGTCTGTACATCTGAGAGGTGTGGAAGAAAGAGAGATTTATTTAATTGTATTTCCTTATGGAAGATTTTAATACAAGTTTTCATTGTTTCTTGTATCTCATGTTCTTTGCTGATTCTAATTTCTAGTTACTTATTATTCTGGTTTAATTCTGTGTTTAGTTGCTTGCACAAAAGTAATCAATTGTTCTTGTTTAGATCCTGACAAGTGGTATCAGAGCTAGGTTCACCAAGTGATACCAACTAACAAGTGGTATCAGAGCTAGGTTCACCAAGTGATACCAAATGAAAAGTGGTATCAAAGCTTGGGTTCACTAATAGGTGGTTTCAGATCTTTTTAGTGTGTGTTGATTATAGGTCACTCATAGGGGTTTCTGTTTGAGTGGGAGTATAGCAATGATAGAAGAAAGTAAACTAAGAATGGAGAAGTTTAACGGCAAGAAATATCAATTATGGAAGATGCAGATAGAAGATTATCTATATCAAAAAGATTTGTACTAACCATTGGGTGGGGTTTTAAGCAAGCCCACAGATATGCAAGATGAAGAATGAAATGTTCTTGATAGAAAGGCTCTGGGATCCATAAGGTTGAGCTTGGCATCTTCTATGATTTCCAACTTATCATAGGCAAAGACAATGGTAGAATTAATGGATACTTTGGAAAATTTATATGAAAAGCCCTCAGATTCAAATAAGGTATATCTTATGAAGCAATTATTTAATTTGCAAATGCAGGAAGCTGGATCTGTATCTAGTCATCTAAATGATTTCCAAGGAATAGTAAATCAGTTAAATTTAGTCAAAATAATTTTTGATGATGAAATTAAGGCTCTCTTAATTTTATGATCTTTACCTAAAAGTTGGCATAGCTTGGTAATGGTAGTTAGTAATACTGCATCTACTACAAATATCTTGAAAGTAGATGATGTTGTTAGTGTAATCTTGAATGAAAAAATTTGCAAGAAAAGCACAGAGGAAACATTAGGTAATGCTTTAAGTATTGAAAGTAGGGGAAGGTAAAAAGAGAAGTGAAAGCAAGGGAGATCAAGGTCTAAGTCAAAGATGAGAGGTAGATCTAAATCCATAAATGAAAGAAAAATAACCTACTAGAATTGTGGAAAGATAGAACATGCAAAGAAAGATTGCTAGTTGCCGGTTAAAGAAGAAAATCAGCATGAAGGTAAAGAAGAAGCAAAAGTTGTAGGTGTTATTGCACAAGATGCTCTTGTATTTTCTTTGGATAATAAAATAGAATCTTGGGTTTTAGATTATGGTGCCTCTTTCCATGCTACCCCAAATAGAGAATATTTCAATGATTATGTCCAGGGAGATTTTGGAATAGTTTATTTAGGGGATGATGAGCCTTGTAAAATTGTTGGCAAAGGAAAAGTGCAGCTGAAATTGGAGAATGGAAACACATGGGTGTTGAGGGATGTCATGCATGTACCCATCCTAAAGAGGAATCTGATTTCTATAGGAAAGTTGAGGGATGAGGGTTGCACAGTAATTCTCACAGCTGAATCTTGGAAGGTTTCCAAGGGTGCACTTGTATTAACCAGAGGTAAGAGAGTTAGTACTCTTTATTTATGTAATTGTATTACTAATTATTCTCCTTCTGTATTATCTACTTCAGATGTGGATGCAAATTTGTGGTACTGTAGGCTTGGCCACATGAGTGAGAAGGGAATGAAAGTTCTTAAGTCAAAAGGTAATCTTTCAGATTTGAAAAGCATAGATCTAGATTTCTGTGAGCATTGTATTTTTGGAAAATAGAAGAGAGTGAGATTTCTCAAAACTGGGTCAACAAAGAGGAAGCACAAGTTGGAGCTTGTTCACATAGACATGTGGGGACTAGCTCAGGTAGCTTCTATTGGAGGATCACAGTATTATGTTACTTTCATTGATGATGCTACAAGAAAGGTATGGGTCTATTACATAAAGAATAAATCTGATGTTTTTGACACGTTTATGAAATGGAAAGCTTTGGTTGAGAATGAAACAGGTTTGAGATTGAAGTGTCTTAGATATGACAATGGTGGTGAGTACTGTAGCTATAAATTCAATAGGTACTGTTCTATGAATGGAATACATAAAGAAATGATGGTTCTAAGGACACCTCAGCAAAATGGAGTTTCTGAAAGGATGAATAGAACAATATTGGAGCATGCACAGAGTATGAGGTTGCATGCTAGTTTGCCCTTACAGTTTTAGGCAAAAACTGTAGATATTATGGTTTACCTGATTAACAGAGGACCCTCTACTACTCTGGATGGTGGAATTCTAGAAGAGGCTTGGACAGGTAAAAAGGTAGATCTTTCATTTCTCAAAGTTTTTTGTTCTGAAGCTTTTCTACATGTTGATAAAGAAAATAGAAAGAAGCTAGATGCTAAATCTATGAGGTGCACTTTTATTGGTTATGGCTCTGGAGATTTCGGATTTCGGTTGTGGAATCTAGGAACTAACAAAATTATTAGAAGCCGTGATGTTGTTTTCAATGAAAAGGTGATGTATAGTGATTAGCTCAAGAAGATGAATAATACTGAGTAGAGTAATGTTGATTTGGATGAGATGATGATCCAAAATGAGCTCACAGGAAAGAATAATCACTTATAGGAAAACACAGACATCGACATCAGTCAGGAAGGAACCGATGTCAGTCATACAAGAACCGACATCGGCCAGACAGCAACCGATGTCAGTCAAACAGGAACAAATGTCAGTCATACAGTAACTGACATTGGCCAAACAACAACTGATGTTGGCCAAACAAAAACTGACGTCAATTAGATAGGAACTGATGTCAGTCGGGTGGAACCGATGTCGGTCAGGTACAGACCTAGAGATGACCAAGATTGGTCACTGATAGAGAATTTGGGTGGACAATAAGCAATGAATGAGTCTCAAACGCCCAAGAGGTGGTCAAAAAGGGTAAGTAAACCTCCAATTTGATATTCCCCTTCATTATTCTACTTATTGCTCATTGATAGTGGAGAACTAGAGAGTTTTGATGAAGCAATGCAGGTAGAAACCTAGAAACAGTGGGAGCTTGGCATGAATGAGGAGATTGATTCCTTGAAAGAGAACCAAATGTGGGATTTGGTTAAGTTGCCAGTGGGAAAGAAAACACTAAAAAACAAATGGGTTTACAGGTTAAAAGAAGGTGAGAATGGACAAATGAGACATAAGGCCAGGTTGGTAGTAAAGGGATTTGCACAGAAACTAGGTATTGATTTTGGTGAAATTTTTTCTCCTGTAGTAAAAATGACTTCTATTCGGAATATATTGTCTTTAGTTGCTATTGAGGATTTGCATCTTGAGCAACTTGATGTTAAGACATCATTTCTTCATGGAGATTTGGATGAAGAAATATATATGGAACAACCGGAAGGTTTTGAGGTGAAAGGTAAGGAGAAGCTTGTGTGCAGGTTGAAGAAAAGCTTATATGGTCTTAAGCAAGCTCCTAGACAATGGAATTTGAGATTTGACAGGTTTATGACTGAGCATGGTTTTAGTAGATGTCAATCTGACCATTGTGTTTATTTTAAGAGATTGGATAATGGTAGATATATTATCCTATTGCTGTATGTAGATGATATGCTAGTTGCAGGTTCACACATGCAAGATATTTTTGAGCTTAAGATAAAATTATCTCACACATTTGCCATGAAGGATTTGGGAGCAGCAAAGAAAATCCTTGGCATGAGTATTAAGAGAGATAGAAAAAATCAGAGTTTGATTTTGTCTCAAGAGGATTATGTGAACAAGGTGTTGGAGAGGTTCAATATGCAGGATGTAAAACTGGTAGGCACACCTATGGCTAGACACTTCAAGTTGAGCAAAGAATAGTGTCTTAATTCACATGATGAGGTAGAGTACATGAGTAGAGTTCCATATGCTTTTGTAGTTGGGAGATTAATGTATGTAATGGTATGTACTAAACCTGATATTGCCCAAGTAGTGGGAGTTGTCAATAAGTTTATGGCCAATCTAGGAAAGGAACACTGGAAAGTAGTTCAGTGGATTCTCAGATATCTGAGAGGGACCAGCAGTAGACATTTATGCTATGGAGGGTTAAACACTTCTCTACATGGGTATGTAGATGCGGGTATGGTAGGTGACTTGGATGGTAGGAGAAGTACCATAGGTTATGTTTTCACTATTGGTGGAATGGCAGTTAGCTAGATTTCAAAGTTGTAGAAGGTTGTTGCCTTGTCTACTATAGAGGCAAAATACATTGCAGTCACAGAGGCTAGTAAGGAGATGATATAGATGACACGATTCATGGAAGAGTTGGGAAAGGAGAAAGAGAGTTTTAGATTATATAGTGATAGTCAAAGTGCAATTCATTTGGCAAAGAATTCAGCCTTTCATTCAAGAACCAAACATATACAGCTTAGGTACCACTTCATTAGACAGGGATTGGAGGATGGTGAGTTGAAGTTGGAAAAGATCCATACAGATAAGAAACCTGATGATATGTTAACAAAGCCAGAAACAAAGGAGAAGTTGAATCTTCATTCAACTTTTATTGGTCTTTGAGATTGAGCTTGAAGATGGAGAAGCTAGAAGATGTTGTTGTATAGGTACAGGTGCAACTGTTTATCTCCAAGTGGGAGATTGTTGAGTTGTGGAGCTAAAAGCTTCACTAGATGAGTGAAATGCAAGGTTGTTGGAGTTACATAGTCATCGACGTTGGTCAAGGTTGACTGACGTCGATCAGGGGTCAACCAGGAGCTGCCAGTGTTAGTTATGGATTGGCCAACGTCGGTCATATGCAGGCAGACAGGGACCGACATCGATCACCTGTGCATTCTAGAATTCTATTTTCGTGGGATGAATAGATTGTTTGCATGATAGGATTAACTATTAGTTGTAAGTCTGTGTTTCTATTTTTGGTAGGACTGATTTGAACCTTTGATTAGGAGGTGTATCTAATGGTGGAGAATTCATAGCTCATGATCCCTAATTCTATATAATAGGGATAGATCTTCATAGCTTGTGGAACAGACATGTAAGATAGACAATTCAAGTAGTTGAATTGTGTTTGTAATTGATATAGAGAAAACTCTTGAGGGAAAGAGGTTTGTACATCTGAGAGGTGTGCAAGAAAGAGAGATTTCTTCAATTGCATTTCCTTCTGGAAGAGTTTAATACAAGTTTTCATTATTTCTTGTATCTGATGTTCTTTGCTGATTTTGATTTATAGTTACTTATTATTCTGGTTTAATTCCATGTTTAGTTGCTTGTACAAAAGTAATCAATTGTTCTTGTTTAGATCCTGACATTCACTAGTCATGATTTGACACTTCCAATAGATAAAATAATGGCACCTAAAGATGTAATGGAATATTATAAGTTTTTACAAAAAGTTTAGATGATTTGTGTGTCCTGAATCAAAGAATATCAAAAAATAAAAAATGTTGTGAATCATTAACTCTATATTCAATAAGTATATTAAGAAACCATCTAGATAGTGATGGAGGTAAGGTTATAGGGATAGACATAAAAAAATTTAGTTTCCATTATTACCCCTATCACTTTTACCATCCATATTATAAGATTTCAACGTGATGTCCATTATTGATATGATTGATATGTTTAATGTCATTGAAGATTTTAAGGAAGAACATCTTTGACCATTTCTTTAGGATTTGATTGTTAAATTTATTATTGGTGATTTCAATTATTCATCATTCAAAAATTTGACCATTTTTTTGGCATTCATAGTTTTTTAGGAAATATATGCGTTGGTGATTTTAAGTATATCACAAATATAGTTTTCATACTTTGGGATCTAGATAATGTTGGACTCAATTGGGATAATATTACATGGATCAATTTTTCTCAAGATTCCACTAACTTTCAGCTTGAATATTTCATCCTTCACTCATAACAAATTAAATTTGAGGAATATTTTGACATTAATAAATACATACCAACATTAAAATGATGGATTCAAACCAAAGAGGAAGACAATTAAAAAATGAGATTGATAACTTCTTTTCTGAAAGACAAATATCTACTTTCAATAATTCAAATACATGTGATTTGTTATGAGTATATACAAGAGATTTATTAGTACATGATTCTACACAATTGAAAATGAATTTATCTTACATTGTATAAATTTAAGAACAAACAATTTTTAATGTGAAATTTCATTTTTTATTACAAATTGAGAGGCACCAATACCAGAAAAACCACTTCAATCAATAGCAGGTGCATAACATTTTGAATGTTTTCCCAATCATGCTTTAGTTTTAAAACAAACTTATTATAAATATTTTGGTGTGTATAACTCATGGCATTGGATGCAAGTGAATAAATCATAATAATGAAAAATCAAATCAACACACATGACATATCACAAGTTGAAGAAGGTAAGATAAGACTGCATATTTTTACAAATCGTTAAGTGTTTCTAGAATTTTTTATTTAGCAAATATTTATAATACTAATAAAATATTTCTTATTCTATATAATATATTAATGTCTTTGTTAAAATAGTTTGAAATATAGCACTAACACTTTATGTCTCCAATAAAACAACTCAAGACATAGCTTTGTAAGTTGATGCTTCCTTGAAAACAACACAAGGTAAAACTCCAGAACAAGACACATTTTTTAGATGCCAATATTAAATCAATTGATGATGATAATTTTTAGTTACTACTAAAATATTATATAATACCTTTCATGTAATAAGTAACACAATGTTCAATGAAGGAGTACAAATGTATAAACTACAAAAAATCCAAAAGAAGGTGAAATCCCCTTTCTCTTAATATGTAATTATACAATTTCACATACTAGAATATATAAATTATATTTATTTTAAATGTCTGGTCATTATTTATTTAAACATGTTATAATTAATTTTTTATTTATGGATAGTACATATCGATAGTGTAGAAGATAATAAAATATAGTGTATCAGCTTGAGTGTTGGAAGTATTATCAAAATTCTTTGCCCTTGTTCTATCCTACATTTTTACACTTAGAACAATAGATGCATATGTTATTAAATTATGTTCAATCATCTTTTATGATTCTTGATATGATACATATGTTTTTAAATTTCCCTAATGTCTAAACATAATAATGTATCATTAATTATGCTTACATTATTCCTTGTTGGATTGGTTGACATGTATAACAAAATATATTTATTAAAATTATGTATATTCAAACCTAGTGTTGAGTTTATGCTATGTACATAGGAATATGATATATTAATGTATATTGGTTGATGGAGATGCCGATATGTGGCACACATCCCCTTAGTTAGTTATATGGGTACAATATATTAGGATAATGGAGTAACTTATGGAATTAGTACATTGGGTAATGGTCAGCCTACATTGGGATTAGGAGGTTACCCATACATGGGTTAGATAGATGTCTATATATAGGATATGCTTATCATGGTAAAGATATCGAGTAAGCATTGAGTCTTCTATTTTAAGAGGATATTGGAGGTTGTCCCCTCGAAGAGACATTATGGAGTTATTCCTTCCTAAAGGAGTATTATATGGTTTTGTCCTACCTTGAGGTTATTTATGCATATATTGAATATTTTAATCATATCAAGATCTTATCAAGTGGTATCAGAGCTTTGATGTGGACAATTTGTGTGGAACAAAACCCTAGTTTTTTGAATCATCAATAAATTTTTATTGGTTTCAAATTTTTACACAATTTTTTTACTAGATATGGAGAATATTTCAAGTAAGTCAAAGTAAAGAAATCTATATTTTTTTATTAGTTTTGAGAGAGTTATTTCTATTTTAGGGTTTATACTAATTTCACTATATCTTCCTAAATATATGGAATTTTTATTCAAAATTTTTACTGAAGATATACGAAGATATAAGAGAAGTATAGTCAAAAATTTAGAAATTTTCGAGTTATTTTGAGTGATTTGTTGCGATTTTAAGAAGAGGAAAAAAATAATGATGATGATGAAGAAGAAGAAGAAGAATAAGAAGAATAAGAAGAAGAAGAGAAGGGTTCAAATAATTTGGTTCCACAGAAAAAATACTATGGCACATAAAATGAATTGGAAAATAACTATGACTATGCATGGAAGAATACCTATTATGATTATGAACAAAATCAATGGAGCA
Source organism: Torreya grandis (assembly GCA_037957365.1). Lineage (NCBI taxonomy): Eukaryota > Viridiplantae > Streptophyta > Pinopsida > Cupressales > Taxaceae > Torreya > Torreya grandis. The sequence goes on along the minus strand of JARHVA010006528.1, from coordinate 798,435 downwards.
CAACAGAATTTAGAAACAAGCTTGGAGAGATATCACCTACCAATATCAAATATGGATGGCTAGATGATCAAGATTTGAGACAAGTGTGTAATGATTGAAGCACACTAATTATTTAGTTTATTCCTATGTTTCGGGGACAAAACATGTCAAGGAGGGAAGTAATGCTATATACCTAGGGATATGATATATTAATGTATATGGGTTGATGGAGATGATGACATGTGGCACACATCCCCTTAGTTATTTATATGGGTACAATATATTAGGATAATGGAGTAACTTATGGAATTAGTACATTGGGTAATGGTTGGCCTACATTGGGATTAAGAGCTTACCCATCCATGGGTTAGATAGATGTATATATATAGGAGATGATTATCATGGTAAAGATATCAAGTAAGCATTGAGTCTTCTATTGTAATAAGATATTGGAGGTTGTCCCCTCAAAGAGACATTATGGAGTTATTCCTTCCTAAAGGAATATTATATGGTGTTTCCTTTCCTTAAGGATATTTTTGCATATATTGAATCATATCATTTTAATAAATTACATTTAATATAAAATTGTATCACATGTACTAATTGTAAGATGAAATTCAAATCATTCAATTTGAAAACACTTTTTACACCTTATTTATGGTTATTACTTGAATGTCTTCTTCTTTTGGCAATGAAAGTTGAGTGATCCATGTTGGTACCATTTTTTAATATTTGATAAGCTGAATTTTGATCCATGATTAAAACTATTCATATTAATCAAGAATAAGTATCAAGTGATTTTATTTGATTGAAGTCTATACAAAACTATGATATATATTGGTCTAGGTCGACTTAGTTTGATGAAATGTTCACTGTACTTGAATTTTGATTTATGGTTAGTAAAAATGTTGAGTTCAATTTCATCACAATATTTTATACCTCAAATCTTTACAACATTTAATAAACCTTTCTCATGTGTTGGTATATTTTTACTTATATTGTGCATACCCAAATTAATATTTATGGAGTACTATGTTTGTATTCGAGATAAGTCTAGAAATAATACTATGTATTAAATTAAATTTATAAGAATGTGTAAATACATATACCCTATTCCAATAGTCATATATTATTTCCTTGGAATTGCAACTACAAATTAAGCATGCATTAGAGAATAAGATGTAATTGGTGGTTATAATATTTGGTTAAAAATTATACAGTTGGTTTTATTATTATAAAAATTATGTATTCATGAAATCAAAATTCCTATGATCAAGTGCATCTAACTTACTCACTTGTTCCCAAACCCTTTGTTCGGCTCTTTCATAAATAAATAGAGATTTTTTTTAGGGGATTTATTATGTTTTATTACTTGATGAGAGATATAATATATTTTTTTCATTTGAAGCCTAAAACATGTCATATTGACTTTATATTCTATTTAAGTGCCAAATTATATAACAATATTATTTTGGAAATACGACATTGTATTAGATCCCTATTTATTAATTTTCTCTTAATCTATTTGATTTTTCTTGCATATACTCATATTTTTTTCATACCTTTATGTTAGACCATCTCAAAATACAACCTATAAAATTTATTCAAAAAATTGATTTAAATTGTTTTGATGAGCCTCCATAAATAGTTCCATGTATTGCATCGTGGCACTCACTAGGAATATGTTGTTTAAAACAAAAATGGAAGTACCTTTGATTTTTTAATATAAATTCTTATTTCATTTAGATAAAAAAGTCTTATCTAAAGCCTCTAAATTTTTCATAAGCTAGAAAGATTAAATTAAATTTTATTACATTTTAAATAGATTTATGTTGTCCACATCTCATCAATAATGATGATTTTCATATTTTCCAAAAAGCCTTATCAAGAGATTGAATTTCATGTTATTTAGTGGGTATTTATTTTAAATTAATGATCCAACTAACATGTAAATTATTTTTGTAGAATATTTCCATGTTATATTTTTCAAAGTATAATATAATAAATGATTTATTTCTTTTTTTAATAAATTGCATACATTTCGAAGGAGGCACTAAAACCAAATTTTAGAAAACTAGTGGTTTTGGAGTTGGATGACTTTTTATTTTTTTTGCACAAAATAAAAGATATGAAAATATATTTTAAGGGAAGAAAATAATATTTTATAATATAAAATATGTCATACTATTTTTGAGAACACTCCATAAATTTTTTTAAGGTGGAATTACAATATTTTTCTCACATTGGCCTTTGGTCAATTATAAAAGATAATCATTCGAGGTTACTCCTTCAAGCCATCGATTACACAACTTTAGATTTCATATTCATTTGGGGATTAAATATTATAATACATTAAATATAAATATAAATAAATTAGATGAGATTATTTTGAAAGGAACCTTTGGAGATGATTTTTTTAATTTCCAATATGGTGTTCATTGATTATGATTATCAAAACTATTTGGTTACATAATAAAAATTTAAAATGAGTTATGTTCCTTCAAGTAGATATACTAGAAATGAAACTTGAAAACATGAGAAGGAATGGAGAATCAAAATCACACCTATCATCACATTCTTAGGAGAAAGCATAAAATCCATACCAACAACTCTAAAACATTGTTTAGAAAATTTAGATATTAAAATATGGTTGTAACTTTGCCAGATGATTCTTTCAAGTGTATTTATTAATTATAAATTAAAATTTTAATAAAATTATCATCAATTTCATATAAATAAATTTTAAAATTATTTCAAGTGTAGTCCAATTTATTCAAATTTATGGATTTTGAATTAAAAATACTTTGTCATTTTTTCATGTAATTTATTTGTAATAAGACTAATTTATTTTAAATATCTTAGTTTAGATTAAAATATTTATAAGCCCATATTGGTCTTAATTATTCAAAAACAAGTTAGATTTAGTTGGATGTTGTTTATATATACCAGAATACACTTATGATAAAATTCAATCCAAAACATTTTTAAATTATTTCAAATACTTCAATTTATTTTAAATATAATCTAGTTTGTTTTAAAACATAGTCAAATTTATTTCAAATATATTGATTTTAAATTAGAAATATGTTACCATCATTCCAAATTCATTTAATGTTTGAAATTTATTTATAATGAGCATCAGTTATAAAATAATTTGGACTTATTACAAATACATTAAATAGATGTGATTTATTTATAATAAGTCCAACTAATTTTAGATAGAGTCCAATTTATTTATGATAGTTTTTCAAAACTTGAAATAAATAATTCCTATTGTTTAAACTAATTTTGAATTATTACAAATACACTAGGTAGATGCAATTTATTTGTAATAAGGATAACTAATTATTGATAAAGTCCAATTTATTTCTGATAGTTTTCCAAAATTTGGATAGTTGATAAGTCCATATTATTTAAAATATTCCTTATCATGTTTGGAAGTGTTGGAAATGTAGATAAATGGATTAAAATAATGAAAATGTAAAATACACGAAATCAAGTTAAGAAGTGTGTAGGACATAAACTAACATGAAAATAACAAGTAGAATGTAATGTAAATTTGGGTAAGTCACTTGTTGAGAAGAACTATAGTTATTTTGTGACTGAATCATGGTATGAAGCTTGAGTCTTCTTTGTGAGGAAATTTTGGTCCTATCCAAGGTATTAAAATGCAATTCATAAATGGTAAACCAATGAGGTAAATAATGAGAAATATTAATGGATTGTAAATGGAATGTTTGTGAGGAAGGCCTAGTCCTATACAAGATCTTATATTGTAACTCACAAAAATGAGAATAAATGGGTATGATCAACTAACAAAAAATATTCATCAATGAGGAATATTGGGATGTTTGTAATGAAAGAGGGAATGGAAAAAACATGACATAGGTTTTTTTAATAAACCTTAGTACGTATGAGACATACTAAGTAAATAGGTAGGTTCCAAAAATTTATTAGATGCTAAATTTAAAAGATATTTGTTCACAATAAATACAAAACTTTGTAGGCAAATAAGTGTAGTAATAATATCATATCATGAAAGTTATATATACAAGAAAATTAAAATGTGCCTACCTTCCCGAAACATGTTTATTTTTTCTTAGGACCCCTTACAAAGCCATCATTTTTTTATTAATATAGGGTACTTACATGATTGATCAGATAATACATATAGAGAAACTTTGAGACCTTTTATCCTATTCTAATAGCCTACCACCACTCAATGGACCTCGACTCTATCATGAGGCCAACTATGGAGTTTGATCTTTGACTAAAAATAATAAATGTGATAATATATGAATCACATATTTTGGTGTGTTTTTTTACTTATGAATATTTATTTTTACATTTTTATCATTGTATTTTATTTAAATGATTTGGATTTTAAATTTTATGGATTTTTTTAGTCCTCCATATGGATTCAAAATAACAAAAAAATAAGTGATAAAAGTGAAAAATATAGATAAACTTAAGGTTTTGGTTATAGGATACAAAAGATTTTTTCTTGTTGCTAAATAATTTGTCTTGCTTATAAAAAAGTATTTTATCTCAATACTAAAAATATATGTGCTTAGTATGAAGGGAAAATAAAATGAAAATGAAGAACAAATAGTTCTATGTATGTAGTGATACAGTGAGAAATATGCTTGTTAACTAATCATATGCTAAAGATAAGATATTAAAGGGGCATGGATTTAGAACCATGTGACAATAATAACTATATTATTGAAACAAATGACAAAACAAGCATAAAAATAAAACATCCTAAAATAGGGGGAAAATAGATGAAAGATTATGTTAATGCATAAAACATTTCCAAGTTACAAAACTAAAACATATGATCAATATATGCTCATAAATAAAATCCAAATCAAGTGAAACTATAATAATTAATGTGATGAAACACCATGATGTGTTCAAAAATATTGATAAATTTCATGGCAAACACAATCCATAACATTTGATACATCCATATGTAATTATAATATAACTTTGATCAAATTATCATCAATCTTTGCAAAAAATCATGAAAATATTTCTTGATTCATTATCTCTACTAAAAATTTTGTATGTTATAAGAAGAATGATGCTTATGGGGTATTTCTTGTAATATATAATCAATGTAAGGAACTAATGACAAACTATGATGAATTTCCTTAGATATATGAATAAATGTGAGATGTGGACAAGGTTCTGCCTTTTGTCTATGAATGTCTTAGAGTAGGTGACTAAGCTGATGAAGGCATAGGCCATGGAAAATCATGAAAGTGTATTTGTAATACTTGACATCTATATATATTATGTGTAATACATTGATGTTAAATATAATAAACTTTTCCATATTTAGGGATATATTCTATAAGCATCTTAGGATAAGCTAGGTTCTTATATATAGATTGTGTCTTGTATGAGTGAAGTATATGAATGTGATACTAAAAATATCAACAATGATTATAATATTGCATGAATGTACCATGAAAGTAAAAATTACGTAAAGGAGACAATTTTGAAGATTGGTTGTCTATGTTAGAAGTGGAAACTATGGTTTATTGCTGGTGTAAATTAAAATCCTTGGTCCAAAGACTGAGAACTCTATGGATCTCTTAATGTTGCTCATTTTATAATCATGTCTATAAGGGGTCAAGCTTAGGTAAAGGTAGTATACCCTCACTAAAGAAGGATAACTCATAATAAGATTAGTACTAGGTTGGGACACATCAAAAATTGAGCTCAAATTAGGTTGGAGTAATGTATCTAACATCTCTAGAGGAAGTAAGCTATAAGGATAATAGTATATAGTAAATTGGTAAGGTCTATTCATAGCATGGGAAAGAAACATAATTTGAAGTGGCTCAATAGTGATTAGAGGATTATTTTATGTGTGCTCCATATCATACCTATAAACATCAAAAGAAGAAGAAGAAATAATATTAGGTATTGTAGAAGGAGAAGGAACTAAATGAGTAGAATGAAGAGAATGATGTAGAGAAGAATGATATCTAAGTATATTTGCATTTTTAGGTTTGTCAAGACTAGATAAAAATGGTCATGTAAATAATATACATCATCATAATTAAGAGTGTGAAGGTAAATAGTACATACATCGATCATTTTAACAATCAAAAAGGCATGGTGAATGGAGTGTTTAGTTTTTATTAGAGTAACCATAATTTCAACTAATGGGTTTTTATGAAACCAAGGTCCTAGAGGAGGTAATTATGAAATTATATGAGGAGAGTGGTCATAATTTTTTATTTTCAAACCAATCTCATTTGGTTCAACATCATTTTAATCTAAAATATTAGGTGGTATGTTTCCTATTAATTTAATGTAACTATTGTAACCTCTAGTAGAGTTGAAGGAATAATTAAAACATTGTGATTCATGAAATGGTAAGCCAGAAAAAGGTTAGAGGGTAGGTATTTTAAAAAAACTTCATTCTTAGAATTTTTCAAAATTCCAATGATTGGTGTCTCCTTGTATCTTGTCTATAGAATCATTATGTGGAAACTTAACACATTAGCATGTTAACAAGGCCAGTGATCTCATGCAATGTGTCTAAGGTTGACTAAATAAAATGATATAATACAGTGGGAAGTAAGATACCATGACTTTAACACATACCATGATGGGGGAAAATATGGTAGGAAGTAAAACATAACCTAAAGGAGTCATTTCTCTTCTATCATATCCTTGACATGTACTTTGAGTAATTTTGATATTACATTATGAATATCCAAGTGTTTTAATTAAATGAAGTGAGGCCACATAAGTACATGAACCTTCATTAGTTAATGCATGTTTAACATTAATATCTCTTATTTAGACACTAATGAATAATGGAAGATAATTTTCATGAAGTATTATCTCATAAAAAATTATTGAAAGACAAGGACTTTGATTAAAAGATAATTATCTATCATTTCATCAATGTGGATAGACATTTCCTCATACTTTTGAAGAATGCTATGTTTAGACCCTAAAAATTAGCTTCTTTACCCACATGTGGGGGATGAAGGATATTCATTTAAAATAAAATTTTCACTAGATAATTAATATGACAAGGGGAATCTCTCATGAGTTATAAGGAAGGGATTTGACATGGAGATGGGAACGTTTGGATATAAAATCCTATTCATCATATCTCATTAGAATTTTATCTGATAAAAGTGCATAATGTTGAAGTAAATGCTTTGAGGGTATAGTAGATTTATATTTAAATTAATGCTGGTAAGGTGTGTTTGATTGAGTTTTACTTACTTTGGGTTGACTAATTGTATCTAATTGTGTTGTTTTAGATGAATTAGTTGAATCATTAGTTATTTCTTATGTTTGAGAGGAAGAAATAAAAATGATAGAATATTTTGAAGTTTCCAAATGGGATGTAGTTAAAGGAGTATAATTTATATCGATAGTCTATGAGTTATTTTCTAACTATGTCATTGGATTTGACACTTGTGATTTTTTTAAATTTATTTTAATTTGTTTCAATTTTCCTAATTCTATGAGATGGGATGGGTAATAATCTTGAACAAGATGTAACTTTGGGAAATTATTATAATTGGAAGTTGGATAATAATAAATATATGAAACTAATATCCTCATATTATTCATATTAATAACATTCTCATCATTCATGTTAGGATCCACAAAACTTTTAGAATTATTAGTAGTGGGAGGATGACTTGAATTAGCTAGATGATTAGGAAGGGGATCCTTATAAATAGATAAATGAGATTTTTTTTGGTTAAGGGCTTCTTGTTTAATATTATTTTCATGATATTTATCTGCTACTTCATAAGCTTGTTGATGTGTGTGTATGAATTAGTCATGATCAAGATAAGGTCAAAAAAGATAGTCTCTAGAGAAGTTTAATGAGATTGGCCCCAACTTGCATGATACCAACATAATTTATGTGGATCATACTAGTGTTTGGTATGGAGATTAGGATCAATATCTTATGGTGAAGTTAGAGGAAAATTCTTTTGAATCTCTACTAAGTAAAGTTGTTTATGTATATATACACTATTTAGTTGAGAAAATGCAGAACTAGGATGATAATTATTGGAAACTTTTGATGAAAAATAAGGATCCATGGGATTACTTGGATAAAAGGATTGAATATTGTGTATGGAATTAGCTGTATTTTTAACACCATCAGTAGTTTCATGTCTATTTTTGGCTTTTAGAAGAATTTGGGTCCTTATCAGATGGAGTGAAGGCTTAAATTATCATCTAAGGAAATCCTTATGTTTAGCTTCATTAAGGGATTATTCTAAATATTTTAGAGAAAGATTACTCATACAATATTATAATTTAGAGTTAAGATCATTAATGAATAAATGAAATAAATTACCATCAAACATGTTATCATTAACCTTTTTAGATACGCCTTTCCACCATTTGATGGACACTTATGTTGTTTCAGATTCTAATTGTTTGAAATTGATAAAATGAGCTAAGTTATTTTTAAGAATATCACTAGTTTGAAACTCTTGAACTAATGAATTGACTAATTCTTCCAAGATAGTGATGGTGTGAGTTTTAAGTTGATTATACCAATCTAGAGCATCACCAAAAATGGTTATAAATACTAACTTGGTGGAAACAAAGGTGTTAAGTTTAACCCAATCATTGTATATGTTTCTAAAAGTCTTAAAAATCAAGGTTGGATCAATGTATCCATTTAAAGTAATAGTGGGAACTATGTCACCTATGTCAATGTTTGTAATTTGAGGAACTAGAGGTTCTTTTTTTAAGTGTTTAATAGTCTTGTTAAGAAGTGGTGGTTGTGGTATAATATTATCATGTGCATATCTAAGATGGGGTTGTGGGGGTAGGGAATTAGGGATTTTCACCCCCATAGTTTAGTTTTAGGGTGATTTTAAAAATTAATTGGATAAATTTACATTTTAATAATTTGATTGGCATTATTAGTTGGAAAAGTAGCCATTTGATTTGAAGTTTAAAATAAGAGTTGATAAGTGTTAACATTTATTTTATTAGAGTAAGAATCATGGGATGCATTAGCATTATGTGAGGCATTGAGAGTTTGAAATTAATTATATATTGATATGCACTAGTAGTTGTATGGATTTGAGTATTAGTGTGGGTATTTTGATTTGACCAACCAAAATTAATGCCTACCATGTTTATAGCAATGGTTTGCATGGAGAATGAAGAAGACATGGAAGATGATGTAATGCTAGTATAAGGAGGTACGAGAGAGGAGAAATATGGAATAGAATTTGTATAATTACTTGCCCAAAATCCTAGAGCAAAGCTAACTAAAGATGAATGGGGTTATCTAACATGATGTCCCATCATGAGCTTATAAATGAATGTGGTATCCTTGCCCCACTACCAAGGGTTGTTTTTAATGAAGATGATCATTTCATCAATTTAATAAAGATCACTTTAATCCTCTACCATTTTTAGGAATAGAGGATTAAGAGAAGTAGAATATAGGAGTCCCATAGTTGGTATTTCTACTAGTAACATGGATATTCCTAAGAGTAATATTATCTACTACATGATATGCTACATTCATATTAGAGGCTTTACGAGGATTAGTAAGGCTCATCAAGTAGATACTCAAACTTAATGATATCAAGTTGGTTAATCTAGTTGGATTATAAAAATAAATAAATAAAATATGGGAATAGACTAGGTTGAGATCATCGATCTAGTTAGATAAAAAACAACATAGAATAGTATGTATATTGACTAGGTCAATTTGGTTTATCTAGTTATAAAAGTTAAAAAATAGAACAATTTATGTACTAAATAGGTCACTTTAGTTGATATAGTTATAAAAATAAGAAAAAAAGAATTCAAAGTTGGAAAACACAACATATAACTTGTATCAAGGATGAATAATATAATATACAATACAACATAGATAGAAAACATCAAGTAGCAAAAATGATATTTAGATACTAATTAATTATCTAAAAATAAGATTAGAAAGTTTGTACTAAAGGTTGTGATTGATAGTGTAGGCCTCCAAAGATATTATCTTGTCCATTGGATAGTATTGGCCTAATGTTTTAAAGAGATAACTATAGAAGAAGTGTCATTCCCATAGCCCAATAAACTTGATTTAAAAGGTAAGCTAGAAGTAACTTATTAGTGTTAATTACTAACTGATGTACTACACAATCAAATAGATAGATGGATTTGTAATGTTCAATATAAAATAAAATCCTAGGAATTTATAAAATAGTATGAGATACGTGAAAACTAAATACCACATTTAGCTATGATTATTTGGGGAAACTAATCATGCCATGATATATATAAATAATAGACAAGGACCATAAATATAATATCACATATCCCTTAAATATAGTAGCTAAGTAGTTTTAAAATTATTGGTACATAGTTTTTATGGAAAGCCAAGAAAAATGGAAATATAGATGAATATCAATTTTGTCAAAACCTAGGTTTGTAATTTTTGAAAGCAAATAAAAAAGAAACCAAGTAGAAAGCAAAGTAATTTTAATTACTATAAACTATAGGTTAATTTAATTTTCTTGTGCTATAAAATTGAAACATATAAAACAAGATCAAGTAGGTTGATCTAGTTGGGAAAACATGATAGAACAAAGTTGAGTTAATTGACTTAGTTTGTTGCAACATAAGATAGAACTAATAAATTCAACCTTATTTACTTAAATTGATGTCATAAAATAGGCATATAACTATATCAAGCTAGTCAACCTAGTTGACTATGTAAGTACAATTTTAAAGAACTAAAAAACTAAAAAAAATAGTATATAATTTAATTTTTAACTAAAAATCAAGAAATAGAATTTGCTTAAAATTTGATAAAATGGAAATACTAGGTTGTTTATAATGATCTTGGAGGATAAAAAAAGATCAACCAGGTTGATTTTGTAGTTTTTATTGAGAATGTTGAATTGTTATTAGAATGGGTCATATAGGTAAGTTGTTGATCATCTAAAAGTAGAGAATAATGTTATTGAATATAATTGAGCCAATCAATCTAGTCTAAATAAAATTGATAAAAACATGAAACTAAATCTAGATCAATTAGATTGATTTAGTTAGCTGACAGTGAAATATAGAAATGAATAAAATTAATTAGGTCTATTTATTTAGGCATAAAAGGTAGAAGAGATGACTAGATCAATCAGTTTGATCTAGTTGGCTAAGATTAAAACCCATACACATAGAAAAGGAACCAGATCAACACATTGAATACAGTTAAAAAATCTACACATTAAAAATAGAAATAGGTTAATAGGATTGACCTATTTTAAAACCTACACACAAAAATTATAACTGGGTTGATAGGCTCAAGTTAGTTGAAAACCTACGTAGAGAATATAAAAATAGATTGACATACATGATCAAGTTGACTATGAATGAAAATTAAAAAATTTAAGTGTTAGATTCATGTCAGGTTCATTAGAATGTATGAAATGAATTATGATGGATATGTAACTTATTCTAATTAGTGGATTCTAATGTCATAGAAGGTAATCTTACCAAAATAATTCATTGCATAACTATTTATATTGGGACATGAGCAATTCATATATGCTAAACCTAACTAAGGGATATCTTATCACAATATAAATAAGGAGAGGGTTCCAAATATTCTAAGAGAATGACATTATGTAACATCCCTAGATAGACCTACAATACATAAAAATAAATCTAAACTAGTGCTGACTAAAGCTTGTGGCATAAAGGGAGATAGTTAATAAATAAATAAATAAATAAATAAAACATGTAATGAGAACTCTACTCAAGTCAATGTAGAGGTAAAATAAACAAGGTGTACAACATTCATCCTACTATTTTGTACAATATCTAACCTATTAAATGAAAGAGTAAAAGTTGGGAATACTTACCTTGAATTGAGCCTATCATGACTCAATATCTCCCTTTGCCAATGGTGTTTTACAAAAGGTTTTTGTGGATTTGTAAGGATCACACTATAAAATTCATCTCTAGAAAAAAATACTCCTAATTTGAATCTAAGACTTTCCCACTAGACAAGCTTCTTTCCCTCCAAGGTAAAACCCTAAGAAATAACTCATCAAATGTTGAAATATCATAATTATGATATGTATCAATGTGAAAATGAATTTTCCACTATTTAAAAATTAATTGAAAAGGATATTTATAACCAAGGTTTTTTCCTTTAACCCTCCTAGTAATTTTTCCAACAAGGTCAGCTAGGTTGATATTGTTTATCAAGAAAGATAGCTATTAAGACTCAAACTAGGCTAGTTGGGCTCATGGAGTTACGTAACATGTTCTCAATCCCTAAAAAGTTCAATTGAGATAACATAGTAGGAAAATGAATAAAGAGGAGTGTATATTTACTTATGAAATATTTTAGATAGTGAATTGCTTAAAGGAGTATATAAATAGGTTTTACTTAGGTAGTTTGATAGATGTAACTTGTAGTAGTTATAGGTAATGGTATAGGGAAAAAAAATATTGAGACACACAAAAGGTATTTCCACCCCATTCCTAGTGCACCTTTTAATGTATGCACTCAGAAAGATTGAAACTCGATGAGTTTTTGGAAGAGATAAAATGTTAGCAAATGATAAAGTTTAAAACTATTATGTATACACCTTCTACCGCATAACCCATAATTACCCAATGGAAATAAATAAATAATAACTTAAATTTATGACTTCAAATAAATATTACAAAATATCATACCAATCACCAATGATAAAACATTTAAATTTTCAAAAATAATAATAATAATAATAACACATCTACAAGGCCTAAAAACATAAATCCAACACCATATTGTGGTTTTGTAAGTATTTGTTTTTATAAGTAACCACATGGAGGAATAGTGGTTGATTGAAGTGGTTATTATTTGTGAATGTATTTATTTTCAATTAATTAACCCTATCTAATAATAAATAAAATTATTCTAATATGGATATTCACATTGATGTTGTTATACAAAATTTACCATAGTTGAAATACGATTAAAATGGAAAGGAGGTAGAAGACAAAATCTCTTAAACTAGCATATATATCTTCTTTAGACTATTTAATTTATGAAATTCAATATGTATTTTAAATTAATGCTCATTTAAATGTATTCATTACTAAAATTTATATGAGCATAATTTGTATTCCAAGGGAATTATACTTTGGATACTTATTATGACATTTACTTGATAGATTTTGATTTATCATAAATTCCTTAATCTATTTATTCCATAAAACAATATTATAATAAAAATTTTAGCCACAAGAATAGTTAAACTATTCATTACTCAATTTAACTAATCTGCAATTCACACATCCAAATTTCACATAATTTTCAACATAATATAATATATCATGAAATATTTAAATATTGAGATAAGAAAATACATAACAAACTCATTGAACTTTCTAAATAATTTTGAGCTTCTATTGAAAAAAGATTCTTCTCTTGAGAGATAAATATAATGTGTGTCTATATAGGTTCAAATGGGCACCACCACACCTAGAAATAAAAATAAATTACAAAAGCTATAATATATTTTATAAATATAGAAAAAATATAAAATAATGAAAACTATTAAAATTATTTTAAAATAAACATATAGCCCAAAATATTTCATCTCCTAGAACACTTTTACTTTTTCAGAGCTTTAAAAGAACTAGGCTACTAGTTCTTGAAAGTGATTACACACGCCTAATAATCTTAATCTATTATAGTAAATTTTATTATTGGTGATCAAAATAGAGACTCATTTTGGGTTGTAAACACTACATATTTTTCCAACAAGGTGTAAATATTCCCATTCATGGTATTACTACTTTCAATTTTTCTTTGGCATAACTAAGCAAGTCAATAACCTAAGTAACTCCTATTTATACATATATTTTTATTTAATAATAAAATATAATAAATAATAAACTATTGAAAATTTAATTTTATTATATATTATATATAACATTAATTGAGATACATTAATTTAAAAAAATTTAAATGATCTAAAAATAATAAATTGATAAACATATATGCATACCTAACTCAAATTAAATGTCTGTTGATAGAAACTAACTATAATGATACATAAACTATGTTGAAAATAAAATCATAATTAAAAATTATACTAGGAAAAGGACACACTAGGAGGAAAATGTCACAATACAACCTTTTCTATTACCTGTAATTGCATTGTAGTTGAATGTGATACATATTTTGATGTGAATCCTGTAACTATTCACGTAGATATGTTGATAGCCTATGGGTATATATTTGATGTGTGTAATACCTAAATTTTTTAAAACATAGATCCTAAATAATAAATTAAATACATATAAAATAAAAATGTGAGAATATATAATTTATCCGTAGAAAACCCTACCTAATTTAAATGTTTCCTACATAGCCCAAAAGGGGCTCGGGCCTATGTAGTTTTCCATCATAGAGTGAGTGTGTGAATATTAATATTTGATACATGAATTAAATTAGATATATTGACTTCAATTTATGATATAGAGTGACCTATAAATACAATAAAATATCTTAGACTTGGCCTATGACTATTAGAAAAAATTAGAATTGGAATTGGAAAAATTAGTTCTCTTTTTCTCAATGTGCAGTAGAATTTCCAAATGATCGCTAAATGATGGTTTGAGAGGTATTAATGTTATTATATAGAGTAATATATGGAATATTTTAATTAATTACCTTGATGAAAATACAAGAGAGTTAATATTAAATGTATCAAATATAAAAATTTACCATTAGAGCATGGGGGATAAGGACACACTCTAGCCCTGATTATCTTGTCTAGTCTTATCCCAAAAGTAAAAATATTATTAGGATTTAGTTGACAAGACTAAATAAGTAGAATATGTATGCATAAATAATATTCTAAATGTTTTCTATGTAATAAGTGGAATAGTGAAGACTCTCATTTAGATATCAAGTTAATAAAGTAGTGAATAGACCAAGGTAAGGATGTCAAGATCAAATAAAGTAAACCACTTATTGATTAAATATGAGTGTTTATATTTTCCCCTCCCACTGCACATTATAATAATTCATTGAATTTAAATTACTAAAGTAAAATATATGAGATTCTAAGAGTGTATACGCACTTTGTATTTTGATGTGAAACTTGATTACCTTGATGCAAAAATTGTAATAATGCTAGTGAAATTAGTTTCTATTCATATTTGAAAAATTAAAATGTTAACTATTAAATTTTAAATTTGAATAGAGATAAAGGAAATAATACACATGAAAGGGTATTGATCTGTAACTAGAAATTGGAGATGTGTGTGTGTGTGTATGGGGGACTCGGGCAGGGGGGGGGCTCTTTCTGAGGCATTTAGAGAAATGTTGAACCTATGGAAAATTAAGAGTGATCAAGTCTAAATTTTAAAACTATTTAAATCCCTTGAGTTAGAAAAATTTTATGCACCAACTCTTTCCTAAATGGGTAGATTAATTTTTCAAATAATTTAAGGATTAAAACCACCAAATGTGGCTCACTACAATGTAAAAAGTATAACCATAAACATTTAGTGTCACTATAATATAACATGGCCCAATTTAAAAATTAAATAAATGACACCATTTTATATGGATCTATATTGTATTTAAAACTTATATACCTTTTTAAAAAATTAAAATTGGAATTGCCATGTAGAAAAAAGAACATAATTGAATATCATGCCCCTTGTATTTGTACTAAATTAATGTAGAATGCCAATTTAACATGAAACTTTTTAAACTTTCAACTTGTAAATATTTTACATATGCACATGCATATGTGAATATATATTGATTAAAGTCTATTAATATGTGAAAATTCATGTCACTTGACCACATAATATGAATATTTAAATCATGTTATAATTCTAAAAATTGTATACTCTATTTTGTCATAAATATAACCTTTTTGATCATGGAAAGCCCATTATGATGCCCCCATTTTGGGATGAGGGATGAATATTTAAAGTGAGAAAAATAAAAATATAAATATATGTAATATGTAATCAAGTACTAGTGAATTAAAATTTGAAATGTATTGCATCATGTATTAAATATAACATTGAATTTCATATGAAACATGTATTAGATAGATATAACATTGAATCACATAAGTAGCATGTGCATGATATCTATCATGGAAAAAAATTAAAAATATGAATATTGATGATATGAATCATTGCACCATATTAACAATAAATGAACATACAAGTAATGTAAAAAATGTCATTGAAATTATAAATAATGTCACACATAATGTCTAAAAGCCACTTACAAGGGACATGTGAATGACACAAAAAAACAAGGCCGAGGGGCACAATCAAATGGAATGATGATTACATATAATAAATAACATGTATATGTTTCACACATAAGGAAAAGGGCCACACACAATAATCAAGGAAGTCATAGTTTATCATGCAGTAAAGTAAGAGTTTTTAATAAAAGCATAGAATAAATGAAAGTAGTATACATCAATCATATGTATCATTGCTATTATTATTATCAAATGTCATATACATCTAATAAAATGTAAATTATGAGTTATTATTACAACATTCTTATTATATATAACTAAACATGGTGAAGAGTTTTTGGATATATAGAAGATATTGAAATGTTTATAGAGAACAAAGAGATGCCCCAAACTTAGAAAAGTTACTAGGTAAAATGGGAGCCTACCATATAAAAACCATGTAAAATTATGTCATGTATCATACTCAAATTCCTTATGAAAATAATTATGTATTTAAAAATTAAACATGCTATCTACTTAACTAAAATAAATATCATATGAAAAGAATTGAGATAGAAATAAAAGAGAATGCTTATAGGTCCTAATTTTGAATATTTAAGAATATTTTGATTTTTGAATTTTAAAATTTTAAATTTTTTAAAATATTTAAACTTAAGAGATTTGAAAATTGGTAAGAATAAATTAATCAAAATATAATAAATGAGATATATTTCAACAATCCAAAACAATGTGTTAAAGCATAGTTCAACAAGAAGGCAAGAAATGTGCCCCTAATGTATGTGTAAGAGAATATTAAAAATGTAACATGAATGATTGATATAGATAAGAAATAACATTTCCCAAATGGGCAAGGGATTATGTACATGAGATATTATAATTGACAATGGATCCATATCATGGTAGATATGCCATAATAATGAAATTAACTATCATTAATAATGTGCATTTCAAGCATTGTAAGATAACTTTTTTTTGTTCCAATCGATTTGAAAATGCAAGAGGGTAATAACATTAAAGTTAAAATAAATAGAATGTCTATAATAATTCTTGGATAAGGGATATAAGAGGTATAAATGAAATAAAATAAAATAAACTATGTAAAAATTAAATTTAAAGTAGCTATCCAATTATATTTTTAATGGGAGGCATCTATGTATGTCCCATGGTGTGATATGAATGAATGAATTTATGTGAAGAAGAAGTGAAAACTATAGATTTTTTTGAATATAAATTATAATAATATTTTGTAATATAACCATATAAATTAATTCTCATATACAAATGTGAACATATATATTCAAGTGTGATAGGAGAATATGTAACAACCTATTTATATGGAGAAACATTTTGAGTAACATGTGGTGCCTCAAGAGATAAAGACCTCTTTTTATTTTCCAATTTATGCTTATGAGAATGTATGTATTAGGATCTTTGTGATCATATGGTTATGCTCATGTATAATTATATCATGATCATAAATATATGGATAAAATTATTCTATAATGTGCTCATGTGTAATTGTATGATGCTCATAAGTAGATGGAGAAAATGATCCTATGATATACTTTTGAATTTTTTCTTAGAATATTTTATTACCATGTTACTCAAAGTAATTGTATTATTATATTTTTTACCACTTTATTACCATGAACATATTTGATACATTTATGTTTTCTATAAGGTACTACTCTAATATTTTTAATCCAAAGTCATCCTAAAAACATATAAAATATCCATGTGCTCAGTATAACTAAGTATGGAGTGGTCACTATGAGAATTCCAATTTGTAAATTTAGTTCTATATTACAAAGTGTATCTTTTGTATGACCATAAAATTCTCTGATAAATATATAAATATCTTATAAATATTTCTTTTTATAGCAAATATATTATAGGAGTGTTATGGTAGATGCCATTTTTTATCATAACATTATGTATGGATTTCTTGTCAAAACTTTCTGAAATAAAGAGTGTATGTCCATTTCAATCATCATCAACAACTTATTTATCATAAAATTTAATCATATCACATTATGATTATTTTATTTTTACTATGCCAATGATGATATCAAGTGGATGGACATGTATAAGGAAGAGGATGATCATTATATGCATAATGTACGTTATAAGTATAATTGATATTTTTTCTTCATGATTTGGAAAAATATATTTGTAAATTTTATGTTTTTTATTATCATTTAATTATGGCTTAGGATCTTAAATATGTGTAAAAATATCAATAGTATTCTTGTAAATGATATCTTGAATCTTTTTCTTGAGATTAATGCATTTGTTTGTGAAATGTCTAATAGATAGATGATAATACAATATACAATACTATCAAATTTTATATTTTTTTCATTTATACATGTAATATTACATTGGTGGATGAAATAATATAAGATTTAATTTAAATATATTTTAAAATAATACATGAGGAGGTGATGGTATCCTTGAGAATTACCTCCTTGGTGGATCTTATAATTGAATGTTTTATGTTTTTTGTGAGATAGAATTATTCATAGATTCATTTTTTATTTCATTGGATATGATATTATAATTTGGATTTATTTTAAAATTAACATTTTAATTATAATTTAAATTTAAATTATACTTGACCTTGTCGAAAGTAATCAATTTGACCTCATGATTTTTAATTGTATGGCATAGCTCATCAAAATATTTGAACTTATCAGACATAATAGACTCTTAAAGTGGAGATAATAAAATTTTAGTGATTATATATCATTATCATCCATTTTATTTTTAATTTTTATATCATATTCTTATACTTTATAATATATTCATTGGTCATTTTATTAGACCCTTATTTTAATTTTCTAATTTGACCATATGATAATTTTTCACCAATGTTGATAGGAAACTATGTTAAAAAATAATATTATAATCGGTTTAAATAATTTATTGATTGAATATGAATATAATAAAATCATATAAGAGCATTTTTTCCAATCTGGAAAAATATTTGTCAAAAAATTGTCATTATTTGCATAGTTTAGACAAGTTGCAGGGAATGCATGGAAATGCTATTCTGGATCACCATTGTCTTCATATAAGGGAAGTTTATGAGCCAAAAATATGATTGTTAATATATAATATTCATATTTAGGTTATAAATAATTATGTAACAAGGAACATGAGTCCATAAAGGGGCTAACATGAGAAAGAGTTTGTAGATAGCTTAGTTTGTAATACAATAATTGTATGCTCAAGAGTATTAATTTTAGAGGATATTGGAGGACAATAATTAGCATGATTTTGAATATAAGTGTATACCTTTTGAAAATAATTTTATGTTATAAAACCAAGTGATGATTCTATGGAAGTGACTAGAAGTGTATATAGGAATGGATGCAATAGTAAAACTGGAAATATTTAAAGCAGGGGACTTGATAATATGAAAAGTAAAATATTTTGGTGGAGATATGACCAATTTATCTTTATTATAATTTTTTATAAGGATAATAATGACCTTAAAAAAATTTAGATAATTCTTACACTTTTTTTATCTACTCCATCAATCTCTTTGTGGATTAATATGAATGCCATGTTCATTATGTGAATCATAGTTCTCTCCATTATTTTTAGTAGCATAATAATTTGGAATTTAAAATTAATTATACCAAGTAATTTTAACCATAAAATTATTATTATTATGATAAAAAGCATCATGATTTTCCATTGTAGACTAGACCAAAGGAAGTTGCATATATGAAAAAGGAATACCACTTAATCTAACATTGTGACTTAGAAGCATATAATACAATATAAATTAACATAACTAATGAATATTAATACAATAAAATTAAAAATTAATATATAAAGGGTGATTTAGGAAAGGTTTTGCATGATTGTGTGGGCTCTCAATTATATTTTGTCGTTCATATATTAGAGTCATCCCAATATTTTAGAGTGGTAACTACAAAGGCCCAATTGTACCTATAACCCACTATCCCATCTCCTAGGTTATGCTGAGATTAACTTAATTGGGTGACATGATCCTCTCAATTTCACCACAAATTAAATGGCTAATATAAAATTTTATTGTATAAACAAGGGGACCTAAGCATTTCCAATATACCATGAAGTATGGTAAAATTAAACTCTATGTTTATTATTATATAATAGAATGAGTATTGGATAAATACCCCTCACACCATGGTGTCCATAAAATAGATCACCATGTATCTCATAATGATAGTCACTAAGTAGTTTTAGAACTACCAAAACATAGTTTCTAAAAAAAACATCAAGTAAATAGGAAATAAAGAGAAAATAAAATTAAAATATTTTTAGTGTATAGAGATCAAAAAATTTCAACCCAAGGTTAAAATAAAATGGTTCAGTGTCTAATGTTATCCAAGATTATAATATAACTTATTTAGTGTCGAATTAAATATAAGATTGAAGATGACTAAATCATGGTGTCATATTTATATCCAATATTGAAGTTTATTTTTTTAAGTGTCATGA
This sequence comes from Torreya grandis, assembly GCA_037957365.1. Lineage (NCBI taxonomy): Eukaryota > Viridiplantae > Streptophyta > Pinopsida > Cupressales > Taxaceae > Torreya > Torreya grandis. Next base: position 777,700 of record JARHVA010006528.1, on the reverse strand, counting down.
ATTTACAAAAAAAATTAATGAAATCGTAGGATAAAAATTAGGAAAACAAAAAGTAGTGTTCTAATAGGTTAACTAGAATGTTTATGTGTTTATTTTTATTTACCAATAAAATGAAATAAACACTAGATTGTTAAAAATTTATTTAGTTACGGAATATACAAAACCTAAATGTGAAATACAATGATTAATAGAATTTCAAATGAGCTATAAATAGTAAATTTACAAAAAAATATGTAATCCTAGCTCAAATTTAACTTATGTTGGTTGTGTAAGATGACTATTGATAAAAACTAACTATAATGATCCCTAAACTATGTTTCAACTAAAAGTAGAATTTTAAACTATACTAGGGTTGACCAAATTTGACCCTACAAGTCAAATTGGGACCCCTATAGGAAAAACCATGATCCTTAGAGGTTTATATTGGGTTTAATATTATTTAATAAGGGTATTATAGGTTATTTTATGTCATTTTATATCATATTAGCCTTGGTCATTAGTCATTTTAGTCCTTATGTCCTTTTGAGTCATTTTGGGGTCAAATTGGGCATTATATGAGTTGTATGGCATATTTGGGAAGTGTGAAGGTGTAAAAATGGTAATTTAACATTAAATAGGTCCTATTATGCCTTAATAAATTGTTAATAATAGAAAAGTTATAGGTTCTTCAGAATAAAGGGAATTTTTCTTGAAAAAGGAAAGAGTTCAGCATTTGTACGGCCCATAAGGGATTGTGACACATGGGATAAGGTCATGAGATGAATATTTAGATTCCTAATATCTATTTACGTGATTTAATTAATTTTTAAGTTTAAAAATTGAGCTAAAACCATTTTATTCCTTCTTCAGCCTTCCATACACATAGAACTAGTCAGTAGGTTTGTACTTGGTATGGTCAGCAAAAGAGGTTTCAAGAAAAATGATCTTAGAGTTATATTATAAACTTATTAATATTAAATTTTATGTTTGGTTTTATATTAATTGTTCTCTATTATTTATTAACTAGTCCTAAGAATTTGACCTATCTAATTTTCTTATTAATCTATGCACCCTATAGGTTTTGCTTTGGTTTGGACAAGTCCTTACAATTCACTTGCTAATGTTATTTTCAGATGATTTTTAATACATATTAAAATCATCCCCATGATTTTTTTCATGTTTCAAGGTTTTTGGATAGGTAAAACACATAAAATTTTCAAGAGAAGCACCATTTTATTTTGTATGTAGATTTTCACTAATTTTAGAGTCTCCAGGATTTCATAGTGATTCTAGGAGATGATAATAAGTTCATTCCCACATTTAAAATGTTATTTATATCTCCTATCATTCCAATATCATCTTAAAAATAATACTCCATGAGGGTGAAATCACAATGATCATGTAACCAATTTACCTTATGACTATCATACACAGTCAGTCATGGTAAATCACATTTATGGAACTTATATGGCATGTTCACAGAGGTGTGATGAAGGTTAAAATTAATTGGTGTATATTTTATCATCATAAATTAATTAATTGATTATTAAAATGGTAAGAAAGGGTTGTATAGTCATGTTGAACACTTTTACATAGTCTGTCATGGACATATTCATCTGTAGGTGCCATGGAGGGGAAATGTTACGTTGAATTGAAGTTTTGAATTTTTATAAATATTAAAAAGTTTATTGGGATCCATTTTTACAATTTAATAATATAAAATTGTTTTTTTAGTATCATATACCATGGGTGTAGTTCATAATCCTGCTCACTACCTACAAGTAACTCGCACACACCTTCAGGTGTCCTCATAGGACCAATCATGTTAAAAGGGAGTGTATGAGCCAAATAAGGTTTTTCATGATAAATAAATTATATTTTAAATCATTTATAATAACATAAAACTAATAATAATACAAAAACCATGAAAATTTCTCTCATTCCATTCGCTATCTACAAACATGAAAATGGCCACCTACAGGTGTTATCAAAGAGCTGAGAAGTTGTTTTGAGGCATTAAAACACATGAAAAAACTTTTCCTTGGAATATTTTTTTGTTTAATTGATAATCATATATTTAATTTAAAGTATAAATAGGAAAATGGAAGGATATATCACCTTGGACATGAGATGACTAAGTTCTGGGATCAAATCTCCAAAAGTGCAAAACATAATTCTTTGATGTTTTATTGATATTTTAGAACAAGGGTATAAGGAATTTTGATGCAACCTAATGGATTTTTATTTTATCCTCTATTTATAAAAATTACTCCACAAGGTTTTAGTGGTTTATGAGTAATTGATATTGGTTTATTAGAGGCCCAAAGTTATGTTTTTATGTATTAAATCTAGGGAGTATTATCTATAGGTCTGAGTCCAAAAGAGACCTTTTTCACCCAAAGTTGCATAATAGACTATGCACCATGGTTGAGGGTTAAAAAATAGTTTAAAATATTATTTATGACCTAATGTGTCATCTAAATAGGTTAAATCACTGTATTTCAAGTCTCATGTACACCTATAGGTGTCCTTTCACAAGAAAGTACTAACCTACAGCCAACCTAAAGTACAAGTTTGAGAGAGTGTTTCTCTTGTGGACCAAGATCTTGGTGTGAACCTTGTTGAAAATTAAAACCAATAAGGATAGGTTATTATATTTATTTTGAATCAGATAAACACCTTAAAATGTCCCCTCATTTGGCAATATGCACCTACAACCAACTATTGATGACTATATAAGGCAGAGAGTAAGATGTTTAGGATTCTTGAGGTGGACTTAGTATAAACATGAATAAATAGGTCCAAATAATTTATAATTTACCTAAAATATTAAAATAATTTATAATAACTATACCAAAGGGCTAATTCATGCAAATAACACCTACATGAGATATAACCAAGCAAAACATAGTTAAAGGAAGCACTTGGTCCTGACTATGCAGGAAAGTATGAAGGGTACATAAAAGGTTAGAGTGGTGAAAAAATATTGGAACATATCCATAATTATAATGAAATACTTTATATATATTTTAAAATATAATGAAAGTATAGAGGAGGGGATCTAATCTAGCATACACACTTCACACCAAAACATTGTGCACAGTCCCCCTTTTTGCATAGTTTGTCTTGAGTTTTGTTGAGGTTGGGGGTATATTTATAATACTTTTTTCACTTGTATTTTAACACTTTGAAGATATTTAAAATATCTCCTCATCTAATTATCACAATGGAAACACCTCTAGGCTTGTGGGTAGCTCAAGGATGAGCTAAATCTCTAGATATGGCTAGTTCCCTTGATGTACCACTTTGGATTAAAACTACACCTAACATTTGGGGGGGAAAGTGAGAGAGATAAATGAAAGAAAATTAATATAATTTAGGTGATACACCAAATAATATGATGAATTACAACTAGTATAATATTAAAAATGTGGTAAAAGGACTAACCAAACATACACTCCTTCAATCTACATCTTCTCACATCAATGTTACATTATGAGGTTATGGATGAATGTGCAAAGATAATAGGATTAGAAAAGAGGAATTTAATTTCACTAGTGAATATAATAACTCACTCAATCCTTGACATTTCTTATAACACTTCACATGTCCTGCAAGAAGAAGCTTTCCAACTGCAAATAGGATGAAAGAATGAGACAACATTTTAAGGAATCTATAGTATTCACGAAGCAAGATCCAACATTAAAGTATAACAAACTATTAAAGATAATGAATAGATAAAAATATGTAGTCTTATTTATCAAATGGTATGTAAATTATAATGATTTAACCATACTTAGGTGGAACATAAGTTACAATAGCCAACATGGCTAGTTCTTATAGAACATGAGAGAGATAGGAGAAGAGAGAAGTCCAAGGATCACAAGAAAATTTTTTAAGCTGATAAAATTAGTTAATTTTGAATTATAATATTATGTGGGATTAATAATGTAAGGCCAAGAAGCAAAAGTGTCACCCCAAGTCATGAAACTTTTGTAAAGTGGCATAAAACATCTTATTGTAGCTCAAAAAATTACCTTCATGATTTGGATCTATTTAAACATCCCAAAACTTATTAGAGATATTTTTTATTATTGTAATTAATGGGAAGGATTTCATATATGCATATCTATGAATTATTTACATGCCTGGTCATCTAGAATCATTTAGAAATGAGCCATCGTCATTTGCAGTCCAAATAACTCTTCCTTCATGCACCCTGCACACCTAGCCTCAAAATTGGCTTAAATTTACCATGAAAATACATGGTAAGTATTGGATGAAATTTTTAAATAATCTCTATGGTCTTAGAATCATTAGGGACACCTTAAAAAGGCTCACTCTTGAAGTTTTCACACTTCTCACTAGCTTGGTCACTATGTTAGTTTTGACTAGCTAAGATGAGAGATAATGTTAAAGAACTTAGGAGTTTTTTATGAGACATGAAATAAACATTGGGAGCTATAAAAAGTCTCAATATTATTCCTAAATCTATTTTCATCTCTTAGAACCTCTGAGAACTTGTACAATACCTAAATTTTTTAAAATTACCCTATTTTTACCATGTCCATACAAATTTTGTATAGATAATTTTGATGGTAGAGACAATTAATAAGAAATATTTAACATAAAATAATAATTCATGACATTTTGGTCCATTTTGGTGCATTACATCTCTCATTTCGTTAAACTAGTCTTTACAAGGGCTTAGCAAGGGTTTTGAGCAGTTTCACCCTCCTAAGGTTTGTTCATGCATATTTGATGCTATAATTTCAATATAATGCAACAAAATAATTTTTAATGACCTATTATAACTCATCTAAACCTATTTTTCACCCACGAAAAGCATCAAGAGAGATATGAGTATTCAAACTTGTTTTATTGAGCCCTTTTTTCCATTTCCTATAGGTCTAGTGTTGTCTCTGAGCCAAAAATGTCTTCCTCACAGGTTTTTTTTCTTAAAAAAGATTTAAAACATTTTATGTACCACCATATGCATTATACAATAGGTTTTATTGATCATTTAAAGCGAAAAATGAAGTTGACCCCCTTTTTGGATGTTAGGCCTAGTCATGCTTAGTAGGCTTGTTTACACTTTAAATCCCAACAAGATATTTGATGGTTTTCCCCTAAATTAAAATATATAAACACATATACTTTGACCCAATTAAAAGTTTCCATTTTGTTAGAATTCTTTCCCAGTGATAGAAAGGAAGCTGACTACCCATTTGGCTTTAGGCCTAAACCTCTCCTAAGTAGGTTTGACTGCAACTTTCATGTCTTAAGCCTCCTTGTTTAGATTAATTCTTCTATAATTGGTATATTATGATTTTATATGTGTTTTAAATCTCCAAATAACTCCTTTCAAGGTCTCCCTAGCTTTTTTTCTCATCTATTGTCATTCCCTTTCATATCTGCTAGTTTTGATCCTAGGGAAGTACCATCTATTTGAGACAAAATAAAGGGTAATTAACTTATTCCCCAAAAACAAAAATTAATTATATGAGATTATACAACTCATAAACATGTTATTTACAAATTTTTACCCCTTTTTTAGTGATTTTACCTCTCAAATGCTTTAATACCCAAGATAGACTTGTTAAAGGCAGACTATGTGTAAGCCTTTCCAAAGTGGACTATATATGCATCATTTGAGACCTCTATCTATTTAAAATACATTTTTGAGAGTTTTATGAGGTTATTATGACCATAATTGTTGTTATTAAAGTCTACACAACACTTAAAATTCCACATACCCCTCACCATGCCTTGCCTAGTCAAGGTTGAGTATTACTTCTGATTATGTTTTACTAGTTGGCACCATACCTATAGGTAAAATTATATGATTTATAATTATATCAGGGTATAAAAATATTTAAAAAGTCTTACATCAATCATTTCATTTATTTCCATGCTCATACCATACCTTAAAGTTCACCTGTTCTAAAACTAGTTATAGGCAGTATGACTCCATACTGTATCTCTTTGTTTCCTCTTCAAGGGTAACCCCTGTAGGTTCACTTTTTTATGAATTAGGCATTAAATAAATTTTTTGGAAACTTTCCTCAATAATAAATTGGAATCTATCAGTTACTTCAACTCATTTAATGTATAATTGGGCTAGATTGTCTCTTAGGATTTCAAACTTGTTCACTGTCTCTCTCTACTATTATAGTTGGTTGTAGGTGTCCATGTCCAAGTGAGGGATATATGAAGGTGCTTCTATAATCAAAACATGATAATATAACATCTCATTCTTGGTTTCCATTTTCAACAATGCTCATATCATGCTTTAGGTTACAAATCACCTAGGTTCATTAGAAGGAAAGCACCTTTTCAAAATTCCACTTTTGGCTACTTGTAGGCCAACCTTTAGGAGAGAAAATTGTAGGTGTTCATGATAATTATGAGATATTATACATTATATTTCTTTGATCATTTAGATCATAAAAGTCACTTTCACTATTTAGAATCATTCCATAATAGTGGACTAGTCTAGTTGTTACAACTTTGGATGGAGAAGGTATATTTTGGATCAAACCTTGTATATGTCATTGATTGGTTTTAGTGCATAAAAGGGAAACTTTGGGCTTACAAAAAACTAAGCTCCATTGACCATCTACCTATAAAAAATTTCCAAGTACTTTTCTATGCTAGAGGTTATGAAACAAGGTCACTGGATGCATCAAAAGTCATTTACAACTGTATTTTATATCTTCCACAAAACTCCTAGGTTCTTTTTTTTTTCCAATTTAGGGACAAAGGGCCTAAAACTCAGTCATCATCATTTTAAGTCATCCTTAACCTTGTCTATTAGCCTATGAATTCCAAAAAATTTATCATGATGTTTTCATCCTATCATGACTTTAATAAGGGTTCAAACACTTATTTCAACACTTAAAAATGTGCTTTTCACTGTCTGTACTACCGCCTATAGGTGGTTATTTTATAGTGCAAGTAGTAAATGGTCTTGTGAGCAATGTGCATGATTTATATGTTTCAATGTAATTTAGGCCTTCTCAAAAGTTTAAAAATGAATTTATTCACTCTCAAAACCTTTAATAGATTAAAAACCTCATTTAAATATGGTTGGTCTCTATGAGGACCCCTGTAAGTGAAGATGGAGTTGTATACAAGCAGACAACAAGATTGGCGTGATGGGAAGTGATATCATGAATTTTACCCTATAACCTTCTCCATGCTCTTTCAAATATATGAAAAAATATATCATGATATAAACATATTAAGGGAAACTTATACGCCATGTTTCAAAATTTGAAACCTTTTATTAGCACATGTAGTTAAGCATGTTCATGGCTACCTAACTGAAAATGTTGCATATGACTATAATTCCACTTTTATTTCATCATATGGAAGATTTATCACCACTTGATATTTATAAAGGATACACCAATAATATCAAAACATTAAACACACCTTTTTGGACATGTTTTATATACCCCATGCATGTACTTCACCATAACTATAAGTAGGAGTGAGAAAGAAGTTGACTGAGTATGACAATGGATTACAAGTTTGTTCCAAGCATGATGTAGTGAGATAAAACATTAATTGAGGTTATAAATATGGAAATTATAAATGTTTATTAACCTATATACATCCTCTTAACCATTATCAAAGCATGGGATCTCTAAAAATGGTGAAAAAACTGGTTATCATCTGAAATGATATTAATCTAGCACCCTGAAATAATTTTCTCACAAAAACACCATGAAACCTGAAAATAATAATAGAAATAATATAATAAGAGATATAACATAATTTTTATTAAACCTAAAAAATTGGTTCATACAAAATTTATCAAAATGAATCAAAACCTATAGGGTGTATGAAATAACAAGTAGAAAAACATAGTCAACTTCAAGAGGATGGTTCATGAAGAACAGACCATCATTCTTCAAAATATTATAATAAAAATTAATATATATAATTTTAATTTCACCTCCCTAAGGCATTTGATCTAAAATATCATTTGTTGTCCATACCAAGTACAAACTTAAAGACTAGTTCTATGTGCCTAGAAGGGTGAAAAAGGAGTAAAATGGTTTTGGGCCAAAAATGGAACTTATAGAGAATTTAAAACATTTAAATAAGATTTAAAAATATTAATGGACATTATATTATCTTTTCCCATGTGGCACACTTCCCCATGGGCCATACAAGTGCCAAACTCACCTTTTTCCCAAGAAAACTACTCTTTATTTTGAAGCACTACCACTTTTAGTTACCAATAGTTTATTAAGACATGTTAGAAAACATGTCACATGAAATAACATTTTTAAACCTTCACACTTCCAAATAAATTTGTACAACTCATTAAATGCCCCCTTTTTGACCTCAAAATGACTCAAAATGACTAAAAGGATTAACATGACTAAGGACCAAGGCTAGTATAATATTAAATGACATTAATTATGATATAAAACACCTCATTACATATAAACATCAAGTTTTTTCTATAGGGTCCCTAATTTTACATGTAGGGTCAAATTTGGTGAATAAATTAGTGACTCATAGGGGTAGTATGCCTGCTATACCAACTAGACTAGTATCCTTATCAGTCCATTGGGCTTATGAATTCATTTGAATTATAAAATAAAATAAGGATACATTTAACCATAGGATTTGATCAAGATAATACCAATTGATTACCTCAAACACATAAAACAAAGAACACACTAAACAAAGAAAACACAATAACAAGGCACACACATGTGCTCAAAGCACTTATGAAAAACAAGGAGAAAACATATATACACACTAGAATATGATCATACCTCCTTTCTGTGATCAAAAGTAAATCTTTTTAAATCATCTTCTTTATGAGATGAGTCATAGTGCCAAGCATGTTTCTCCTTAAATGGATGCTTTGTAGATTAGACCTATTCCTTGGCACTTCACGTGATCTATCCTCAAGTAGATCATCTTTAAATAGGTTTACAATATAGATATATTCCTCTTGAAATTTCACCATACCTCATATTATTTCCTACTCTTCATCTCATGATCAACTTGTATCTCTTTAGTAGGCATGGCTTTAAACGGAGTAGTTTCATTTTCTTTGGAAGATTGAGGCCAATAGGATCTTGTTGCATACTTTAAAATATGATGTGATTATCCCAAATTGTTTATATTATTATAACCCATATTTATTATTTAAACATGTCATCATGAGATTCATATGCCTCTTTGAAGGATAGATTTGAAACGTTGATTTTCCTTTAAATTCTCACTTGAGTACCAAGCCTACCTTTTTCATTTTTTACTAGATCATAACCTCCTTGAAGTGGAGTATAACCTTATTCAATGATTTAAAAAAATTAATCCAAAGGTTTATTATAAAATTTTCCTTTCCCATCCATGGTATCTTTCAAAGTGAAGGGGAGAACCAATGACCATTTCTACCTCTTTGACGAAAGGAAAACACTCTTCCTCATCAACCCAACCAGAAATTTTAACACAAGAGACCACCTCTTCTTTATCATTTAGGAACCATTGAGGGTATCAATTTGTATATAAACTACCAAAACATGAATTTTGTTCTTAATAGATACAAGATATACCATCTCCTTCTTCTTCTTGGTGATGCCAAGACTAGGCACCTTGAAGTCATGTGACTTAGTCCAATGAGGATGCAAAGGAACTAGACTTTATTCGAGAAATATTTCTTACTTTTTATCAACCAAATAATCCTCCTTATGTTCCCAAACCATAATTACATCAATTAAAATGGTTATGGGGTGAGGATAAAATGAACTAGTTAGTGGAAGTAGCAAATAGAACTCAAAATCAGATTGAGAGTGAAGTGTAGAATATTATTTTAGAAGCTCTTAAGGAAGGGGAGGTAGACCTTGGGCTAAAAAAATTTATTTAAATCATTCCAACTGACAATAAATTCATTAAAATCTGATTTATCTTGAGGATTCTCTTAAGGAAGGGTGGATGGGGTGTGTCTAGGCATAAGATTCTATTTTGGGTCAAAACCTTCCATCACACCTTAACTTAGCAATTTCATCTTTGCCTCTAACACTTAAATTTTCTTGGATAGGTTCTATTATAAAATTATATCTTTAATTTCATGTTAATCATCATGAGAATAGGGAGTAAAATAGGGTTGACATGGAGAACAAGAGGTCTCTTGAGTAAGGGTGGGAGGGAGTTACATAGGATCAAGTTTTTCTTCAACTCCACACTCTTTAACTAGGCATTTTTCCTCATTATTTCCCTATGATTCCACTATCTTACTATAGCTTAGGATGTTAGGATTATAATTCTTTTATTAAGGTGGTGATGTAATTTGAGGATTGGGTGAAGTGTTCAAGGAACTTGGAATCTCCTTAGGTTTGGGTTCTTCACCTTGTCTCCAACTTGGAATCTCATATATAGAGGTCACTCATTGAGATGGGGATGTAATATGAGAGATAAATGAGGGATTTAATTCCACTTCCTTTAATACTAACATGGACTGGTTCATATTAATATTATCCAACTTAATCTACCTATCAAGATTAGCTTTAAACACATGGTTTCTCTTTTCAACTCTCTCTTCCAACTAATGGGGAAAAGGATGACTTTGGTAAGCTTGATCTGGCTAATGAATAAGGGTCAAATAGGATTGGTAACAATATTTTGGAAGTTCATATTAAGTTTGATATGTTTTTTGAGGTTTCCTTTCATGAATTCTTAGTCTATCCTCTAAGGAAGAAACCAAGCCACTTACATCTATCATCTCATTTATGAGCCTTTGCCAATTGGCTCTCTAAATAGGTACCCACTCTATTTTTACCAAATATAATGCATCTCTCACATTATTAATAAGATGAATAGGAACCTCTTAACCACATCCCCTTAGAGTGTCAAGCTCCAACATGTACCTCTCATAGCCCAAAAGTGTTTGTTTGAAGGTGGAAATGATTGACTTGAGAAGTGACTAGGTTGAATAGGAGAAACAATATATTGAGGAGGTTGGATATAAGATTGATAAAATTCATGAATGGGATGATAATATTAATTTTGAAGCTAATTAATAACTTTATCTTATTGATAGAGAATGAAATAAGCTTGAAATGTTTCAAAAATTTATATAAAATAGTACTCAACACTAAGGTCCACCATAAAACTTCATTAGGAAATAAGAACACATGCAATGATCATTAATAATATTCAAAATTAATACTTGGGATGCTTGACCATTTTATGTAACTTTGGAGTCACCATTGATGCTTGGATAGATGCCTCTAAATGTTGATTATTGAGAGACAACACCAAAAATCTTTCAACTTATTGGACCAAGTGTCCCACTAGGCATGAAAAAAATTATTTTCACTTAGATTTACACCCTTTAAGGAGATGTTTAATCTATCCTCATCCAATTATCATAATGGAAACACCTATAGTCTTGTGGGTATTTTAAGGATGAGGTAAATCTCTAAATAGGGCTAGCTCTCTTGATATACCACTTTGAATTATAACTAAACCTAAACTTAGGGGGGAAGGGAATGAGATATCTAAAATAAAAATAATATAATTGAGGTGATAAAACAAATAATATGATGACTTCCAACCAACAACATGTTACACATGAGAACAAAGGACTAACCAAACATACACTCCTTCAATCTGCATCTTCTCACATCAATGTTACATTATGAGGTTATGGATGAATGTGAAATTATTTGAGGACTATAAAATATGATTTTAATGTCACTAGTGAATATACTAACTAACTCAATCCTTGACATTTCCTAGAACACTTCACATGCCCTACAAGAAGAAGCTTTCCAACTACAAATAGGATGAAAGAACGAGACAACATTCTAAGGAATCCATAGTCTTCACTAATAAAGATCAAAATTTAAAGTATAACACATTATTAAAACTCATGAATAGGTAAAAATTAGTATTTTTATTGATCAAATGGTATGAAAATGCACAGGGCTTCACCATACCCTAGTGGAGAATAAGTTACAATAGCTAAAATGGCTAGTTCTTCTAGAGCTTGAGAGAGGTAAGAGAAGAGATAAATCTAAGGGTCACAAGGACACTTATAAGTTTTAATTATACATGATAATAGGATGTGGGATGAACCATATGAGGTTAGGAAGCACAAGCATCACCTCAAGTCATGAAACTCTTGTAAAGTGGCATAAAATTCCTTATTCTAGATCAAAAAATTATGTTCATGATTTAGACCCATTTTAACATCATATAAATAATTAGGGATAGGATTTATTATTGGGATGAATGGGAAGGATTTAATAATTTCCTCTCCATGTATTATTTTCATTCTTGGTCATCTAGAATCATCTGTAAATGAGCCATCATCATTTGTAGTTTGAATAACTCTTTCTTCATGCACCCTGCACACTTGGCCTCATAATTGGATTTATATTCCAATTTAAATCCATGGGAAAGAGTTTATGAAAATTTTAAATACCCTCCATGGCCTTATAATCATCAAGGACACATTCAAAAATCTCATTCTTGAAGTTTTCACACTTCTCACTAGCTTGGTCACTATGCCAATTTTGACTAGCTGAGATGAGAGCTCATATTAATGAACTTAAGAGTTGTTCTAAGACATGAAATTAACATAGGGGGTTATAAAAATTCTCAATATTAATCTTAAAGTTTGTTTCATCTCTTGAAACCTTATATAACCTACATAATTCAAAAAATAGTCAAAAATACCATGTTTTTACCATGTTCGTATAGATTCCATATAGATAATTTTTATGGTAAGGAGATTAATTGAGTCCTCTTTAACATCCAATCATAATTAATTTCATTCTAGTCCATTTTGGTTCATTACCTCTCTCAATTAATCAAACTAGTCTTTATAAGGGTTTAATAATAGTTTTGAGCAGTTTTGCCCTCTTAAGGTTTGTTCATGTAGATTTAATGTTTTCCCCCATGAAAATCATCAAGAGAGATATGAGTATTCAAACTTGTCCTATCGAGCCCTTTTTTCCATTTCTTGTAGGTCTAGTGTTGTCTCTAAGCCAAAAATGGCTTCCTCAAGGGTTTATTTGCCTTCCAAAAGCTTTAAAACATCTGATGTACCCCAATATACATGATCCAATAGGTTTTAGAGATCATATAAAGCCAAAAATGAAGTTGACCCCATTTTTGGATGTTAGGCCTAGTCATGCTTAGTAGGAATGTTTACACTTTAAATCCTAACTTAAACTTTGATGGTTTTCCCCTAAATTTAAATAGCTTAAACACATCGATTGTCACCTAATAAACATGTTAAATTTGGTTATAAGACTTACACAAGGTTGGAAAGGAAGTTGACTACCCATTTGGCTTTAGACCTAAACCTTACATAAGGAGATTTGACTACAAATTTCATGTTTTAGGCCTCCCTATTTGGATTATTTCCTCTTTTATTGGTCTATTATGATTTTACATGTGTTTTATATCTCCACATATCTCCTTTCAATGTCTCCCCAACTTATGATCTCATCTTTTGTCATTCCCTCTCATATCTACCAATTTTGATCCTAAGAAAGTATCCTCTGTCTGAGACAAAATAGAGGGTACTTTCCCTATTCCCCTAGCTAAACTATTCATTTTTGGATATTCCCCAAATAATAAACATGTTATGTAAAAAATTATACCCCTTTGTTTGATGATTTAACCTATCAAATGATTTAAGACCCAAGACAGACTTGTTAAAGGTAGACTGTGTGTAAGCCTTTCCCAAGTGGACTATATATGCATAATTTGAGACCTTTCTCTATTAAAAATCCACTTTTGAGAGTGTTATGAGGTTATTATGACCATAATTAATTTGATTCAAATATGCACAACACTTAAGCTTCCACATATCCCTCTCCATGCCTTCCCTATTCAAGGTTGAGTACTACTTATTACTATTTTTTACCTATTGGCACCATACCTATAGGTAAAATTGTATGATTTAGAATTAATATCAGGATCTATAATCCTCCAAAAAGTCTTCCATAACTCATACCTTGAAGTTGAATTATCCTAAAACTAGTTATAGATAGTATGACTGTATTTCTGTGTTTCCTCTTCAAGGGTATCCCTTGTAGGTGCACTTTTGTATGAATTAGGCCTTCAATTAAATATTTGGAAACCTTACTCAAGCATCCATGGTAATATATAAATGATTTCAACTCATTCATTACATACTTTGGCTATAATATCCCTTAGGATTTAAAATTTTTTCACTGCCTCTCTTTGCCATTAGAATTGGTTGTAGGTGTTCATGTCCAATTGAGGGATATCTAAAGGTACTTCTCTAATCAAAACTTGACACTCTAACCTCTCCTTCTTGGTTCCATTTTCAAAAATTATCATATCATGCTCTAGGTTACAAAGCACCTAGGTTAATTATAAGGAAATCACCTTTTCAAAATTCCACTTTTGGTTGGTTGTAGGTCAACCTTTAGGAGAGAAAAAATTGTAGGTGTTCATGAGAATCAAGAGAAGGTATATAGTTTATTTCTTTGATCCTTTAGATAATAAAAGTCACTTCCACTATTTGGCATCAGTCCATCATAGTGGCCTAGTATATTTTTTGAAACTTTTGGATGGAGAAGGTATCTTTTGGATCAAACCCTGTAGATGTCATTACCTAGTTTTAGTGCATAAAAGTGTAACTTTGGGCTTACAAAAAAACTAACCTCCATTGACCATCTACCTCTCAAATTTTTCAAAGTACTTATCTATGTAGAGGTTAAAAAATAAGGTCATTATATAAATCAAAATTCATTTTTAACCCTATTGTAGAGCTTCCACAAAACTCCCAAGTTTTCTATGTTGCCAATTTAGGGACAAAGGGTGTAAAACTCAGTCATCATCTTTTTGAAGTCATCCTCAACCTTGCTTATCAACCTATCAATTATAAAAAGTATGTCATGATTTTTTAATCCTATCATGACCTCAATAAGGTTTCAAAAACTTATTTCAACACTTAAAAATGGCCTTTTCACTCTCTATATTACCACCTATAGGTGGTTATTTTATAGTGCAGATAGTGAATGCTCTTATGTGCAATGTGCATGATTGTATGTTTCTATTGACCAAATTTGAATTTTAATAAAATTGAGTCAAACCCTAAATTTTTTAAATTTTTGAGAAGGTTTACATATGTCCTATAAGGTCTTATGTTGGTCTAAATATCTTATCTTATCCCTGATATAATCCTTATTGAAGCCCATCTTCCTTATACTAGTCAAGTCAACCAAAGTCAACCTCAGTAAAACATGGTAAAAGGATCAATTTATTTTTAAAATTTCCTAATGTGGTCATTTAGATGTTTTAATTTCTCCCTCAGTCATAAATTTATCATTTGTTGTGTCTCATGCAAAAAGGGTCATTTGGCCACATTTTTAGCCCATTTAATGACTTGTAAGGACTTTCAAGGGAGAATATTTTTTGAAAATGTGATTTTAAACCTAGAAGAGGTTAGATAACTCTATGATTGGTAATGTGATAGTTCAATAATCAGTTGTGTAAATAAATGAGTAGTTTTTCCATGATTTTAGGCCCTTTTGGGCACTTGTATAGACTTGGTGATCTCACCTTCATCTAAAAACGTATTTAATATGTCTATTAAGATCCCTAAAATCTTTAACATGCATGGTTTTTAATGAATATGTCAAAAAATTTATTTTTCACTTCTGTTTCATCTTTTTTGCCTTTGCAAGCCAAGGAGGGTCAAATTTAAATGCTTGGTATGGGCTATACAATTAGGGTTGGGAGGAATGATTTTAGGGTTGAAATTTATCTAATCATACTTCAATTTTATATTAATAATTTTAATTTTGGTAACTTCTCCTTTATGAACCATCACTTAGACCTCAAGCATCTTTTTATGCATTCTCATACAAGAGGGGTCACTATTTGCACTTGTTTTAAGATAATTTATTTGATTTTATAGGTTTTATGGTTTAATGTGTTTTTTAGATACATTAAACAGGTTTCACATGGTTCCCTTGGTTATGGATATCTCATGAACTGAGTAGCCTCTTATAGGCTTGCTCGTGTTTATAAATTATATGCTCTTGTCACCTACAAATGCATTGATAGTGATTTCCACATTGAAAAGAGTGTTTTGATGTTGATTTTAAGATTTTAATAGTTTAGGTTATCTAATTTGAGGTTTAAAATTACATTTTAAGGTGTTTTAATCCTTTTAACCAACCTTTCTTGCTCATTTTCATCCTTCCTACCTATATCCAATCATGCACACCTACAGGTGGCCTGAGCAAATGGTACAAGAGTATCATGGAGGTTTTTAAATATTTAATAAGTATTTTTTACCTTTAATTTTCATTATATCATGGTTTAAGACCTATTATTATCTCACTTGTTTTTGGAAAGGAATCACAACAAGCAATTCTAAGTTTGAGACATCCTTTCTCTAAAATGGTGAAATAGAGCTCTTGAGTAATTTTTTGCTTTTATGAAATAAGGATATGATGGATTTTGAAAGATCCTCATGTTCTCACCTTATATCCCTATCATATTAAAATTACCATTCCAATTTTGATGGAACATTGATGAGTAGAATATGATCATTTGGAAGCTCAAATATGGCCCTGAACACACTTTTTTCAATTAGTGATATCTATAGGAAACCACCTAAAAAAAATTTATCACCCAATTTTCTCAAATTTAAACCAAGATTCATAATTTAATAATTTATATGTTATATTAAGGAGTTTTATGTATCAATGGGTCATAATGAGGGAGTTTGTATGATCGACATCTTCCCAAGATCATCCTCTATCCATACACATGATAAATCATCACCTACAACAGGCAAACATGGAGCTAGTTTATAAAGATTTTTGGAATGAAAATAACATAAAAAATTGAATAATATTAATTTAAGGACATATTTTAATCAATAAATGTTTAAATATAATTCCCTAATGACTTCACCAAGTTTCAAAGAGCCATTAGCACCTACAACTAACCCAAAGTGTCTCAGTCTTATTTAAGGCAATCAACATAGTCTTGGCTAAGAAAAAGTTGTTTGATGAGTTAAGTGTATGAGGAAGATTTGGATGAGTGATAGGAGAAAAAAATATGTTTTTAACTTTAAATAAATCCTAATATGTCATTCTTAATTCCTAATGTATCCAAAATAACCTACAGGTAGGGTCAACTTTTATCTCAGTCATCAGAAAGAGATCTAGATTTAAGAATGAGAGGTGCATTGGTACAAGGAATGAAGATAAACATTGGAAAAATTATGTATGACCACATAAATTATCTTGGAAACATAATAGGTATTTTTATGATGTTATTAAATCCTAAACCAAGACATAATAGCCTATAGGTAGAGGCTTAAAATGTTTGTCTCAATCAAGATAGCAAACTGACAAGTTTCATGTGAGGGGTGTCTTGGCATTTTCAAGGTAAGTAAAACTTGGAAAGAGTGGTTATGAGTTTTAAAAAACTTCCAACATGATATTTAAACCCTAAATATACCTTTAAATATGCAAAAAAAATCATTCATGAGTGACATAAAGATACAAACACAGTCTTGGCCTAATACCCTGTAGATAGAGTGCCTATGCAAGGTTCAGTCTTGATTTTTAAGGAGTTAGTGGCCTAAAAATTGAATTTATATGATTAAATTTGTTATTTATCATTAATATGACCTATATAACACCTAAATTAATTTATATTTAAAAACCAATTGGAGAATATGCCCCTATTTTGTGCACATGATTTTATGATTTCATAATTCCTCCTCATTTGACAAGTGTCTTAATGAATCTTTAACTAACCTTTCACTCTCTCACACACAATTACTATAAATTTTGGCCTTTTTGGCATTGTAGAGGATCTCTCCACCTTGGTATGGTGAATCCTTGCCAAATTTTTTCCTTAGACAATAAAGATAGTTTTTTTACGTCATTAAATATTTCACTAAGTGTACACAATGGATGTTGGTCTTATGCAAGTGTAGCTTTGTTTACCTTCACATGTTACTCTTCCTAGTACCTTATGTTTTGTAATATCTCTTCTACAAGTCAACAAGAAGTGTCTAATGTTGATATTATAGGTGTAGTGAGTATTCTATTCAATAATTTATCTTAGAATGCCTATTGTCTATGTCCTTCTATCCTAATCTATCTCCAAGACCCTGTGATTGAAACATTAGTGTGAGAAAGAGGTTTGTTATTGGATTAAGTGTATGTGTAAACTTCTCTTTGGTTCTAATTGTAGGTTAAAGTGTGTGAGTAGAGCATATATTTGGTGTATCACCTCCCATAGAGTATATTTTATTTCATTTATTCTTATCCATTTTCATCCCCCCAAATGTTATTATTAGGATTGAGCTATAGTGATGCATTAAGGGGAACTATCCCCTCATCTAGAGGTCCACCTCAATTTAGGGACACCCTCAACACTGAGGTGGTTCCATTATGCCACTTGAATGAGGAGAGACTTGTCACCTCCTCATTCGGTGCAAGTTAAAGTGATAACAATTTCAATGTAGTTTAGGCCTTATCAAAAGTTTCATAAGGACTTTCTTCACTCTCAAAACCTTACTTAGCTTTAACACCTCTTTTTAATATGGTTGGTCTCTATGAGGACCCCTATAAGTGAAGATGGAGTTGTATGTAGGCAGACAACAAGATTGGTGTGATGGGAAGTGATATAATGAATTTGAACCTATAACCTTATCCATGCTCTTTCAAAGAGATAAAAAAATATATCATGATTTAACCACTTGAGGGGAGCTTTTATACCACATTTAAACAATTGAAACCTCTTGTTGGCACCTGTAGGTAAACATGTTCATGGCTTCCTAATTATAAATGTTACATATGACTATAATCCCAATTTTCTTTCACCATATGGAATCTTGATCACCACTTTATGATTATAAATTATACACCAAGACTTAAAAATAAATCAACACACCTTTTTGGACACATTGTATAGACTCCACATGCGTACTTTACCATAAAGTCAAGTAGGAATGAGCAAGAAGTTGACTGAGTATGACAGTGGAAAGAAAGTTTATTCCAAACATGATGTAGTGAGATAAAACATTAAGTAAGGTGATCAATATGTAATTGATACATGTTGATGAACCTAAATACATCCTCTTAACCATTATCAAGGCATGAGAGCTCTAAAAATGGTGAAAAAGCTACTTGTCATCCTAAATGAGACTAATCTACCAATCTGAGATGATTTTCTCACAAAAACACCATGAAACCAAAAAAAATCATGGAAAATAAAGGATAAGATATCCAACATAATCTATAGTCCACCTCACTAACTAGTTCATACAGAATTGCTCAAAATGAAGCAAAACCTATAAGGTGCATAAAATAGAAAGTAGAAAAGCATAATCAACTTCATGAGGATGGTTCATGAAGCACAAGCCATCATTATTCAAAATATTATAATTTAAATGAAGGTATTTCAGTGTAATTTCACCTCCTCATTGCATTTCATCTGAAACCTCCTCTGTTATCTATACCAAGTACAAACGTAAAGACTGGTTCTATGTGCCTAGAAGGGTAAAAAAGGATAAGAATAGTTTTGGGTGAAAACTTAAACTTATAGATAATTTAAAACATGTAACTAATATTTAACAAGTGAAGGGACATTATATGATATTTTCCAATGTGTCACACTTCCCCATGGGTTGTACAAGTTCCAAACTCACCTTTTTTTCCTAAGAAAATTATTCTTTCTTCTGAAGCACCTACCACATTTAGTTACCAATAGTTGATTAGGACATGTGAGAAAAATTTTCACATGAAATAATATTTTTAACCTTCACACATCCCAATAAATCTATATAACTCATTAAATGCCCCTTTTTTGACCTCAAAATGACTAAAAATACTAAAATGTCTAAGGACCAAGGCTAGTATAACATTAAATGACATTAATTAACCTATAAAACACCTCATGACATATGTATTAAACCCATAAAACACTTATAAGTCATGTTTTTACTTTTAAGGGCCCTAATGTGACCTATAAGGTCAAATTTGGTCAATAAATTGGTGACTCATAGGGGTAGTATGCCTACTATACTAACTAGACCCGCAGCCTTATCAGTCCATTGGGCTTAGGGATTCATTTTAAGTCTAAGACAAAATAAGGAACATTTTACCATATTATTTTATCAATAAAATACCAATTTATTACATCAAACACACAAAATAAAGTACACACACCAATCAAAGCAAACACACTAACAAGACATACACATGTGCTCAAAACACTTATGAAAAATAGGGAGAAAAAATTATACAAAACTAGAAACTAAGAATACCTCTTTTCCTAAATTAAAATGAAATATTCTTGAATATTCTTCTTTATGAGATGAGTCATAGTGCTAAGCATGTTTCTTCTTGAATTGGATGCTTTATAGATCATACCTATTCCTTAGCACTTCACTTGATCTATCTTCAAGTAAATCATATTTAAATAGGTATCTAATTTAGATATATTACTCTTTAACTTGTACACATACCTCATACTATTTCCTACTCTTCATCTCATGATCAACTTATATCTATTTAGTAAGCATAGTTTTAAAAGGAGTAGTTTCATGTTCTTTAGAAAATTGAGGCCAATAGGAGCTTGTTCCATCCTTTAAGAGCTGATGTGTTTATCCCAAATAGTTAAGAAGATGATATCCCATATTGATGATTTCAAAAATGTCATCATGGGATGCATATGACTCTTGGAAGGATATATTTGAAAGGTTGTTTTTCCTTTGCATACTCACTTTAGTACCAGGGCTATCTTCTTCATTCTTTACTAGATCATAGCCTCATTGAAGAGGAGTATAACCTGCTCCAATTATTTCAAAAAAATAATTGAAATGATGATTAATAACTTGTCCTTACCCATCCATGGTATCTTAAAAAGTGAAGGGAAGAACCAATGATCATTTCTCCCTCTTTGCCAAAAGGAAAACACTCTTCTTCATCAACCCAATAAGAAATTTCAACACAAGAGACCACTTATTCTTCATCATTTAGGATATTTTGAGGGATCTAAAGTTTTATATAAATTTCCACAACATGACTTTGGTTCTCAAGGGCTGAAATATCTTCCATCTCCTTCTCCTTCTTGGTGATGCCAAGACTAGGCATCTTGAAGTCATGTGACTTAGTCCAATGAGGCTAGCAAGGAACTAGAATTTATTCAGGTAAGAGTTATAGGTATTTATCAACCAACTAATCCTCATTATGTTACCAAAATAGAGGTCCATCAAGGCAAATGGTGATGGGTTGAGGACAAGAATAACTAGTTGGTGGACGTGGCACATAGAACTCAAAATTAGATTGAAATTGAAGTGTAGGGGATTATTTTGGAAATGATTAAAGAAGGGGAGGTAGACTCTGATATAAAACAACTTTATTTTATTCATTACACTTTATAATCACTTAATTCACATTTTATTTAGCTTGAGGACTATTTTGAGGAATGGTGGATAGGGTGTGCTTAAGCATAGGATCTTCTTTTGGGTCTAAACCTTCCATCACACCTTGACTTAGAAATTTCATCTTTGCCTCTAACTCTTCAATTTTATTGGATATATTCTATTGGAAAATTATCTCTTCAATTTCATATGCATCATCATGAGGATAAGGAGTACAAGAGCACTGACATGGAGAACAAGAGGTCTCTTGAGGAAGGGTGGTTGGGACATACATAGGATAAAGTTTTTCTTCAACTCCACACTATTTATCTTGGATTTTATCCTCCATTCCCCATGATTCCAATATCTTAATATATCTTAGTATTTTTGGATTATGAGTCTTTTATTGAGGTGGTGATGCAATTTGAGGAGTGGGTGAAGTGTTCAAGGAACTTAGAATCTCTTTAGGTTTGGGATCTCCACCTTATCTCTAACTTGGAATCTCATATCTAGAATTCACTCCTTGAGATGGGAATGAAATGTGAGATGGAAATGAGGGCTTGAATTCTACTTCCATTTATGTTAGCATGGACCAGTTCATATGCATATTATCCAAATCAATTTGCCTATCAAGATTAGCTTCAAACACATAGTTTCTCTTTTCAACTCTCTCTTCCAAATGATGGGTAAAAGGATAAATTTGGTAATATTGATATGGCTCATGAATAGGGATTAAATAGGATTGTTATAAATCTTGGATAAGTGAATATGAAGGCTGATAGGTTTGATGAGGTTGCCTTTCATGAATTTTTAGCCTATCCTATAAGGAAGAAACCAATCCACCCACATATAACATCTCACTTGTGAGCCTTTTCCAATTGGCTCTCTCAATTGGTACCCACTCTATTTTGACCAACTCTAATGTATATCTCAAATTATTAATAATATGACTAAGACACTCTTAACCACATCCCCTTACAGTATCAAGCTCCAACATGTACCTCTCATTACCCAAAAGTGTTTGTTTGAAGGTGGAAATGGATTGACTTGAGAAGTGGCTAGGTTGACTAGGAAAAATAGGATATTAAGGAGACTAGCTAAGGATTGATACACTTCACGAATGGAATGATACACTTCATGTTGAATCATTTTAATAACTTGATCTTTTTGATAGGGAATGATAGAAGCTTCAAATGTTTCACCAACTTGTGTAAAATGGTACTCAACACCAAGGTCAGTCATGAAAATTCATTAGGAAGTGAGAACATAAGGAATGATCAATAATAATATTTAAAATGAATACCATGGATAATTGACCAGCTAATGTAACTTTGGAGACACCATTGATTCTTGGATAGATGCCTTCAAAGCTTGATTATTGAAAGACAACACCAAACATATTTCAATTTTTTGGACCAAGTGTCCCACTAGACATGACAAAAACTATTATCACTTGAATTTTAACCCTTTGAGGATATTTATAAGCTCTCCTTATCTAAGTGTCATAATGGAAACACCTATAGAATTTTGGGTAGCCTAAGTATGAGGTGAATCTCTAGATAGGGATATCTCCCTTGATGTGCCACTTTGGATTTTAACTATACCTAAACTTGGGGTGCAAAGGGAGGGAGATAAATTAAATAAAAATAATATAATAGAGTTGATAAATAAATAATATGATGACTTCCAACTATTGAATTATTACACATGATAACAAAGGACAAACCAAACATACACTCCTTCAATCTGCATTTTCTCACATCAATTTTACATTATGAGGTTATGGATAAATATCCAAAGCTAGAAAGACTATATAAAAGGCCTTGAATATCATATGTCAATATAATGACTCATTCAATACTTGAAATTACCTATACCACTTCGCATGCCCTACAAGAAGAAGCTTTCCAACTTTAAATAGGATGAAACAATCAGACAACATGCTAAGGAATTCATTGTCTTTACTAAGAAAGATCTAAAATTCAAGTAGAAAACACTATTAATAGTAATTAATAGGTAAAAATTATTATTATTTGATCAAATGGTATGCAAATGAGAAGGGCTTCTCCACACTTAGGTGGAGTATAAGTTACAATAGCCAAAATGGCTAGTTCTTATAGAACTTGAGAGAGAGATGAGAAGAGAGAAGTCAAAGGGTCATAAAGACACTTGTAAACATGAGAAAATAATATAATTATGCATGATAATATAATTTTGGATAAACCATGTAAGGTTAGGAAGCACAAGTGTCACCCCAAGCCATGAAACTCTTTCAAAGTGGCATAAAACTTCTTGTTCTAGCTAAAAAAACTACCTTCATGATTTGTACCTATTTGAACATCCAAAAACTGATTAAGGATAAGTTTGATGATTGGTATGAATGGTAAATATTTCAAACATTCCTCTCCATGCTTTAGTTGCATGCCTAGTCATTTGGAATTATTTGGGAATGAGCCATCATCATTTGTAGTCCAAATAACTCTTCCTTCATGCACCCTACCCACTTGGTCTCAAAATTGGATTAATTTTACAATAAAAATCAGTGGGATGGAGTGGATGACAATTTTCAAGACACTCCATGGAATAATAAGCATCAAGGACACCTTAAAAAATCTCACTCTTAAAGCTTTCACACTTCTCACTAGCTTGGTCACTATGTTAATTTTGACTGGCTAAGATGAAATATCCTATTGAGGAACTTAGGAGTTTTTATAAGACATGAAAAAAACATGGGGGGTTATAAAAATTATCAATATTCTTCCTAAAGTTGGATTCATCTCTTGAAACCTCCTAGAACCAATACAGTGCACAAAATTGTCAAAAATACCATGTTTCTACCATGTCCATACAAATTCCATATAGATAGTTTTGATGATAGGGAGCTTAACTGAGTCCTATTTAACATATAATAAACATTAATTCCATTTTAGTGCATTATATCTCTCATTTCCTCAAATTGGTATTTATAAGGGTTTAGCAATGGCTTTGAGTAGTTTCACCTTCTTAAGGTTTGTTCATGAATATTTGATGTTATAATTTCAATCTCATGCCACAAAATTATTTTTTAAGAGATATTATAACTCATATAAACATCTTTGGCCCCCATTCAGAGCATCAAGAGAGATATGAGTATTCAAACTTGTCTTATCAAGTGCTTTTTTCCATTTCTTACAAATCTAGTGTTATCTTTGAGTTTAAAATGGCTTCCTTAGGGGCTTATTTTACTTCCAAAAGATTTAAAACATATGATTCACCCCCATATTCATGATAAAATAGGTTTGAGTTATCATCTAAATCCAAAAATTAAGTTCACCCCCTTTTTGGATTTTAGGCCTAGTCATGCTTAGTAGGCTTGTTTACACTTTAAAGCCCAACATGACCTTTTATGGTTCTACCCTACAATAAAATATCTAAAAAACATATTTTTTGACCCAATGAACATGTTCCATTTTGTTATAAGACTTACCCAAGGATAGAAAGGAAGTTGACTACCCATTTGGCTTTAGGCCTAAACCTCTCCTAAGTAGGTTTGACTACAACTTTCATGTCTTAGGTGTCCCTATTTATATTAATTAATTTATTATTGGTATATTGTGATTTTATAGGTTTTTTCAATATTCACATAACTCCTTTCAAGTTCTCCCCAACTTTTGGTCTCATTTATTGTCATTCCCTCTCATATCTGCCAGTTTTGATCCTAGGGAAGTACCCTCTATTTGAGACAAAATAGAGGGTAATTACCTAATTTTCCCAAAAAGGATATTCATTTTATGATATTAAATAACTCATAAAAATTTTATGTAAAATTTTCTACCCCTTGGTTTGTTTATTTGACCTCTCAAATGTTTTAAGACCCAAGACAGACTTGTTAAAGGTAGATTGTGTGTAAGCCTTTCCCAAGTGGACCATACATGCATCATTTGAGACATTTTTCTATTAAAAATCCACTTTTTATAGTTTTATTAGGTTATTATGACCATATTTAATGTGATTCAAATCTTTAAATCACTTAATGTTCCACATATCCCTTCCAATGCCTTGCCTAGTCAAGGTTGAGTACTACTTCTTATGATGTTTTACTTGTTGGCATTATACATGTAGGTAAAATTGTACGATTTAAAATTTATATAAGGTTATAAAAACATCATAAAAGTATTACATAACTTATTTCATTTATTTCCATGTTCATCTCATACCTTGAAGTTGGCCTATCCCAAAATTAGTTATAGGTAGTATGATTGTATCTTTATGTTTCCTCTTCAAGGGTAAACCCTATACATGCACTTTTGTATGAATTAGGAATTCAATAAGATTTTTTGAAAATTTCCTAAAGCATCCATGGTAATATACTAGTGACATTAACTCATTCATTATGTACTTGAGCTAGACTATCTTGTAGGATTTCAAACTTGTTCATTGCCTCTCTTTGCTATTACAGTTCGTTGTAGGTGTTCATGTCCAAATGAGGGATATTTGAAGGTGATTATATAATAAAAATTTGACACTCTAACATCTCATTATTTTACATGTTCAAAAATTATCATATCATGCTGTAGGTTATTAATCACCTAGGTTCATTATAAGGAAAGCACCTTTTTAAAATTCCACTTTTGGCTAGCTATGGGTCAACTTTAGGAGAGAGAAACATCTAGATGTTCATGAGAATCAAGAGAAAATATGAAATATATTTTTTTGATCCTTTAGATCATAAAATTCACTTTCAATATTTGGCACCACTCCATCATAGTGGCCTAGTCTAGTTGTTGTAACTTTTGGATGGAGAAGGTATCTTCTAGATCAAACCCTACAGATGGCATTGCCTGGTTTCAGTGCATAAAAGCATAACTTTGGGCTTACAAAAAATTAGCCTCCATTAACCATATTCCTATCAAATTTTTCCAAGTAATATTCTATGCTATAGGTTATAAAAAAATTTCATTAAATGAATCAAAATTCATATGCAACCCTATTGTATAACTTCCATGTAATTCCCAGGTTCTCTATTTTGCCAATTTATGGACAAAGGTCCTAAAACTCAGTCATCATATTTTTGAAGTCATCCTCGACCTTATCTATCAACCTATCAATTCCAAAAAGTATATCATGATTTTTTCATCCTATCATTACCTTAATAAGGTTTCAAACACTTATTTCAACACTTCAAAATTTCCTTTTCACTCTTTGTATTACCACCTATAGATGGTTATTTTACAGTGTAGGCAGTAAACGGTCTTGTGAATAATGTGCATGATTTTCATGTTTCAATGTATTTTAGGCCTTATAAAAAGTTTTAAAAGGAGTTTATTCACTCTCAAAACCCTGATATCTTAAACACCTCCTTTCAATATGGTTGGTCTCTATGAGGACCCCTATAATTGAAGATGGAGTTATACGCAGGTAGACAATAAGATTGGTGTGATGGGTAGTGATATCATGAATTTGACCCTATAACCTTCTCCATGATCTTTAAAAGAGATAAAAAAATATATCATGATATAAATATCTTAAGGGGATCTTCTATACCATGTTTCAACATTTTAAACCTCTTGTTGGCACTTGTCAGTAAGCATGTTCATGGTTGCCTAACTAAAATGTTGCATATGATTGTAATTCCAATTTTATTACATTATATATAAATATTGATCACCACTTCATGCTGGTAAAGGATAAATTAAGACCTAAAAAATCTTCAACACACCATTATGGACACGTTTTATGGACCCCATGCATGTACTTCACCATAAGTGCAAGTAGGAGTGAGTAATAAGTTCATTGAATATGACAGTGGACTAAAAGTTTGTTCCAAGCATGATATAGTGAGATAAAACATTAAGGGATATGATAAATATGGAATTGATATATGGTGATGAACCTATATACATCCTCTTAACCATTATCAAAGCATGGGAACTTTGAAAATGGTGAAAAACTGCTTGTCATCTCAAATGAGACTAATTTGACAACTTGAGAAGATTTGCTCACCAAAAGACCATGAAACCTAAAAAAAAGAATTTAAAACATCAAATAATATATCCAAAATCCTTTGGAGTCAACCTCAAGAGCTAGTTCATATGAAATTACTCAAAATGGAGCAAAACCTATAGGGTGTATGAAATAACAAGTAGAAAAGCATAGTCAACTTCATGAGGATGGTTCATGAATAAAATGCCATCATTATTAAAAATATTGTAATTTAAATGAAGGTATATGACTTTAATTTTACCTCCCTAAGGCATTTGATATGAAACCTTCCCTATTGTTGATACCAAGTATAAACTTGAAGACTAGTTCTTTGTGTCTAGAAGGGTGAAAAATGAAAAGAATGGTTTTGGGCCAAAAAATAGCTTTTATAACATTTCAAACGTGGAAATAAGATTTATGAAATTAAATGGGAAATCTATGATCTTATCCTATATGGCACACTTCTCCATGGGCCATACAAGTGCTAAACTCACCTTTTTCCCTAGAAAAATACTCTTTCTTCTGAATCACCTACCACTTTTAGTTACCAACATTTTATTAAGATATGTGATGACACATGGAACATGAAATAACCTTTTATAACCTTCAAACTTCACAATAAATCTGTACAACTCATTAAATTACCCTTTTTGACCTCAAAATGACTAAAAGGACTAAAATGACTAAGGACCAAGGCTAATATAACATTAAATAACATTAATTAACCTATAAAACACCTTATGACATATGTTTTAGACCCCTAAAATACCTATAAGTAAATTTTTTACCTATAAGGGCCCCAATTTGACCTGTAGGGTCAAATTTGGTCAACAAAGATCAAGGGATAAAATTTGGTAGAGAGAATATTTACCACTTGGATAACCCTCTCAAACAACCAAATTATCTGAGTAAATAGGGGAAGTACCCTCTATTTTGTCTCAAATAGAGGGTACTTCCCCTTATGCATAAAACCCATAGTTTTTGAAGAAGGAGATAAAAGGATGGGTTAAGAGTTAGGTGCACATTTATAGAAGGTGTGTGGAGTTGTATCACACACCTAAAAAAACATGAGGAACATTTATAAGAAAGGATAAGCTCAAAATATTATGTAGTTAGACTTATGTAGGTAGGGTTAGTTTTAAAGCCAAATAGAGAGTCATTTTCACTTCCACTATGAGAGGTACATTATAATCCACTTGGGAATGATCATAGGGTTATGATAGATGTTTTTGAGCTATTTTTATATAGGGAAAATCATGAAAAAATCAATTATGGACTTTAGGATAACTCAGGCATGTTGGAATAGAGAAAAGAGCTCGATAGGGCAGATTTGAAAGCTCATATCTCTCTTGGAACCTTGTATGGACATCTAAGGATTTTAGGGAGGTGGATGGAGGTCTTTAGATTTTATTTAGTGGATTTTGTTTCAATTCCAATGTCCCATATTTATGAACAAAGCTTAAGAGGGTAAAATAGGCCTAAACCCTTTAAAACCCTTGCTAGTGACTAGTTTGAGAAAATGGAGTAGTTAGTGCACCCAAATGGCATATTTTTCCTATAATGATGATTGGATGTTGTATAATACTCAATAAATATCCTTACCATCAACATGAGTTGTATGGATAGAGTAAAAAATAGGTTTTTTTTTACCTTTTTATGTTTTTTGTATGTTCTAGAAGGAGTTTGAAGATGCCAATCACATGGATGGGAATATTGAGACTTAAGATAACTCCCCATAATAATTTATTAATTCATAAAAACTCTTAGGTTCCTTAATAAACAACTTCATCTCAACTAGTCAAAACTAGCATAGTGACCAAGCTAGTGAGAAGGGTGGAGAACTTCAAGTAGGATAATTTTAATGTGTACCTAATGAATCTAAGGCCATGAAGGATCTTGAAACATGTCATTCACCCCATTTAAAAAAAAATCATGATAAAATGATGCATTTTTGGAATCCAAGTGTGTAAGGTGTGTAGAAGAGGAGTTTCTTTGACTACAGGCAGTGATGGCTCACTTCTAAAAGATTCTAGATGAATAGGACTATAACCAATCCATGGAGAGGCATGTTTTAAATCATTACAAATCATTCCAATAATTATACCTATCCCTAGTCAATTTTGGGATGTTTAAATAGGGATAAATCGTGAAGGTATTTTTTTGAGTCAACAAAGGGAATTCCATGCCACTTTTCATGAGTTTCATGACTTGGAAAGATACTTGTCTCTTATGATATTTCATGGTTAGTTTTATACCCTCTTTTCATGCACAAGTAACTCATTTTATCATCTTGACAAGTGTCATTATGACCTTTGAACTTATTTCTTCTCCTCTCTCTATCTCTCAAGTTTTAAAAGAACTAGCCATTTTGGCCTGTTGAATACATGCTCTACTTGAGTATGGTGAAACACTACTCATTTGTATACCATGGATCAATAAATACTAATTATTTTTACTTATTTTATGAATATGTATAGTGTTTTTTACTTGGATTATTGATCCTTCTTAGTGATGAGTCTTGTTTCCTTAACAAGTTATCTCATTCTCTCACCTATTTATAACTTGAAAGCTTCTTCTTGTAGGTCATGTGAAGTGTTATATGAAGTGTCAATGGTTGAGTGATTTATTATAGTCACTAGTTCCATTCAAGGCCTCTTATATAGTCCTCCTATCCTTACACATTAATCACAACCTCATAATAAAACATTGATGTGAGAAAATTCATTTTAGAGAAGTTTATGTTTAGTTGGTGTCTTGGTTTCATGTGTGACATATAGCTGGTTGGTAGTCATTAATAATTTTTTTGTATCATCTCATTTATGATAGTTTTCTTTCACTTTTCTCTCTCCCATTTCCCTCACAAGCATAGGTGTAATAGTGATCCAAAGTGGTACATCAACAGAGCTATCCCTATCTATAGATTCACCTCATTATTAGGCTCACCCATAGCTTAGATATGTTTCAATTGTGCCACTTGGATGAGGAGAGATGAGACATCTTCTAAAATGGTGAAAATCCAAGTGAAAACAACTAGGATAATGCCATACTAAGAGGACAAGGTTTTACTACACCCACATCCTAGTTTATTTTGTTATTGATTTTCCTATGTGAAAAACATAGTTGTTTGAGAGGATCTATTGATACCCTAAAAGTTTATATCAGATGCAAATGATACCAAAAAACTTAAAAACCTAGATCTTATAAAATAAATCAAATAGAGATAAAATACACAAGGGGGAATTAGGAATGTATAATAACCAAGCTATCCTAAAAAAATCCTATGAAATTTGAGTGTTACATTTCTATAAATATCCTTAGGCCGATGTGGTTCTCCCTCCTAGAGAGATTATGTGAATCTTGACATTTGTTATATGAATGAAAATATATGTTTACTTAAATTTATTATAATGTGTTCCTTTAACCTACAATAAAATAAATTTAGACTTGGACTATGATAATTATAATAAACCATAATTGAAATTGGAAATATTATTGACCTTTTTTGCAATGTGTATTAGAATTTCTAGGTGATTTCTAGATGATGATTTAAGAGGCCTTAATGTGATTATATATAGGAATATTTGGAATATTTATGTTAACCAACCTTTCTAAAATAATAGAGGATTTAATATGAAACATCTATAATTTTGAAAAATATCATTGGATCATGGTATGCATGGTTGCACTAGTGGATAAGTCTGCACGTTAGCCTTATCTGCTTAATTTGGTCTTATCCTATAATGATATAAATTTATAGGATTTGGCTGACAAGACTTTGTAAGTAGAATATGGATGCTTGAATAATGTTTTTCTTGTTTTTAGGGTAGTAAGTGTAATTGAAAATTCTCTCATAGAGATTTAAAGTTAACAAAATGGTGAATAGACTAAGTATGATAAGGATTCTAAGATTAAACATTATCAATAAATTAATGACTAAATTTGAGTTTCTACACTTCCCCATGGTTGGCATCCAAAAATTTCCCCTTGAAACATTTCATTAATTTAACTAACTTGGGAGTATATTATATATGGGAGTATAGTTTAACATTTAGATAAAATAGTGAAACAATATTGACCTCTTGAGATAATTCTAAAATTTTAATTGTTACATTGTCAATAGAAATAAGGAATATACTTTTGTCATTGGACCATTCTTGAAAATATGCCCTCATTGTGCATAAAAAAAAATAAACAAGCCAATATTGACAATTATCATTAAATAAAAATGAGGAAACGTATTTTTATTTATTATTTTCTTAAAATTCCCATATTTAATTCTCTTATTGCAATATGCTCCTAATCTAATTTTACTTTGTACTACCCAAGGTAATATTTAATTTTTTATTGATAGGTTCCAATAAAATAATTCATAAAATGATTCCAAATCCTTCTCAACTTACTCAATTATGTTTTTAGGGACTACTTCCTTGGTTTGGTTTTCTAATGTCTACCTTTTTTCTTCATTCATTGGATGACCATCTTGGCTATCCACCATTTAGTTACCACCACTGACTTAGGGTCCTATAAAAATTCATCTCTTTCACTTATTCTAGTTTTTATTTTCCTTGTCAGAGTGAAAAGCCCTTGTTATGTTTCATACAGTTTGGGAGTCTTTAATTTGATTTTCTTTATTCTAGTAACTCTTTTGAGATTCCTTGTGTCTTTTTAAAACTCAAACTTAACCTGAGGTTCCTCAATTATTATAATTTATTTCCTTTTACCTTTGGAAAGATGAATGTTCTCTATCTAATTTTCATCTATTTGATACAAGGAAATAATAGAGGTTGTAGGTGGTGTGACCAATGTGAATGGTGATGTACAGAGTGAATTGTAAAATGGAATGGTTATAGTTGAGTCAACCAAAATAAAGGTTATGAATGTTATGGGTTTAGGGGTATAAATTTTAGTGGAAAGAATTGGGATATTTAATTGGGGGAGTAGTGTTTTATATATTTGAAAGAGAAGAAAATTGATATTTATCCAACACAACACTAGCCATTTTCTTCTTTTCATTCAAATAATTATGTTTAGATATATAATGGAAAATTATTCTATGTAACCTAGCCATGATAGTGATCTTGGAGTTAGGAAATATATTTAAATGATAGTGTACTATAGGAAATGTAGCCCTTGTATGAAATAATTCATCCTTTAGAATGAATTTTATGCCCAATGTTTTTTTGGTGAGCAATAGAGGAGGGATGGTTATCACAATACTTGGGAGAGGATAAAATTATGCTTGATTTATGGATTTATATTTACTATAAATAGGAAGAACATACACTTGAGGTATTTTTTTGAAGGTTATTAGAGACAAATACCTAAAATATACTATTATTAATGAATTTTCTTGGAACAACAAGGGTTGATGTCTTATCTTGGGGAACAAAGATAGGAGTGTTAAGTGTAACACCCTATAGTGAAGAAATGTAAGGATAAGGAAGAGGAGTCACTAATTTTTGTTCATTAACTGATTCCACAAGTGAACTATAAATATTTTTAATTTAAGGATAATAAATATGAATTTGAATAGGAGGTAAAATAGGGGGCTATGTTACATATTGAAATTAAATTATTCTTGGAGAAACTATTGGAGTGGGGGGTGCATGTATCACTATTTTCCTTAAGTATGAATATGTACCAAGATAATAATCATGAACAAAATGTGTGTAGACTCTCTTCCACTTATTTTGTTTATTATTGCCTAGGAGTTGAGGTTCCAATACATTTAGTTATGATTTTTCTCATCAAATCTTCATCATTATCAAAATTTATGTACACCCAATCATTTAGGTGTGGATGATAATTGTATACTATTGAAAAATTTTCCCTTAACAACTTTATATGTGATTTAAATGGGCCATAGTATCCCATTGTATTAGGTCATGTTCATCAAAGTTAAAGTAATATTAATGACCTAATGTTATATGGAATGAAGGACATAAGTTTAAAATTATTATAACCACTTTGTATCACATTTGCGGCCATAGATATTTCATATTTTCCATGTATAATCCACTAACTCAATAGATAATTTGGTAGGTGATCTCTTGGTCTAGTAGTTTTTTATGAACATATTTGGGTAGTTTGAGAGGAGAGACCAAGTCACCTTCAATTATAGTTATAATTAAATATAGGTAGTACCAATAGGCCTCCATGTTTTTATTTCTTATTTCCTTAGAAATCCTTGGCATTGGTGCTTAAATTATAACTTAGTATACTATCGAATATAAACAATCATAGATTTCACGAATGAAGGTTATGAACTTGTGTGCATATAAATTGTAAAATTTGAAGTGGATAATTTTTTTGGAAGTAATATTCCATCATGGAATCTCATCTTATATAATATAATATTATCATGCATAGTATCAAATAAATAATACACCATATATAAATTGATTCCATTCATGACTCCAATGAATTATTATCTTAAGTTGAATCCAATGATTTGTTTATCATTTTTAATATTTTAAAATAGGGACACATATATATTAATGACATTATAAATATTTCCATCACCATACAATATGTTCATTAAGGACATACCAATATGAACCTTAGGGTTGAATAGCCTAATTCGTGTTTTATCCATGCCCTCCCTATTATCCTAATTGTTGAGGTATTATAACCAATATTTTATAAATTCTTGGAGATTATGGATATTTTTGAAACCCCTTTTAACTATTTTAGATTTAAAAGGGTTAAGCAGTTAGACTATTCTAATAAAATGGATGAATAATATAATTCTAAACTAGGTCAATTAAATTAATTTAGATAACACAATATAGTAAATCTAGAAAATTACCAAATATATAAAATAAAATTCCAAATGATATTCTAATAACTAAAACACAAAGAAGAGATAATACTTGGATTATTTTTAGATGCTCAAGTGGACTTGAGATGTACAAGTGTGGTAATAGGCATACTGAGCCTCATCACCTAATTCTAAAAATATTATTTTTTGATCCATGGACACTACCGCTAACTTTTGGACACTAGAATTGACACATCTATCCATAGATTGATATTTATACATAGTAAAAAAGTATTAAATATATTCATAAGTGACTACCTAAGTCTACTAGGGTTTTTTTATCATCTTTCTATTAATATATTTATATTGTATACAAAATCCTTTGTTGATTGTATATATCTCAAACCCTAATTTATTCACATTATGCCATGTTACCTTGCCAAAATTTGGTTATTGGGATCATAAAATCAAACTAACCTAAAGGAAACCTTTTCCAATGAACATTTCCTACATATCCAATACTTTGAATAAGTCCTTAGACATATTTAGTTCTAACCTAAGTGTGGGATTGTGTGCCCATAAGGGTAAACTATGATATATGCAAGGGAATATAATGATCTATCTTGTAAATATACAAATACTAATCGTGGGTTGTTATTTCAATGTTTTTGACTTGTAATATGACTGATATTATGATTGATATATAAATCGGTAAAAATATGGTAGTAAAAATAAGATGTGAAATGGATTGAATGAGCTTGAATAAGTGATTGCTTAGTATTTTATAGATGGATAATAAGCTTTGATTTATATTTATACCACACCTTTTGAGAATATCTCATATAAGGGTTAGATAAGATAAATAGATCAACCCATGCATTTTGAAATATTTAAAATGTGGATGAATTTGGGGACATATACATTAGATAAGGAATATGGAAGCCAACATTGATGCTAGTGTCCTTATATAGATTGTAGTGTCTTACATGACATAAAAATGCCAAAGTTTTATAACTGATAGTTAAGGATGTAAATAATATTTTAAACTTATAGTGTATATGTGATTTGATTGATCATAATGATAGGGTTGGGCCATCAGATAACTAGTTATGAATAAGGAGATGGTGAATATGAGAATTTATATAGTAGAAATGTATAGAACTAAAGGTTAGATCCATGATTTGTATTTTTCAAGTGTAGAAGAATGAGATTTTATATATAGTTAGATCTTAGTATCTACATTCCCCCTCCCCATAATCAAGTAATTATTAAGGATTAAATTAGTAGGTTAAAGGAAATAAATGTGTATGTGGGTGTGTACAACCTATAAACAACACCATGTTATAGTATAAATCAATGCACATAATATTAAATTTAATAATTGAAATTCTTAAAAAGTAAAGAAAGAAAGTGTTTGATTTTCTCAGTCACCCCTAGCTTGCACATTATTGGAGAGTTATCATGATGATGTCATGGAGGTATCCTTGTGAGTGGATGAAGTGATTTGATAGCCTAAGTGAGAATGACAAAGTGTGAAAGGTGTTTTTTCTTGTATGCTTGAAGGTGGCTTAGTTGATCTTCAGTGTTGACTTGGTTAGAGATGTTTAGGGATGAGTATGAAGGATTAAACATGTGCAATGGGTCTTATAAGATTTGATACATGCTTTGATATCTTGTGTATATAAGTTTAATTTATTTGGTAGTCCATATTTTTCATATAGACACTTTGGGTCCAGTGGTAGAAAATTTGAGTAGGCAGTCTAATGATGTCACCATTGCCACATGAGAATGAGTCAAGGCAAGTTGGTAATATGTTTGTGATCACATTAGTCCCTAGTTTTTATAAATTAGATCTTAAGTCATGCATTGAAGAAAATTTAAGTATATTAGGGTGAAAAGTTGGCTTTTCAGTTAGAATTTATTGTTTTCCCATACATACCCAAATTTGCAATATGGCCAGAAAGAGTTGAGTAAGCATGTTGATGAGGTTATAATTCACATGCATGAAGGTGTCAAGATAAAATGATCTTATGGGTTTGTTAATTTTTGTTCCTAGATTATATGTGTTTAATTTTAGATCATGTAATGTAGCACATCAGATGATATGCATATCCAAAGTTAGGCTCCCAAGTAATTTGATTCTATTTTCCCATACTCAGCCAATTTTGCAATGAGGCAAAAAGAGCTAAGTGATAATTTTGATGATGTTATATCTTGCACATGTGAAGGTGTCAAGAGAAACTGATCATATGGGTTTATTTAGTTTTGAGCATAGATGGTTTTTACTAAAACTAAGATCATCCACTATAGCATGGAAAAAGTTATGCTTGTTCAAAGTTGGCCTCTCAAGTAAGTTTTGACATAGTTGGA
Organism: Torreya grandis; assembly: GCA_037957365.1. Taxonomy (NCBI): domain Eukaryota; kingdom Viridiplantae; phylum Streptophyta; class Pinopsida; order Cupressales; family Taxaceae; genus Torreya; species Torreya grandis. The sequence continues at coordinate 741,218 of JARHVA010006528.1, read as the reverse complement.
TCTATGATATTTTTTTTATAAGGCATTTGAATTACATTCTATCTCCTACACACAAGGGTTTTAAGAGAAGTATGTCACATGGTTGGATTTCCCTATGTGAGGAGATCATCTGGTCCAAATTTGAGATCCTACATTAAAGCATAGAAGAAGTTATTAAGGATAAAAAATGGCTACTTAGACATATTAAAAGGGTTCACATAGTCAGTTTTGAAAGTGTTAAATCTCAAACAAGATCAACAATGCATGTTTCTCCAAGAAATCAAAAAGAAATGATATGAGGATAAGAGCATGATGTTTAATGACTGAGCATAGGTATAAGATAATGATCCAATGGTAGTGGGTGTTCATATAGATTGATCAAACAATGATCATTGATTATTAAAGACTTGATTAATCTATAGAGATAGATGGAGTGCATGGAGTCAACATTTCAAGGATGTAAGAGATGTGGTCAAAGTGATAGATGTTTAAGGACTGAGTATTGACACCTATGTGTCAAAGATTAGAAGAGATTGATAGAGTGTATTCAATATAATTAGTGAGGATAAGATATGATTGTAAAGTGTCTGAATGTTAACTATGATTGTTTGTATTTAAATATTTGAATTTTCTAAGGGAAAAACTAGTGTTTAGTTTTTGGGTCACATCTTTCAATAAAAGACAAATTTTCTCATGCAACAAAAATAAAATATATAAAGGACTCCAAGGCTCATTGGGAAAAATGGATTTAAATATATAGAAGTGAGTACATTTCAAATATCTTGATTCTAAAGGTTGACCATGTGTTCATGATTATTCTTCAATTGACCTGAGAAAAATGTTTGAGCTCATTTTGATGTTGTTTTGATGTATCTCAATAAATTTTCTATTGGGTAGTTTTGTAGACTCCATGAGGATGCTTTATATAAATTTTATATGTGTGATCAATCTATATTAAGTATGGATAATGCTTAAGAAGTTGACTATGTGTTTGTTCATGGTGACTATGTGTATCAGGTCTATGTTTGAGTTGTTTGACCATACACAGAGGTGAGTTAATATGATTTTGATCATTTGAGGATGTTGAAACAAAAAATAAGGAGTGGACCCATGTATTTAAAAGTGATCATGTGTTCTTTTTTTTCTCAAGGTATTTTTAAATGAGTGAATGGGTTCACATGAGACCTATAAGGGCTGTAAGGGCCTTATTAAAAGCTTTATTTCATTAAGGGTGACCCATAGATGTTATGGCTGACCTATGAAGATTATATTGAGCCATGAATTCATGATAAATATGCCTTAAATACTAAGGCATGCCTAATTCCTGACCACGGTAGTGATTATCAAGATTAATCTATAAATAGTGGAGCTAAATATGATGTGTTCTAGACTTTGTGAGAGACTAAGGACCAATTAGAAAGAGGCCTATGTGTGTGTTTTATGGAAAGAAGGAGGGGTAGAGTGCCTTAAGAATGATTTTAAGAGAAGAATATATTTAGGACTATCTGTATGACCTATTGGTCATAGTTCTATTGGAAGAATAGTGCTCTTGTAGATTAAGTGTGAGTGAAGGAGAAGAGTGATAAGCAAAGGTCCATCATCAGGTGTTGTAGACATCAGTTTAAAGGTGGATGTGTTCATAGGTGTTATTGTGTTAGCTTAACATATAAGGTGTTTATAGCCTCTTTTTAATTTGAAACTTTCTAAAAGGTTTTGTTGTTGTTACAGCTCAACTAGATAATTGTGGTAGCACCTTATGGTATTGGAGTCTCAGTAAATAGGGATTGCGGTTCCTTGATCATTTATAGATGGTCTAAATTGGATATTGCTATTTTAGGTTATGTAGTCCAATTGCATGTTTTAGTGGTTGTTATTCCCTAAGAGGGTTTCCCATGTATGCCATGTGTTATGTGATTGATATTACATTATCTCTATTTCTTATTGCTATAAATGATATGTATGATGCATGAATTCTTATGGTAACTAGTTAAGTATTTGTAAATATCAGAATTGAAGTTGGATTATTTAGGATCACTAATTCACCCCCATCTCAGTGATTCTACCTCTAAAAATATCATAATTCACATCTAACAATATGGATTTAAAGACCTAAAAATGAGTACACTCAAGATTAGTCTAAAAGTTGATTGTGTGTTCATGATTGTTCTACAAGTGACTTGAGAAGAATGTTTGAGCTTGTTTTGATGTTTTTTCAATGTCTCTAAATGAATTGGATATTGGGGAGTTATTTTTACTCCATGAAGATGCTCTATGTGGATTTTATAGGTGTGATCAATCTATCTTAAGTATGAAAAATTCTTAAGTTGGTTGTGTTTGTTCATGTTGACTATGTGTATCAGGTCTATGTTTGAGTTGTTTGAGCATACATAGAGGTGATATAAGATTAATATTATCATTTTAGGATGTTGAAGGGGACATAAAGAGTGGACCCATGTATTTAAAAGTGGTTATGTGTTCTTATTTTGATTGAGAAAGTGCTAAAGGAGTGAATGGGTTCACATGAGACCTATAAAGCCTACAAGGGAATTATTAAAAGGTGTAGTTCCTTAAGGGTGACCCATATATTCTATGGCCAACCTATGAATATTTTATTGAGCCATGTGTTTATGAGAGAGATGTTTTAAGGACTAAGGCATGCCTAATGACCAACCAAGGTAGTGATTATCAATATTTATCTATAAATAGTGGAACTAAAGATGATGGGTTCTATACTTTGTAAGAGGCTAAGGATCGATTAGAGAGATGCCTATGTGTGTGTTTTGTGGATCGAAGGAAGGGTAGAGTGAACTAAGGATGAGTTGAAGAGTAGAAAAAATTGAGGACTATTTGTATGACCTTTTGGTCATATTTATATTGGTAGAATAGAGCTCTTATAGATTGAGTGTGAGTGAAGGAGAAGAATGATAAGCATAGGTTCATCATCAATTATTATAGACATCATTTCAAAGGTGGATTTGTTCATAGCTATTGTTATGGAAGCTTAACATCTAAGGTGGTTGTAGCCTCCTTATAAGGTGAAACTTGATAAAAGATTTAGTTATTATTGTAGCTTAACTAAATATGTGTGGTAGCACCTTATGGGATTGGAGTCTCAATAAATAGGGATTTTAGTTCCTTGATCATTTATAGATGGTCTAAATTGGATCTTGTCATGTTACGATGTTTGTCTAATTTTAGGTTCTAGCGGGTTTTATTTATCAAGAGGATTTCCCATGTATGTCATGTGCTATGTTATTCATCTTGCATTATCTCTCTTGATTATTTCTATAAATGATATGTATGCTTGATGAATGAATGTGGTAACTAACTAAGTATTTGTAAATATTATAATTAAAGTTGGATTATTTAGGCTCACTGATTCACCCCTCAATGATTATACCTCTAATAATTGGTATCAAAGTTGGTCCCTTCGTAAAGGATTAATAGTTTTAAGGTGATCGAAGGTATAATGGTTCAAAAAAATGTTATGGATTATGTTCAAGACAATATTGTTTGTGCTTTATCAAAATTTAATAGTTTGAAGACATAAGTGAAAAATGTAGAGGTAATAATCAAGAATCTATAGGTCATGATGAATAAAGATCTCAATCAAAGAATGAAAAATAAAGACATGACTTGCTCAGATGTTCTCTTATCCAATGACAAAAGTGATTCAATCTCCACCAAAAGGATCAAGAATAAAAATTCATGGATCAATATTAATCAAGAAAAAGGGATGTCAAATATAAACAATGTCTTCAATGGGTATTGTCTCCTATAATGAATTTAGTCATAGATATAAGGATTATGCTCTCTCTCTCTCTAAAAATCAAAAGGGATCTCATATGTTATAACTATAACCAACAAGGTCACATAGCCAAGAAATGAAATAAAACCTTTTGTAAAAAGGATATATAAGTTATTGACACTATCAAGTGGTGCAAGCAGACCAAGTCTAAAGGAAAAAGAAGTAAACTCTAAGTATATCACCAAAGGAAGAGTCATTGCTTGTTCAAGAAGATTTGTATAGTCAAGAAGATTAAAATAAGAGATGTTTCATAGATAGTGGTTACTAAAATCATATGATAGGAGGCAAGAGCAAGTTTATCTCTCTCAAAAAGAACAATCTAGGTGTAGTTAAATTTGGTGACAACAAATTTGCTAACATATTAAAAATACATTGAGTTTGGACAATGGGCATACTAAGATTGAGAATGTATTATATGTATAAGGTTTGAAACATAATCTTTTATGTGTGAGTCAAATGTGTAAGCAAAGAAATGTTGTAACTTTTCATGGTGATGTATGTGAAATAAGAAAGGAAAAATATGGTAAATTAATTGAAAATGTTCATCAAATAGATAACATGTATGTATTTCATGAATCCAAGAGAGAAGAGTTCTTCATAATTTAATTGGAAGAAATTTGGCTTTGGCATAAAAGGCTTGGACGTTTTAATTTTGATAATATGATAAAAATTAGTTCAAAGGGGTTGGTAAGGTATATGCCTAAGATTTATAAGATTCCTCAATCTCTTTGGAAATCATGTATTTATGGGAAGAAAACCAAGAGAAGATACAAAACCAATGAATTATCCACTATAGAGCCATTGGAGTTTATCCACATTGATCTATGTGGACCTGTGAGAACTCAAAGTATTCAAGTTAATAGTTACTTCATGCTTCTCATTGATGATTTTACTAGGATGACTTGGATATTATTTATTAAAGAAAAATTATAAGCTTTTGTAGAATTTGTGGTAATCACAGATCTTATGGATAATGATAAAGGTTAAAAGATCAAGTGTGTGAGATAAGAGAGAGGAGGTGAGTTTCGGTCTCATAAGTTTTATGACTTCTGTGATGAACATGGAATAAAAAGACAATACTGCTAAAACACCATAATATAATTATGTGCTTGAAAGGAATAATGAGATTCTTGTTGAGATGGGTAGAACCATGATTCAAGATGAAAAAATATTAGATCGATATTGAGAAGAGGTAGCCAAGACTTTTGTGTACATCCTAAATAGGTGTCAAATTAGAGTAAATGGTAATAAGACTTTTTATGAGTTATGGGAGAATAGAGTGACTAATGTTAAACATTTTAGAGTGTTTGGGAGTAGGTGATTTATCAAAAGAGATGAAGATAATCTTGGAAATTTTGATTTAAGTTCTGATGAGGTCATATTCTTATGTTATTCTTTTATTAGTACTACCTATAGATGCATCAACAAGAGACTTCTCAAGATTTTTGAAAGTTCAAATATAAGGGTAGATGAGACAAGTAGAGTCAAGAAGCCAAAATTGTAGGTAAGTGACTCAATTCAAAATGTTGTTGCAAATAAATATGAGTTATCTATTCAAACAAATGATGAAGATGAAGAGGAGGAAGAAAGATAAGATACTAAATCTCCATATATAAGAATTTAAAAAGATCATCCAATCCCCCAGATTATTGGAAATCTTACTACAAGGTTATAGAGTATAATGAGAATGTTAATCAATCAAAATTTATAAGACTCAGCTCTGTTATCCATGACCAAACCCAAAACATTTATGGAAACTAGATAAGATGAAATTTGGAATGGTGTGATGGATGACAAAATTGATCAAATATAAAGGAATGAAACATGGTACTTAGTTCCTAGACTAAAAGATAAAAATATGATAGTAACTAAATGGGTTTTAAAAAATAATATGAATGAGAAAGAGGAAGTCACAAGAAACAAGGCTAGATTGGTGTGTAAAGGATATGCTCAAGTGAAAGGAATAGATTTTGATGATACTTTTGTTCCTATGGAAAGGATGGAAGTAATTAGACTCTTTTTCTTATGCATGTTTCAAAGGTTTTAAGGTATATAAAATAGATGTGAAATATGCATTCTTGAATTGAAAATTATAAGAAGTCTACACTAAGTTACCTTCAGGATACTTCATGTCAAATAATCAAGAATTTGTGTGTAAATTAAAGAAGGCTCTATATGGTCTTAAACAAGCTGCTAAAGCTTAGTATGATAGGATAGATAAGTATATTTTGAGTCAAGATTTTAAAATAGGGGTAGATGAAAGTAATTTATACATTAAGATAGAAGGTAATCATCAATTAATAGTTGTTGTATATGTTGATGACATAGTTTTTGGATTTGACAATGATAAAATGAGTAGAGATTTTGTAGATACTATGTAGACCAAGTTTGAAATGTCAATTTTGGGAGAAATATCTTACTTCTTAGGATTATATATTAATCAACTTGATGTAGTAATTTTCATTTCTCAAGCTAAATACAACAAGGATATGCTAAGGAAGTTTGACATGATGGAGTGTAAGCTAATGGGTACTCCAATGATCATAGGATGTAAGTTAAGTAAACTAGATGACTCACCAAAAGTTGATGAAACTTTGTATAGATCCATGATTAGAAGTATTTTATACTTTACTACTTATAGGCTTGACAACATTCAAGTAATAGGTCTTTTAAGAAGGTTTCAAGCTAATATTAGAGAATCTCACTTGAAAGTAGTCTAAAGAATCTTGAGATATCTCAAAGGCACCATAGACTATGGTTTATGGTATCCCATAAGTAAATAATTGTCTTTAAAATCATATACTGATGTTGATTGGGTAGGATATGTGGATGATAGGAGTACCACTTATGGGATCTTCTTCATGGGAGAATGTTTGGTGTCTTGGCTAAGCAAGAATAAATCATTAGTGTCTTTATCAACTACTAAAGTTGAGTATATAGTAGATGCCTCTTGTTTTACATAACTCATGTGGATGAAACAAACTTTAGAGGATTATAAGGTAAGACAAAATGGATTTTGCCTTATTTTTTATGACAATAATAGTACAATTAGTATTTCAAAGAATCTTGTTATGCACTCAAAAACTAAACACATTCCTATTAGATATAATTTATTAAGAGAACAAGTAATTAATCAATGTGTCAAGTTGGAGCATGTGCCTATAATAGAGTAGTTTATAGATATTATGACCAAAACATTGTCAAAAGCTACTTTTGAGTATATAAGACAAAGCTTAGGTGTCATTTATTTCTTTATGAGTCAATATAAGGTCTTTGGTTAAGGGGAAGAAACATGTTCATAAGACTTGATCTAGAGGTTTGTGAATGAGCTATAATATAGGGTCAAAATGGTTTCTTTTTAGGTTGATTAAGAGCATGCTCCTATTTAGTGAGTGGCATGAAGTTTTGATTCATGGTCCTTGTAGTAACTTGAGAGAAGAGTATAGTTAGCATGTGTGATGGTTCTTCATGTTATGTAGAGATCTGAAGATACTCATAAGGTGTAGTTTCTAAAATTTCTCAAGAGGATTCCCTCTTAGATGCTTTTTGGTTACTTCTTTTGTGTGTCCTTTTCTCATTGTCTACAATGCTTGATTGAAGATTGTTGGCATGGAGCAAGAGGAATTTTTTTGAGAAAAAGGGTAGGCTCAAGGAAGGGGGAGTTTGTATCATCTTTATACGATGGTATTTTTCTATTTTTATAGTCTTTTAGGTCCTCAATATTAGTTGGTGCCCACTTTGTCATCATGTTAAAGGGGGAGAAAGTTTTTATTATGGGAGTGCTTTGAAGAGAGAGAAGCTGAGCTATATATTTGTATATTGATAGGTGTTAAAATAAATGAAAAAGGGTGAGATTTTTGGAGATTTGTCATGATGATGTCATGAAGGTGTCTTGGTGAGTGGATGAAGTGATTTTATAGTGTAAGTAATAATGACAAAGTGTGCAATGTGTTTGTTCTTGTAGGCTTGAAGGTGGCTTGGTTGATATTCAATGTTGACTTGGTTATAGATGTTTAGGGATGATTATGGAGGATTGAACATGTGAAACTAGTTTTATAATATGTGATCCATGATTTGAGATCTTGTGTACATAATTGGAATTCATCTGGTTGTCCATAATTCTCATCTAGACACTTTGGGTCCAATGGCAAAAAATCTAAGTAGGCAATTTGATGATATCACCATTACCATGTGGGACTGATTTAAGGGGATATATCCATATGGTTACAATTACATTATTTCCTAGTTGTTATCTACCAAATCTTAAGTCATGCATCAAAGCATGATTAAATATAGGTGGGTGTAAAGTTGGTTTCTCAATCAGAATTCACTATTTTCCTTGGCCAAATTTGCAATATGACCAGAAAGAGTTGAGTAAGCATGTTTATAAGGTCAAAATTTTCATACATGAAGGTTTCAAGACAAAATAATCATATGGGTTTGTTCATCTTTTTTTCCTAGTTTATTTGTGCTTAATTTTAGATCATGTAATATAGTGCATCAAAAGATATGCATATACAAAGTTGGGCTCCTAGGAAATTTGATTGTGTTTTCCCATACTTATCCAATTTTGCAATGAGGAAAAAATATCCAAGTAATCATTTTGATTATGTTATATCTTACATGTGTAAAGGTGTAAATATAAAATGATCATATGGGTTTGTTGAGTTTTAAGCATAGATGATTTACACTAAAATTAAGATCATCCATTGAAGCATGAAAAAATTTATGATTGTTCAATGTTGGCCTCTCAAGCATGTTTTGACATGGTTGTATATGTGATAGAAGTTTTTTAGAATGCATTTAAATGGATTTATATGTCACATTCATGTGGGTTGCATGAGCATTATGTCAAATGGTTAGATTATCCTATATGAGGAGATCATATGGTCCAAATTTAAGATCCCACATCAAAGTTCAGAAAAAGTTATTAAGGATCAAAAAAGGATACTCAAGCATATTTAAATGGTCCCCATACTTAGTCATCTTTTAAAGTGTTAAAGCTCAAGCAAGATCAATGGTGCACATTACTCCAAGAAGTCAAAAAGTAGTGAGATGAGGATGGGATCATGATGTTTAATGATTGAGTAAAGGTATAGGATAATGATCCAATGATGATTAGGCATTCATATAGAGTGATCAAATCATTAATATTGATCATTAATGACTTGATTGATATACAAAGATCAATAGAGCATGTGGAGTCAACATTTCAAGGACGAACAAGATGTGGTCAAAGTGACAGAGGTTTAATAATTAAACATTAGTGCATGTGTTTAAGATAAAAATAAATCAACCAAACATATTTGATCTAAGAAATGAGGACATGAGATGATTGAAAAGTGTCTAAAGGTTAATTTTGACTAATTGTATTTAAATATTTGAATTTTCTAAGGGAAAAAATAGTGTCTACTTTTTGGGCCATATCTTTTGATAAAATATGAATTTGCTCATGAAATAAAAATAAAATATGTAGAGGACTTCAAGATGAATCTATAAATATTGATTTTAAAATCTTAAAGTGAGTACAATCAGATATTTTGACTCTAAAATTTGACTATGTGTTTATGCTTGTTTTTCAAGTGACCCAAGAAGAATGTTGATCTCATTTTAATGTTATTTCAATGTTTATCGATGAATTGGATATTGGGGAGTTTTTTAGACTCCATGAAGATGCTCTATGTTGATTTTAGAGGTTTGATAAATATATCTTACATATAAACAATGCTTAATAAGTTGACTGTGTGTTTGTTCATGGTAACTATGTGTATTAGGTTTGTGTTTGAGTCATTTACACATAAGTAGAAGTGAGTTAAGATGATTGTGGTCATTTGAGGATGTAAAATGGGACATAAAGAGTGGAACCATGTATTTAAAAGTGTTCTTATGTTCTTTTTTTCTCAATGGAGTGATAAAGGAGTGAATGGATTCACATGAGACCTATAAGGGCTGCAAGGGCCTTATTAAAAGGTTTTGTTCCTTAAGGGTCACACATAGATGCTATGGTCAAGCTATGAATATTGTAATGAGTGATGTATTCATGATATAAATTCTTAAGGAATAAGGCATACCTAATTCCTAACCAAGATAGTGATTATCAAGATTGCTCTATAAATAGTATAACCAAAGATGATGGGTTGTAGACTTTGTAAGAGACTAAGGAGCAATTAGAGAGAGGCCTATATGTGTGTTTTGTGGATCAAAGGAGGGGTAGTGTGCCCTAAGGATGAGTTGAAGAGAATAATAGATTTAGTAATTTTTGTATGACCTATTGGTCATATTTATGTTGGAAAAATAATGCTCTTATAGATTGAGTTTGAATGGAGGAGAAGAGTGATAAGCAGAGGCCCATCATTAGGTGTTGTAGACATCAGTTTAAAGGTGGATGTGTTCATAGGTGTTATTGTGTTAGCTAATAATTTAAGGTGATTTCATCCTCATTTTAATTTGAAACCTACTAAAACATATGGTTAATGTTTCAATTCAACTAGATAGGTGAGGTAGCACCTTGTGGGATTAAAGTCTCACTAAATAGGTGTTATAGTTCCTTGATCATTTGTAGATGGTCTAAATTAGATATTGTTATTTTAGAGTAGGTAGTCCAATTGGATGTTCTAGTGGGTTTTAATCCTTAAGTGGGTTTCCCACATATGTCATGTGTTATGGGATTGATCTTACATTATCTCTCTTGTTTATTACTATAAATGATATGTATGATTCATGAATTCTTGTGGTAACTAGTTAAGTATTTGTAAAGATCAAAATTGAAGTTGGGTTATTTGGGCTCACTAATTCATCCCCCTTCTTAGTTATTTTACCTTTTATAATCTCATAAGGATCTTATAAAATGTTTGTGTGCCTGAAAAGTGTTGGGTTCCTTAAATGAAACCACACACAGACACTTCCCATGCATGCTTATTATTAAATAAATTAGTGTAGATCTTCAAATTTGCTAAGTGTAGATTCACATTCATAATAAATTTAAAATGTACACCAATTGTAGATATCCTACATCATGCAAGCATAAATGGAACATAGGTTCAAAGGTTTAAATCTCCTAATCTTCAAATAGAATAGGAAGAAGTGTGCAAGGAGATGTACCAAATCATGAAGAGTGCACCCAAGATATTCAATCTTATTTTTCACACCTTTTCAAAAGACTCCTAATGCCTCCTTAATGATGTCCTAAATTGAATCATATATTTTCATCCTATTCTCTCATCAATCACATGATGCAATCCATTATGCACATATGTTACTTCATAGATTGATATGGCCCCTAATTATAAAAGAAAAGAGTTTAGAGAACTATCAAGGGGGATTTGGCACAAAAGGGTAAAAATTAATGCAACCCTCATAGAATAATTTATATATATATATATATATATATATATATATATATATATATATATTACCAACTCACAACTCACTACAAAATCTAACTACACAACTCTTAGTGTGTAGTCTCCACTAAAGCTATAAGGCACAATTATCCATCAAATGCACAACAATTACATGGAATTTTAGAGAGACTCATGTAGTGATTGAAAAGTGGTAGTTTAAAATAAGTTGACCAATGTTTGAGGCCTTTCCAGGATGAATAAATGTAAAATTGTCTATCAAACATCAAAATATGATCACATGCCACACTTATGAATATTATAAATATCTTCCACTCTCAAACATGAATGTGTATCTAAAATAATCTTTCCAACATATCCTAGATCAAGATCACCATGCATAATTTAATAAGCATGGACTTGACACTGAAATAGAACTAAAATACTATATCTTCCACCCCAAGGTGAACATTAATTATAAAAGGTTTGATACCTTATAAAATCCTTGTTAATTGTTTTGAAAAGGGTCACAAAATTTTAGGTGACCTCATGATGTGAAAATATTTCCCTCCAAGATAATTTTTATTGGTTGGACCTTACATTTTAATGAGAATTGAGTTCACCTTCCTCTATTCTTCTTACACTTTGTGTGTGATTTGTGTTTGTTAATCTTTTTCTATGGGAAGTATTCACCCCTCTCATCACCATCCATTCCCAAAACCTTTGGGTGGAACTTGGAACTCACTTGTAGGTCATATTCTATTTGCATTTAGGTCTACACAAGCCTTGTCTATGGATAAAATTTGTCCTTCACAACACTACATTATGTTTTCATGCCTTTATGTGAAACACTTATGCATTTGGAGTGTCTATGGTGGAGTATGTGTGATATTGTCTTATTCTCTAAGATTTATAGTGTGTCCAAGGTAGTAAGAGCACTTTCTCTATTCTTAGTGCATCACCTTTTACTTTCTATAAAATTATTACCTTCTCCCTCTCTTTTCCTTCAAAATCTTGGGTTTCATTTAGTGGTAGATTTACCATTTTGATCTTTAGGTCTACACATTGGTCTTAAACTAGGTGAACTTAGAATAAAAGGAATCTAGCATACTCCAGGGGTTCATTCCAAGGAGTTCAAGGGTCCCACACCTTAGGGACATTCCCATCATTATGATAAGATAATAGATGCGCCATTCATGTATATGAGTGATAACACTTCCATGCCTAGTGTTGAACATATTTTCACCCCACACAAGGAATTTGTGCTCTACACCCTACTATAAAGCCTCCTATATCATAAATTATTCATGTGTGCATGTTTTGAATGATAGTAGTTTCTAGCACACCTAGTGGGACCATTTCAAGGATTTTACTAAGGATTTGGTGTAGTCCATGGTTAATGAAAGATTTCACAACACTCTTTAATAAAGATATCTCCAACACACCATTATCAAAACTATGAGTAATTCAACATACATGCAAGGAATAAATCAACTATGAATAAAACTAATTGTTATTCACAATAAGCACATGAAAAATCATATGAAAAACATGTATAATATAATATAAAACCCTTGATTAAGTATTCAAGGAGAAATAAGAATCAAGCCTAACTAGCCAGCGTGGAATAAATCCTCACATAGGATAAAGCTAGCAAAAGGATAAAAATCCTAGCTAGAAGCTAGTAAGCATGAGAAATATAGTCTACCACCCCCTAAATTGAAGCTAGGGACTAACAATAAAGGATTTAGTGTGAGTCCATATGTCCCTATGGATGCCAATACATCTTGATAGAGTACATGGATGTCGAATCGCTATAACCACCAATGAAAGTAGGAATAGTGCTAAATACGAGGATCATTGAATATGAACACTACACTCTAGAATACTAGGTAGAGTGATGAACCCAAAGAATCATTAATTGAACACCCTTTAACAATATGGTGAGAAGTGAGAATAATTATTGATGGGGATACCATACCAGTGTCACTAATGGGGATACCACATTGGTGTCCTTATAAGAATCACCAAGAAGTCCATGGAGACAAGTAACAATCCTCATATGAGTTCTGGAAAACAAAGTACTTGAATAAGATACCCACATATAAAGGAGGAATATAGAAAACACTCAAAAAAGTGTAATATATAAATATAAATCTCATAAAGTGGAGAAAAACTCCCCCCAAGAGAGAGAAAAGAATAAGAGAGATAGAAATCCACCCCAAAGATGATGTTGAAGTAGTCCATAATATAAATACTTGAAAGTCACAAAGGAAATCAACCTTCACAAGTGATCCAAATCCAATATTCAATCATAAAGACAACTGACACTAGGGTTCACTAGAATAACTTCAATTAAGAAGACTATTAGTGGTGATGAAAGTATAAAAAAGTACTATGTGTTTATGAAATGCTCAACACCTTAGAAGTAGAATGTCCACCACACCCCCCATACTATTGACTGGGTGGAAGTGGAGGAGAAAAAGGTTTTTATGAGTGGTCCAAATCCACTACTCAAAAACTAAACAAGTTGACACTATATACAATATAATAGATCCATATCACACTAAAAGAGACTATCAAACTATTGAGAAAGACAAGATGACATTGAGATTCACTAGAATAGTTATATTTCAAGCTAAGGGAGGTTGTCAACTATAAAAAATGTGGTGTCAAAAATATAGATAAGGTATCTCAAAGATGATAGCCCATGGTGGTGATGGAAGAGATAAGTAATTGAAGAAGTGAAAAGGTGCCTAGAATAGAACACACAAATGCATGAAAGTAGATAATCCTAAATCAGTAAACCCCCCACGGCACTTTATAAATCAGCATAAGTACAATATAACCCATACACAAAAACACTAAATGGAAATAATGAAGATAATGGGATTCACTATAATATATCCAAATGAGGAGACTATCGACCTATCAAATAAGCCATCAAGAATCATGAGAGGTGCTGCAAAAATAAGGTAGTGAAAAATATGTCTCTATTGAATAAGGCAAGGTGATAAGAAAGGGGACTTGAGGAGACATGAAACAAAATACCAATGTGTCAAAGTGCCAATGCATAAACTAGTATGTTGTGGGCTAGTGGAAGAACATGAAAAATGGTGAAAAGAGCCATCATGTATGTAAAAACACACTATAAAAAGATTAGCATTCAAAAATAACCTATAAAGCACATGCAAAAGGATGTTAGGCTTAGCCAAAAATCTATCCAAGATAGTGCTTATGTAAATTAAAATATAGAAAGTAGTAGGACCCATAGCTCAAGAAACCCCCTTGAATATGGCACTTTATAACTTTAGTACATTTACAATAAAAATAATACTGATGGAATGGGAATGAAAAATAAAATGCTTTTGCAAAAGACAATACTAAAATCTGATTTATCTGGTAAAAGTTATGGCATAATCAATTTACCATCATTAATGGCTTACTTTAATTAAATTTTCACAACCAATTTAAATGCATGACCAAATAAGGGGTAAGGTACCATTATAGCCACTCATTAGAACTTGAATAGAGTATAGAATGCAATGGTTTAGATTGTGAAGGGAAATTAGCCTCCTACCAACTCAGGCCTCACCCTTTATCTTGGATAGATGAAAAACAAGGTAAATTTACAAACCATTGAAATAATATCCTTTATAATATATTTTTTTAAACAAAAAACAATCAAAAATTACATATTCGTACTAAGTACTAAATACTTAGCAAAAACATATAGACCCCCACCATGGATTAATCACCCCATCCTTAACCATCGAATGAAGATAGACAAAGATGAAACCCGTATAATATCACACATGAAGATAAAAAATAATAAGCCATACATAATAAAAAATACATCAGATCATCAATCAGTGGAAATAATAGGCCAAAAATAAAATGAAAGATCTAATAATACCAAGTTCTATAAACAAAAGCAATACCATAGAAGTAGCACCTGTAGGCATAGATGGACTGGATGCCTCTACTTCCTCCATACCAAAAACTACCAACACCATAATCACCATCATTATTACATCCAAATATATTTTGTACGAAAATTTGTGTACCATTTTCACACCTATTAAACCATAAATCATAAATGAAAATAACAAAGATCTATAATTATGGGAGGCCTCTAAATGGCAATGGATAACTAAAATAACTACAAATGTAAAGGGTTCAAGAGTTTATCTTTAGAATAGATAATGCATATTATTCAAGTAGTGAATTTGAAATGTGAGGTGGGAAGTGAGGAGACCTTCTAAATCTAGCAATGGGTGAGAATGTTGTCGATAATGGAGATGATTGAGGATGTCATGGGAAAAAATAACAATAGCAACCTTCCAAGAGGCCTTGATATAGATATTCAAAGTGTTTTTTTTGTTAATATATTAGAAGCATTAAACTCTCTTATTTTTTGAGGTAAATCACCTTTAATAAGTATGTAACTATTTCTCTCAAGGCCTTGTTCATTTTGGGTAGATAAGAGTGATTCAAACCCAAAAAATCTAGATTTCAAGGTAGATTCTAATCTGTAACACACCACACTCGAGTTGGAGAATGTGAATCAAAAGATTAAGAGAGATCATTATCCAATGCAAAGGCATGTACCATAAATTTTCAATGCATATTTAAATTTTGTATAACCCTTAAACATGATAGATGGTGCTAGTTGAGTTAGGATGTGTAGCTTATAATGGATATTGAAGATATAAATTTTGATGCAAACAAAGGCACAATCAACTATAATATTGAGTTAGATTGGGGTCTTTTGGAAAGGTTTAGTCAAACAAAAAACAAATATCAATCCAAAGTGATTCAATAGAGCTTAAAGGACTACACACAGTCAATAAATAAAACCAAACACATGTTATATGGTATAAACTAGAGGCAAAACAAATAATATCAAATCCTAAATACCCCAATAGTGTACTATACAATGGGTAACATAGGTTCATTTTTACATTGATTAAGGAGGTTGAAGATGGATCTACTAAATCTTATGTGAAATCCATTGTGGATGCTAATGGCTAAACATAAGAGCACATAAAGTATCCATAACAAAGGAAAATCAATACTTTCTAAAGACAAAACCTACGATCCATATGGCATAGTTAATAGAAAAAAAATATAGATCCAAAACATAATGTAAGGACAAATGATGCAATGAGTCAAGGTAAGTAATATCTATTAGAGAGTGGAAATGATACCATGAAAGAGTTCACAACACTCTTCAACCAAGATCTTTCCAACACACCATTACCATAGCCATGAATACTTCAACATACACGCAAGGAATAAATCAACTATGAATAAAACCAATTATTATTCATAATAAGCATATGAAAAAACATATAAAAAGTATGTATAATATAATATAGAAACCTTGCTTAAGTAGGCAAGGAGAAATAACACTCAATCCTATATATCCAATGTTAGATAATTCCTCGCATAGGATAAATCTAATAAAAAGATGAAAATCCTAGCTAGAACCTAGCAATCATGAGAAATATACTCTAATAGTTAATAGTATTATAGATATATTCTAAGCATCTAAAAACTTCAAACATTTTTGTTTTTCAAAGATCAACCCCTATCTAAATGTTAAGACAAACTAGGTCATCTAAAAGAGGAATTAATTTTTATTACATTGAGTTCTATGTGCCTTATAGAATAAGAAGAGTGAGAGTATCTTCATCCCATATCAAGAGAGAGTGGTTCAAGATAATCATCACTTAGAGCTCAAATACACCCCTATTTGGTAGGTTCCCTACACCTAGGGGGATATTATTCCCTTTCTCATTCATGGTTATGTAGAGGAACCAACTATTTGTACCTTTTAATGGAGGTACTCTAATAATTATTTCCTAATATGATGGCATCCCAGTCATAGTTCTCAGATGTTTATCCTACTTTATTGGAAAGATCACAATGTCCCATATGGAGCATATTCTAGATATTAAAAGTATCTAATTAGTAAACCATGTTAGTGAGGACAACATCATAGTTAAGTTTATTACCCCTTCTTTTAAAGGCAAAGCACTTCAGTGGTATGGAGGCTTGAGACCAAATTATATCCACAACTAGGATGAGATCAAGGAAGAAATATGCAAGTAGTTCAAGAACCAGAGCAACCACTTTTACCTGATAGAAAAGCTCAAAAATATAAAGATATCACTACACAAGATAATAGTTGAATTCAACATTAGGTTCTATAGAGTCTAAGATAGGATCCCACCCTTATGTAAGACATCTCCCAATACTACATTTTTATATTTTTTGAAGGCTCTTAATAATGATATAGTTGTGATTATTCTATCCATGGGAGGTGTTATACTAATTTATGCCTATGAGGTTCTCATGCACACAAAAAATTATTCCTAGACCCACTATGCCTTTATTTGTATAACCTCCTCCTATCCAACCAACTACTCAACCTATGTTAGCACATATCCCTATATCATCAATCCTACCAACTTCATTTGCTTCACCCCCTAATCAGTTTCCTGAGGTTAAAACATTGTTTCAAAAATTAATAAATGAGTTTGTAGCCATCAAAAAATAACAAGTGTAGTATCCTAGATCCCATGATCCCCTTACTCAGCAATAGTAGTCAAGCAAACCTACCTACCAAGGTGGCGTGAAAGAATAAAATTATCTCATATATAATAGACACCTTATGCACAAAAAAATGATGCTACTAACACCTCTAGAGCTCTTTTACCAATGAAAAACAATCTTGTCTAGGATCATGAATGGTATTTCCCATGTGGTCAGTCACATAATCAATCTCTGTGCATAGATGGATTCATGAAATAAGCCCTCATGGTGAAAATTTTCTTGTAACATCAAGGGTAGGAAAATACTATAGCTCCACATGAAGAATAAACTCAAGTGCTAGTGCAACAACAAGATGGGTCTACTCTTATTAATTGGTAGGAAGATGACTTCAACTCTATAAATTAGGGTGGTGTATTAGGCATAGGAAGTACCCTAGGTGCTTTCAATACACTATTAAAAAGGAGAGTGATAGAAGAGGAATTACCAAATTCAACACCCTCACCTTCAATGTTGTAAGTCATGCATATAACTACACAACCCAAGGTACTTGCACAACCTTTAGTGCATATTGAACAAGATATTCAAAGAGAGGACCTGTATCAAACTAATGTACAAGTATGATAAGAGGATACTATTCAAAAAATCATATATAAAGTGATCTCAAACTCAATTCAACATATTCAAATAGATGAAGAAGATAAGCCTCAATGTAACTATGTGATATTTATTGCTAGTCCTCAGAATAATTTGTTACAAGACACTCTAGAAAGATTTTAGGAATGTAATACATATCAACTTATGCCTTTAATCTATATGAGTATATACCAAATAAAATTCAAGGAAATGAAAATTCAAAATAATATTTATCTACCCCCATTCTATATCTCATTTATTATCAACCAACACCTTGTCCACAATTTCTTGATCAACTCAGGGATGACAAGCTCATTGATGCCAAAGAATATCATAGGTACACTTTGAATTTTGTATTCACCTATTTGAAAGGGAGTGATCTAGCTAGATGGAAAATGGTAAAGACCATAGGAATCATCAAGGTTATAAATATTATGTTGCATGCATGCCCATGTATTTCAATAATGTAAGATATCATAGTCATTAACTTTCCTCCCTACATCACCATCTACCTCTCCTGAGACTTCATGACAAAAGTGGGTGGATATTTATCTTTAGACTAGTCATATATTTTTCTCATAATTAGATACAAAACTAAGGTGACCATAAAAGTTGAACCCGTCTTCAAAAATCATGTTGAGTCATACTCTCCTAGCCTAGTTGAATTAAACTACAAATTGTTTAATATGGAGGAAAGTGCAATTCTCCATAAATATACAATGTTTCTTGACAAACCCTAGATGATTTTCTTGATGAGTGGGCACATGAAAATTATGAATGTGACCCATATGATAATATAAAGGAGACATGGATAGGTACATATTGCATCTTGAAGGAGGAATCCATATTGACCAAGCTCATGAAGGTGCAAGAGGAACTTGAAATCACATGGAAACTATACTTTGATGGTTCTCAAAGTAAAAAAGGTGTTGGAAGTGGTGTGATGCTAGTCTCCCCTCAAAAGGATAAGTATTTGCATGCCTTTAGGTTGCAAGTTAGTTACATGAACAATGATAAATAATATGAGGCACTGATCTAAGGTCTATAACTTATGTAGAAGAAATGAATCAAGACACTATAGGCATTTGGTGATACTGGACTAGTTTTTGACTAGGTTAGAGTGCAAATCATGACCAAAAATGGCTTATTGAAGGCCTTAAAACATAGAGTGTGGGACATGATTAAAGGATTTTATGCCTTCAACATTAGTTCTTTACTAGAAGTACATAATATTGTAGTGGATAGACTCAAAACCATAGGCTCCTAGTATGACATCCCATGTGACATAATGAAAGGGTTTGATCAGCTCATCAAGCTCATAACCAAACTAGTTGTTCCCAACAACATTGATAACTGACATGTGTTTAAAATTGATGAGTAGATTGTCATCTTTGTATAGGATGAGGTTGAGTTTCACACCAATAACCAATCATGATTGCAAGACAAATATGGGGACTATATCATCCAAATAAAAGGGAACAAGCTACCGAAGGGGTTACTTACCTTGGGAAGCATATTCAATTCTAATGACCAATTTGTAGGAGAAAGGCAAATCATGACAACAAAGGAGGATGTCTCTCCAAAATTAAACATCTATGAAAGAAAGATAATGAAAGATAACAAGGTATGTTCCCCACCAAAAATTAAGAACTTTATTAAACTCAATAGGAGATACAATGATATATTTCCATGTATCTATAAGGACCTTAGATTTTTTGATCCAAGCTTAGCCTAAAATACTATCAAACTTGACTTTGGCATGTAGCTAGTTCACCAAAAGTAGAGACCTATCAACCTAAAGCTCAAGCCCTTAATAATAAATTAGATATGAAATCTCATCAAAGGTAGCATAATACTTCCAATCAAACACTCTTTGTGGGTTTCCAATTTAGTCCCAATGTAGAATAAGATTGGGGAGATCCATCTATGCATGGACTTCAGATACATAAACAAACATCCCTTAAATATCACTATCCTCTCCCACCAATGGATAAAATATTATAAATAGTTATAGGTGTAGAGATATTATCATTGTTATATGGATACTCAAGCTCTAACCAATTCTTGTACAAGAGTGTGATCATTATAAAATAACATTCACCACTAAGTGGGGAACCTTTGCATACTAGCAGATGCCCTTTGGTTTAACAAATGCATGATAAAATTTATAGAGATCCATGAATATGGTATATAAGTAAATCATAAAAATATCACCTTAGATTACATGTATGATATAACTATTTTCTCTAAATGCACAAAATATCACTTGTGCCATTTAGAACAAGTCTTTGAGAGGTGCCAAGTGTTTGGAATATCTATGAACCCTAGCAAGTGCATCTTTGTTATTTATGAAGATGCCTATTAAGGAAATTTATTTTTAATGAGGGGATCATAATTTATACATATCACATCAAATATATTTCATCCCTCCTTGTCCTAAGTCACAACAATAGTCTCAAGGGCTTTTTGGGAAGAATCAACTTCATGAGGAGATTGTGCCTAATTTCACTACCCTAAGCAAACCCCTCACTGTAATGTTCAAGAAGAATGTTACATTCAACTAAAATTGTGAAGGAAAATATATATTTTAATCCATAAATCACACCATCATGAAATTTCCCACCTTGATCAACCTAGATTATATTAAATATTTTGTCATTTATGGATTTAGTGGAGATGAAGGCATATCAGCTATTCTTATGCAACAAAAAAATGATCAATTAGAGCAACCAGTTACTTTCTTTAGTCAAGTAATGAAAAATTATGAGTTTTGATATATATTCATAGATAATCACATCTCATAGTTATAATATCACTCAATAAGTTTAGGAATATGCTCTCCAACAAAAAAATTTAAATCATGGTTGCACATGCAAGTATAAAAGAGTTTTTACTCAGTAAGGACATCAATGAGAAGAAATATGGCTAGGTCACAAAGGTGGTAGAATATGATGTAGACATCTAGGTCACCAATATTTTATGAGGAAAGGGGTTGTGAAAAAAATGGGTAGATAGTGTGAGAGATGAAGACAACACAATTATCACATCATCCAAAGACTAATCAAAACACTAAAGCATCCCAATAAGTTCAACCAAAAATATGAAGGCCTTCATTTAGCATGGTATATATTACCCTATCCTAAATAAGGATAAGAACATTTATTTTATGTTATAGGCCATTCCTTATTCATTTTTTAGTGGTGCACTATTTAAAAGAGACATAAATGGAGTCCTCTTGAGGTGCATAGAGCACAATCAAGTAAACAAGGTTATCTAAGAATTTCATGATGGGCAGGTACGAGGCATTTTTCACCCAAGACCACTACTATAAAATTTATGTTATATGGCTATTATTGGATAAACTTATTTAATAATGTGCATGCATATGTGAAAATTTGAAATAAATGTGCCTTCTTCATAGGCAAACATAGGTTGGTATCCTTACCATTGTAACCAGTATTAGATGATCAACCCTTCGTGTAGTGGGGCCTAGACTTCATAGGCCTAACAAACCCACCATCAAGTGATGGGCATAAATGGATACTCACTACCATAGACTATTTCAAGAGATGGAAAAAAGTTTTATAACTCAAAGAATCTAATGAGACATCCATCCTAAAATTTTAAAAAGGCATTGTGGCAATGTTTTGTGTTCTAGCCACCATTATCTCTAATAATGCATTGGAATTCCTTGGAATTGGGATTAATGAATGAGCCATCAAATGTATCATCCATTTTATCACCTCATAAAATTATTACCCTCAAGGTAATGGTCTGGGTGAGTCCATGAATAAGAATTTGATTTGTATTATAAAAAGTACTAGGATAATCAACGAGCTTGGCACACTAGGTTCATGACTTCCCTTTGGGGTAATCGAGTGAAGCTCAAAATAATGTTGGTAAATTCACCATTCATTTTATTTTATATAAATGAGGCCATATTGACCACATATATTGAGTTTCCTTCATTATAACTCACCCATCAGTTGGACTTGATTGAAAGTGATCCCCTCATAGTAAGGTTAGCATATCTAATGGAATTTAAAGAGACTAGAGTGTGATCTCTACACAATATGTAACTTCAACATGCTCAAACAAATAGGACATTTAATAAAAGGGATGTTGATAGAGGTTTATAAGAAGGATATTTAGTTCTCAATAGGATTTGAATAGAGAAAATGCTATAAGGCATAATAAATTTGATGTGATATGAAATGGTCTATATACCATAATCAGCTACAAACAAGCCAATGCTTTCCAACTTATTAAACTAAATAAAGATGAGCTACCCATCCCAGTTAATGAGATCCATATCAGTCACTATCTTTGATGATTATTTTATTGTTTATAAATAATTAGATTAGATGTTTTTCATTTTCTTAAGTGCCTTGGGCACATTAGTTTAGGATAGCTTTTATTTACTCCAAATGTTTTCACGTAGTGTTCTACTTAGATTATATCTTTTCCTCTAAGTGCCTTTTATGTAATTATTTTATTGTGTTAAGAATATCTCAATTTATTTCAAACCCAAGAGTGCATATCCAATGCATTCAAGAATAAAATGACTATAATTTTTAATGACTTTGTTCCCAATTGACTGATTCAAATGCTACTAGATTCCCACTTAGCAATGAAATAGCCTATAAAGGTCACTAAATGTGTTAACTTTATCAGTCACCCCTAGTTTGTGTAGAACTCATAGGGTTACTATAAAAAATTTGCATGCCTATGAAGTGTTGGATTCCTTAAAGCAAGATGCATATGAAAGCTTCTTGTATGTGCCCATGCTTAAAAAAATTATCATAGATATAAAAATTGACTAAGTGTCGATTCACATTCATAATAAATTTCTAATGCATTCCCCATGAAGAGATCCTCTATCATAGAATAAAAAATGGTGCCCTGGTTCAAAGGTGTAAAGCTCCCAGTCTTCAGATAGAATAGGAATAAGTGCAGAAGGAGAAGTTATAATCATGAAGAGAGCACCTAAGATTTTTAATCTTCTTATGCACACCTTTTTAAAAGACTCCTCATTCTTCCATAATTAAATCCCACATTATATCATAGAGTTCCAATCCTATGCTCTCATGAATCATATGATGCATTCTATGCTACATACATGCTACTTTTCAAATTGATATGGCACCTGATTATAAAAGTAAAGAACTGAGAGAACTATCAAAGTGGATTTGGTGTAAATGGGTTAAAATTCATGAAAACCTCATAGATTAATTCTATATCTACACCCTTCACCAACTCATAGCTCAATGTATATCCTAACTATGAAACTCTTAGTGATCAATGCCACTATAATGTGTAAGGAACCATTTTTCATTATATGCACAATAATGACATGGAAGTTTAAGGGAGACTCACACAATGATTGAAAATTGGTAGTGAAATAAAAAATGGTATTTTAAAAGTAGTTGAGTAATGTTAGAGGCCTTGTAAAGATGATTAAATGTAGAAGAAACAATTAAAAATCAAAATATGATCACATGTCACCCCTTTTCCCATTCAAAAGATATTCCACTCTCAAACACACATGTGGATATAAAACATTACTTCCACCAACTCCCAGATCTAGATCACCACGTAAAATTTAAGAAGCATGGATGTAACACCATAATAGAATTAAAATACTACATCTGTAACCCTAAGGGGTGAATTAATTGGAAAAGGCTTGTTCCATGATAAAAGCATTGTTATTTATTGTAAAAAGGGTCAATATTTTTATGAAACCTCATGCTACCAAATTTTTTTAATCCAATATGGTTATATTAGATGGACCTTACATTTTAATTATAATTGAGTTTACCTCCCTCTATTATTCTTACACTCTATGTGTGATTTGTGTTTTTTGATATTCATCTATGGTTAGTATTCTCCCCTGTCATTGTCATCCATTCACAACACCTCTATGTGTAAATTAGAACTCACTCACAGATCTATTATGTGCACATTCATGTCTATGTAAGCCTTATCTATGGATAACCTTCATACCTCTCAATGATGTGTTATGTTCCCATACCTCTATGTGAAATAATTATGCATTTGGAGTGTCTTTGTGGAGTCTAAATGATATTTTATTATTTTATAAGATTTGTAGTGTGTCTAAGGCACTATGCTCACTTGCTCTATTATTAGTGTATCACCTTTTACTTTCCAAAAAATTCTTACCTTCTCCCTTTCTTTTCCTTTATAATCTTAGGTTTAAGTTAGCATTATATTTACCCATCTACTCTTTAGGTATATGCATTGGTATTAAACTAGGTGCATAGAGAATATAAGAAATATGGTCTACTCTAGAGGTTCATCCCAAGGGGTGCAAGGGTCCCATACCTTGGGGACAATCCCATCATTGTGATGAGACAACTAATGATACACCTACATAAGTCAGTGATAACACTTCCATGCCTAATGATAAACACTTTTGTGCCCTGCATAAAGCATTCATGATCTACACCCTACCTCAAAGCCTCTCATTACATATATTATCTATGGGTGCACATTTTGAATGACAAAAAAGGGAAGGCATATACCTACATGTCGATACAACCATGTTTACCTTTGGTACTTTACATTGGTAAAGATTCTTCCTTACAAATCATTATAGATAAGAGAGGTTCATAAATGAACCTTGGAGATTTTGAGAGTAAACTTAGAGGGTAATTATTCTCCAATCTTTTTTAAGGGTGAGTTATGACAAGGGCATTGAGATTATTGAATCTCAATCACATAACTCAAGTGAATATATGATAAATATAAGTTAATTAGTATAAAAAACTCAAAATAAAAAATTAGGGTAGTGATAATAATATATGGTGTGTCTAATCTCAATTACACTACTCAAAGCAGCTAACTACTAAAGATAGGAAAGGCCCAAAAATATGTTTCTTGGTAAATATGGTGCTTCTTAGTAAAATGTTTTCCATACGTATTTTAAATTTTTAGTGCCTTGTATGGAATATGCACCTCTAACATGTCTCAAGTTGAATTATAAGTCAAAATTTAACCCCTAATCTATAATTGTGTATGATATCTATCACAAATATAAAAAATTGTCTTAAATTTGTAAAAATCAGTGTTGAATATATAGGATTATGACCCAAGTGTATATTATAAATATGTAAATTATATCAAATTACGCTAATTGTGTATGTGTGGATTCTTGTATCTATGAAATTATGATACTAATATCCCCCCCCCCCCCCAATTTTTGGGTGATAATAATATAATCTATTATCCACCTTATATTAAAACTATAAGATAACTATATTATCTATGTAGTAAACATGTAGCTTATAGGAGTATCATGTCTAAGTAGATGTAATGATGAATCTCATAGTGTGTGATTATAACAAGACCTACATTTCATGATAGGAATAAATTAAACATATAATAAATAATATTATAAGATCTTAAAATAATCATTCATACACCCAATAACACTCAATTTCACACAAAAGGGGATCTAACGAGAATACAAACAAGGGAAATGTTCAAATGTTGCACACTTGAAGGGAGGAAATATTCAAATGTCCACACATAAATAAATAACATTTAGTGGCAAATGATCATGAAAGCAAGTAACATATTCAAATGTTCCATAATTAAGACAATAGTGAACAAGATGTACACTCAAGGAAGTGACAATGTGAATAAATGAATCTTAATCAACCAACATAAACATATCATACTAGTCCATGCATATATGTGTTATCAAAAAAATGTCATGTACCATATTTTATTAATTACACAATGTAATATATAATATGTAATCATGAGAATTTACATGTGTAAGCACTACTATATAATCTCAATATGATAATGTAAAAGTGATCATAAAATAATCTAACCTATATCGATCATGATCAAATAGAAGTAAGATGCTCCCAACCTAGTGTGTCACATGGATAGAGGAAATGTCCAACATTTGTATGTGCATGCATCATGGATCTAGTGTATCCTTGTATCACACTCAAGTATTCATGAAAATTATGTGTATAGAAAATAAATTATATGCTATCTACCAACATAAATAAACAACATAGATGCCAATAAGGTAGTAAACATGTGTATGCATAATACTTTATGTATATTTTATTTATTTGATTTTTTCATGGAAGATTATATTTTTTTAATTTAATATTTATAAATAAAATTATAGCATATGATCTCTTCTGAAGGATGCTCATAATAATATCTAAACTCTAAATATGGTACATCAAACTAGTGATACTACTAAGAAACATGTATAGTTGTCATAGGAGCTATAGTTGTGAAGAGGCAATAAAATTAGTGGTTCATCAAACCCATTGTTTAGTTCTCTATTAAAAATTATTAGTATTTATTAATTTAGTGTGATTTATCAATAACTAAAAAAATCATTGTACAC
This sequence comes from Torreya grandis, assembly GCA_037957365.1. Taxonomy (NCBI): domain Eukaryota; kingdom Viridiplantae; phylum Streptophyta; class Pinopsida; order Cupressales; family Taxaceae; genus Torreya; species Torreya grandis. Next base: position 714,499 of record JARHVA010006528.1, on the reverse strand, counting down.
AATGGAATCCAATTGGGAATAAAAATGTTATGCTATAATAATCACATGGAAAATTTTCTTCTACTTTCTATTCTAACAAAATATCTAGTGCAACTATAGAAATATCAAGTGTGTCTATTTCATCTATAACCTTATTACTTGGTTTAGGTACCATTATTGTAAATAGATTTTTCAAAGTATGATTGTATTTTATAACATTCTTTCATACTCTTCACCCAAGTGTACCTCTAGTAAGATTTTGATTGACTAATGGTTCTTTGGTAGGACTAGTGTGGGAAAGATATGCCATTTTAGAATTTTTACTATGATCAATAATTATAATGGTTGGTTTTGTTTAAATGGATAATATACCATTCATTCCTTAGTAAGATTTACATGGGATGTCTTGACCCTCTTGAAGTGACCTCTAGAAGAAATGGTAGAATTATACCTTGTTGTCTATTTTTGAAAGGTAATAACTCCTTTGTCTGTAAGTTGTGTAATATTTTTATTTAAAGAAAAATAATAATTTTCATGATGATAATTAATGCCATGGTAAGTGAAAAATGGTTGTCCTTTCACCTTTTCAAATATATGTGGTGGATGGTAATAATTAAAAGGGAGAGTAATAAACCATCTGTCTAATAGTGTGTGTAATATATCATGTGGTCTATCTCTTAACTGGTCAAGCTTAAGTATTTTTCATGTATTATAGGTATATGTTTTAAGTAAAGGATTTATTATGTATGTGGTTTATTTTAATATGTAAAACTTTACCATTTGTTACTTGATATGAACTAATAATTTAGAATAAAGTATTTGAGATGGGTCATGAACCTACTTGGTTTGTTTATTTGATTTGTACCCCAAAAAATGTAACATGTTTTCCTTTAGGTGAAGATACAAGTAATTTGGTATTGGTATTTATTAGTGTACATACATATTTATGCACATCAATGTATAAAATATCAAATCAAGTAAAAATCCTATGTAATTATATTTATCTAAGTAGATAAAGAAGGTCCTAACTAAATATGAATTACACTTCCAAATATGATGGTATATATTTAAAGAAATATAATGCATCCTTAAATTTTATAGCATAATCTCAAATGGGCCCATCATATTTTTATGTTAAGACTTGAAAATGTTCCAATAGTAGTTTGGGTATTTGATGCTTATTAAAATCAAATAAAATAATGTTTCTAAATTTATTGAAAGTTGGCAAGGAACCATTTGGTAGGATATAAAACTAATCACTATCCTCTCATCTTAGACTTAAATTGAAATATTTTAATGATAAACATCCATATTTAGCCCAATGATAAAATGAATGTACATATTGTATCAAGTGATTTGCAGGTTCTCCTTAAACATCAAATAAAGGCAAAATATGCATTAGAAATTTATAAGGTGATGATAAAATACATCGCATGTATGGGGTTGATGTTTTATAATTTTATCATTAAGAGTAGCATCATGTGAAATTACTTGTAACTTGATAATGGTCATTTTCTTATGAATATATCCTATGGTAATCATCATAGATATAACATCACTAGGATTAATTATAGGTGAGTTTTAATATGCACTTATAGGTTTATTTTTAACATTCATATGAAAAATAGGAATGATGGATTCTTTAAAACTATTATTGAATTATAATTTAGGATCGTGCATGATTGAAAAGCATTACTTAAAGGAGAATTCATTGTACATAATGATTCAGGAGAGATAATTATATAATTTTATATTTCATGAAGGTTAATACAACTATCATGGAAATGAAATTGATTATTTTAGTATTAATTACATGAAATAGGAATATAATATGTACTTTCATTATGTTCATCTACAATCAGAACATGATTTTGAGTAGAAAATGTGGAGGGAGAAAGAGGAACATTTTCTATTTTATTTGAAAACATCATCATAGGAAGAAAAAATAAAGTTTCACTCTCATTTTTTAATTAAAATGATAAATTAATAGAAGATGCAATGTCACTTTATAGTTTAGATACATGATTGCCATATTAAAAAAGAACATTAGCATATAGAGCACGTGAATCTTTATCTAAATTAATCTTATTTGGTTTTAGAAATTATTTCATTAGGAAAATTTTGGCAAAGATGGTTATTTTTTTTTATCTTGAATTTGAATAAGAGGAGAATACAATACATATACACTAATTTAAATAGTATTAACATTTTCATCTTTCCAACCTAAAAGGATAGGTAGAGAATCAGTACATTCAATTTTATCATTGAGATCTAGAGAGAGAAGTAATTTTACTATTTTCATTTGCATGAACTAAAGATGGAATATAAGATTCAATTTTTTTCACATTTTCAATATTTTACAAAGAAGTAAAACATTCATTCTTGTAATATGCTTATCTTTAAATGAAGAAGATGCACATTCAGTTATTGGTTCATCTTTACAATGTTTTATGCATGAAAGACATATATTTTAAACATTTTGTATGATATTTTCATGCATGTTCATTTTATAAAATGTAAGGCTATGCACTTCAATAATGAATGGTAAACTTGATATTTATTCAAACACCTCATCATTATATTTTAAATAAAGTAATATAGGATAAATATGAGAACTAGGCTCCTCACAATCATCTTTAGAATATGTGGAATCACAATTGTATGATAAGTGGAACAAGAAATAATGTTATAAATTTTTACATATTCATCAATATCTACATTTACATTGTAGGTATTTTCATTATCATAATTTTATGGATTTGCTACAAAATAAGGCTATGTATTATATAATTATAACCATAATATCCACAGTTTCAAATGTGATTGAGTGGTCAATATGATGCAGTCAAGTATATAGAACATAAAAAGACCACCCATGTGGCTAAATATAGACTTTTGGAGTGTAAGTTTGCATCATAAAGGGATCCTTATCTAACTATTTTCATCATTTATAGTATAAGTAAATAATATTCCAAAGGTACCACAAAGTAAAATAAGTAGACCCCAATAGTTCATTGAATGGACCAACTGCTTGAAAGTGACCTTTCTCTCCACTATGCATGCCACAATAACTAGTCAAGAGCAGTTGGTAACAAGACATGATTATAAATGATAGATTTATGTGTTCTAACTACATTTTTACCATGACCTAGCTACAAACAACTTGATTATATTATTTCAACCACCATGAAGCATCACTAGAGAAGATATCGTAATGATGCAATGGACTAGGTGATTTGGATCAATCAAATGGTTTTAATGAGCATTTTTTGCAAAGGCATTTATAACTAATTTTCAAATGGATTCAAACTATTTAGACCCCCTCTTTGAGAACCATTTTACCCCTCTTTTTCTTCCCTTCTACTATAAGTATAGCCTTTGAGATATTATTTTAGATCCCTCTCTTGGGCATGACTAGAATCTACCAAGATTGAGCCATGTAACCTCTTGAGATAAATAAGATGACTATTTTTAGATTTCATGATATTAGACCAGTGTGTTCATGTAATTTTTGATTTGTATAAGTGGTAGATACTTCTCCCTTGCCAAGTCTTGATCTCACCTAGCTATTAGATTATCTAGTCATGAAGGTTATTTTTAGTGTTCAATGTCATTTGACTGAAGCCAAAAGTGGACATGTTGACTGGATTAGTGCCTTGAACTAGACCTCTCCATCATCTCCCTTAGGTTTCACTCACTTGAGGAACCTCTACATGAAATGGTGATAAATGGCATGAATTTAGAGTCATATATCCTATTATTTATTTCTATCTCAGTAGTGTTTTAGAGGCTCCAGTATGAGTGGATGGACAGTCTTTATGGTGCATCACCACGAGTTAGACTAGGTTTTACTTTTGCAACTCCTCCCTTTTCACCCCAACTACTTTTAGGTTTTAGAAGCAAAGGTCTAAAATGATGCATCAAAGGATCTAGCCTCATTAAAAATCCTAGAGGTATGTTCTAGATATAGGTAGCCCATGGCCTTAAACCATTCCCATGTTAGTCTAGGTTTGGAAGCAATACCTAAAAACTCTTCTTTTAAGCTAAGGTACAACCTAGACTGCTAATAATTCTAGCATGCCTAATGGGACAAGGTCTAAAATAAGAAGAATATTATTAGTGTGTATTTCCTCTATCATCTTTTGGAAGCAATCACATTAGCACCAATGGTGATACCATATCAAGATTCTATTTATGAGTAGACCAAGTGTGTCTCATGAAGTTTCTAATCAATTTTTGCATCTCATTTGATATATGAGGTCAATATGAATAGCTATGGTTGTTACTCCTATTATCCACTCCCTTATAAGAAACCCAAATATGATCCTCATGATCCATATGAGGTTTATCATCCCTACCATGAACCCTATCAAAGCTATGAGGAGCCTTGTCAAGTTTTTCATGATCCTTATCATCAAGGATATTTCCTTAATCCTTCTTACGGACATCAACCCCATCATAATAATACTCCTCATCAACCCTATCACGAGCCATATATACCATCACTTAAATTGACTTTGATAAACCTTGACAACCATGTACTAGAGTTGAGCTCATAGAGATGATATGGCTAAAATGTTCCTACTCACCTGATTCATCACGTGAGAGAGTCATTGCAAAAAATAAAAGAAGAATGGACACCTATTGAGAGATAAAATTGGAACAATCTCATAGATGACATGATGAATATAGGGGGTTACATTCATAGCATTGAGGATAAGCTAAAAGTCCTTAAAGAATAGTAGTTACAACCTTTCCAACCTTTTATGCCTATATATACTACATCTAAACCTTCTTATATTCCATCTATTCCTCCTTAAGAGACCATTCTAACTGATCCTTTGAATGTTCCAAGTTCTTTTTATGTTCCTCAGACCTTTCCTTCTTGGAAATATATCTAAGGGAGTTGTCAAAGAAATGAAGAGATTGTTATGAAATAGCCTATTATTTGGGTCCAAGAATCCATATTTCCCCAAGAACCCCTTATGAAGTCTTTCAAGGGTCCAAGCTAGAATCAAGTGGTGAAGTCATAGGGTGGGAAAATTAAGGTAGATCTAGAATTGATAACCCAAGATAAAGAAGGATATGAACCTCTATAAACCTCCCTCATCCCTCTTCAAAGAGCCTTCTTATGTTCTTGACCACCTTAATGAGGAGCTATTTCAAGAGTATATAGAAAAAAAATTCAAAGAGCCATATCTAAAGACAAGGAGGGAGGAGGAGAACAAAGATAAAAAGGCTAAAGAGAGACCTTAGTCTTTCCCATCTTGGAACTAAGTCATGCAGTTAAGCAAATCCAAGTTCATTCAACTCCTATCCCTCCCTCATCAATAACCTAGGTCATTTCCATCTTATAAATCCATTCAAATTAGTGGACAAAAGGAGTAGGTGGTGATTGCTAAAGCCAAACAAGAGACCTTGTAGCCTCCATTCCTTTTCCCTCAAAATCCCAGAGCCTTTATTTCATGGAGAGCCATTCATGAGGCAAAGAATAAAGAAGATGAGGTAAAGGTGATATAATAAGAGTAAATTTAGGATAAAAATTAGGTACCTATGGTAGCTTCTTTAGACATTTATCAACTTGTTGATTATTTTTAAGGATCTATTGTGCCACTCTTTGAGAAAGAGCCTCTCTTCTATGAGGCAAATCAAGAAGATACAACTAAAGAAGTAGGAAATGAAGATGACTTGGGTGATCAAGAAGAAGAAATCATTATTGGGACACCTCTTGACAAGGAAAAACATGATTTGGTTTTACATAATGATGCAAAGATGGAACAAGTGCAAGAGAAAGCTGAGGTAGAGGCTAAAATATAAGTACATGAGGAAGAAGTTGTTAATGTACAAGATAAGGATGTCCCAGTTGGACAAGTTAATGTTGTTTCCCATGAGCTCCTTAATAACACAAAAACCACCATTTATCATGTAGGACAAGGGCTTTTAGGAGACAAACAAGATGAAATAGAGAGCATGCTCAATCATCAACCTGATATTGAAAATGAAGCAGTCTTGATTGACCAATCTAAGATGTCAAAAGAAGTCTTTCAGCCTCATTTTTTTGGTCAAGAAGTTGATATGTTTGATTTTACCTTTCAGTTTTAAAAGGCCCCAATTAAACTGCAACTTCATGAGAATAAATCTTCTAATTTGTTTGATATCTTACATTCAAGTTTTTATTTAATTGAATGGGGTCCATTGCAAGATAAGAGGAGTACTATCATCAAACAAGAGATAGTTTTTGTCTTAGGAGATGGCATGTTTGAAATTTTCAAACATGCTTATCAATTTTTCTCTCCAACTTCAGACATCTCTCTACTATTGAAAGTTGAGAAGGAGCTCAAATAACTTGAAGAGGTTAGAATATTAGGTTCATTTCCCTTAGAGATAAACCTCACATATATGTCAAAGGAGACACATCAATCTAGTCTATATGTTTATGATCAAGATTTCAAGAATGAGGAAGAACTAAAGTTGTTCCTACAAAGTCCACAAATTTAGTAGTATGATTGGGTCTTAGATTCATGTCTATAATTCATGCACCTAAAATTAGCAATAAATGAATAATTTTCTTCCCCAATAAGACATGAAAATCTAGTTCCTCATATCTATAGAAGAGAGATATCAATAAAAATCAAGTATGCTTCAAATATCCAAGGTGCACAAAATAGTTTCCCCTTTGACCTAGGTAGAAAATACTTGTAGATTATGGCCATGTACATGTTAGGGTAATTTTCATGGTTTCCTCTAAGTTTTATTTTTTGGAACTTTTTTTTGTTGTCCTTATTTTATTTAGTAGGTTAGTTTCCATTTAAATAAGTGCCTTGGGAATTCTATTCTATTTTGTTCCTTTTAATCTTTGATTTGTTTCAAGAGAGGTTAGAGTAGGATTTAAGCCAGGTCAATATGTTAGATCCAAGTAGAGACTCCATGCCCAATGGACTAGACTAGGCACATGGTTTGGGATTTTTTGAATAGATAAGCATGTAACCCTTATGAGTCTCCAGAGATGTTAGCCAATTTTGGCACACATAAGAAGTTATTTTATGGTTTGATGAAGTAGTAGATCAAAGGCTTGGAAAGGGGGTCCAAGATTGCAAATTGGAAGAGACCATATAGATTCTCATGTGTTTTAAAAATTTACAACATGGACCATATTATATAAACCTTATGGGATGTCAAAATTTCTTGGAATAAGTGTGTAAATTCAAGTGATCCATCTAGTTCTTCATTTTATTCATCTAGGCATATTGGGTCTAGTGGTAGAATTTTTTAGTAGGCACTTTTGTAACATCACCATTGTCATGTCTAGACAAGTCAGGAGGAATTGGTCATATGGGTTTTTTCAATTTTATACCAAGATCATATGTGCCAAATATTAGGTCTTCCATCCAGGATCATAAAAAGTTGCAAAGGTCCAAATTTGGCTCTTCAATCACTTTCTTCTTTTTTTCCCATACTTAGCCATTTTAAAGAAAGTTCTAGAAATTCAAAGTGAGCTCTTTCATAAAGAAATATCTCAAACATGTGGTAGTTTCATAGTAAGGTTGCCACATGGAATTTTAAACCTTGGTCCCAATATGCTATGTTCTATGTCTAAGGTCCTCCGCTAAAGCACAAATGGAGTTATACATGTGCAAAGTTGGGATCCTGAGCATTTATGCTAGGTTTCCCATACTTAATCATTTGAGCTCAATTATCACCAAGATGTCACACAAAATCAATTATGTACAAGTCAACTTAAGCACTTAATATATCCACCTGGGAGGCTTTTGGGATCATTACATCAAATGTGTTTGCTCCTTCTGGCCTCATGAGCATCTCCTAAAAAATTTATATCTCTACAATTCTCACACTTCAGGATCCAAGATTTTAAAGTCAATCAAATATCATAAGATGTTTATGCAAACATAAAAATGATGCTCAATAAAAAATATACCTACATTTAAATTTGATGGTCCATAGGATGTCAATCATGTTCTACAAAATGATGAATGATGGTCATGCAAACATCAAATTTAAAGATAAAACAGGACAATCTTATTGATCTTAAATTTGATGGTTGTGTGATCATCAACAATAGTCACATGAACATCAAATTATGGTAGTGAGGGTGTCAATTTTAAGACCATGAAATAGCCATTAGCTTTCAAATAATGGGTCCTAGCAAGATCAATAGTCCTTGCTCAATCGTACATCTCAATCCAAAAATACAAAATGAGTCAAATAGTTAGAGAGCTCAAGGGATCGACACATGGAACAAGTTCATGAAGATATAGACTAACAACAAGATCATATGGATTAACACACATTAAAAATATAGCATAATCAAAGAAAATATTGACATTGCAAAGAAGATCTGATAGCTCATGGTCATCTATGTATAAGAAGATTGATGGAGTGAGTTCCGTTAATGTGTCAACGAGTCAAGTTAGATTTTGACAACCAATTACAATGAAGGAAAGCTTAGGATTATCAATGAAGGTTGAGAGGCTATTTTTGACCATGAACAATAGGGTTTTGTAGATTCATCCTAATGCCATTGAAGTTGGTTAAATGTCATGAATTAATCAATATAATGCAATTAAGCTTAAAGAACATAAAGGGACCACTAATGTGGCTAAATATAGACTTATAGATTATAAATTTGTGTCATAAAGAGATCCTTATTTGAATGTTTTCACCATTTATAGTAGAAGGAGCTAATATTAAAAGGTTACGATAAAGGCAAACAAGTAGACCCTAATAGTTTGTTGAATGGATCAACTACTTGAAAGTGACCTTTATCTCTACTATGCATGCCATGATAACTAGTTAAGAGAAATTAAAATCAAGACATGATTCTAAATTATGGATCTAAGTGTTGTAATTTCACTATTACCAGGACCTAGCTAGAAATAACTTGATCCCATTATTTTAGACACCATGGAGCATCACTAGAGAAGATGTTGTAATGATGCAACAGACTGGGTGACCTAGATCATAAAATGGTCTGAATGAGCATTTTTTATAAGAATTTATAACCACTTTTCAAATGGATTCAAACTATTTTTACCCCCTCTTTGAGCACCATTTTTTCCCTCTCTCTTACTTCCCTTCTTCTATAAGTATAGCCTTCAAGCTATTATTGTGGATCCCTCTCTTGGGCATGACTAAACTCTACCAAGATTAAGCCTTGTAACCTCTTGAGATAAACACAATTACTATTTTTATATTTCATGATATTATACTAGTGTGTTCATGTCATTTCTATTCTCCCTTTCTAAGTCCTAATCTTACCTAACTGGTAGATTATTTAGTTATGTAGGTTATGTTTAGTGTTTGATGTCAAATAAAGCTAAAAGTTGACATGTTGACTAGATTTTTGCCTTGAACTAGGCCTCGCCATCATCTCCCTTAGGTTTCACTCACTTGATTAACCTCTACATGAAATGTTATGCATGATAGGCATTTGGAGTCATATATCCCATTATTTGTTTCTATCTCACTAGTGTTTTAGAGGCTCAAGTATGAGTGGATGGAAAATATTCATGGTGCATCACCACAAGTTATAATAGGTTTGAATTTTTAAACTCCTCCCTTTTCACCCCAACCAATTTTGGGTTTTACAATCAAAGGTCCAAAATGATGCATTAGATGAGCTAGCCTCATTAAAAATCCTAGAGGTCTAGTCTAGATATAGGCAACCCATGACCTTAGACAATTCCCATGTTAGTCCAAGTTTGGAATTAGTCTTTGGACACTCCTTTTATCTATGGTGTAACTTTGAGTGCTAACACTATGTATAATTTCTCTTTTATATTGTTATTATAAAAATTATGCATGTTGTACTTTCCATATTTGGCTTATACTTAGATTTAGTATATATTATCAAAATATAACTAGAATACAAATTAATTTACTTATCCTAATTTTAAGATTATATTATTCCTTTCTTGATTAGGATACTCTTTCCTTTCATCCTTATTTCCAAAAAAAACACATAGATGATGTATAAATCCTTAGTAGAGATTAGACACTCTAAAAAGTGGGCAAGACTAAGAACTATCGACATCAAGGGCCTAGGAAAATCCATCTAAGAAACAAAAAAATAGGAAAAAAATTGAAGTTCATATATAATCCCATGAAGGAAATATGAATGAAAATTAAAAAGGATCTTAACTTCCCATAATATCTTCTCTATTCCTTGAGATCTTGACAAATTAGTCAGTCTATCATAAATATTGAATACTTATGTGAGAAATTAGGTTGTACTAGAATGTAGTAATATATAATGTTTAAATTATACCTCCTACCCTATTATACTATCCTACCACACTAATATATCTCATCTCTATCATGAGGCAAACTATGGAGTTTGAGCTTTGACTAGAATAGGAGATGTGCGAAACAAACATCACATCTTTTGTGTGATTTAAATTTTAACACTATATTTTCCTATTGATTTTATTTATATTGTAATTAGTTTTTAATTTTATATTCATCCTCCATATAAATTTTTAAATACCAAACATGGGTTACATAAATTGCTAACATAAGAGAGTTGTTATTTGTTTGCTAGAGAGGAGAAAATAAATACCATGTTACCTAGATGATTCTATATTTTACACATGTGAATGTGTGAAATATTAAAACCAACATACATGTGTTTTGAGTGAAAATAAAATGGGAAAAATGGGGATAACAAAAGATACTTCCATGTAAAAAGTTCATACAACGATAAATACTCTTATAGTTGATCACATGAGGGATAACTAGTGCTTCAAAAGTGATAATGTTATGCTATGAAAGATGATAGTCATGTCACTAGAGAAGTTATATAACCTATGTTGGATCCAAAAAACCCTCTAATTTATTAAGTCATCCCAATATATGGTAATATAAAAATGGGTTTAATAATCACAAGTATATGAAGACAAACTGAATGAAAATGTGATAAAACTAAAGCTGAAGGCGATCCCTGAGATCCACAATTGAAACAAAGGTTGATTGTAAAATAATTAAAATAATTCATAGATGCTAGAAATTAAATTTCTAAAAATGAAAGAGAACATTATATAATAAATATATATATACACCAAACATCACATATGATAAAAAAATAATAATATGCTCATATCATAATGTGAAAAATATGATATAACTCAATTATTTTCTCATAAATGTTGTGAAATATCTTGAAATAGATAATTTATATCATATGATAGATCATATTTTATATATTATATGGATATGAACATAATATTTTCTAATATCTTCAAGATTCATGTTAGGACTGCATGTCACACGCTCCCTAATTAAAAAGTAGGAATTAATTAGAAGGAGGAGGTCATGGGGCCTCCCAAAAATAAAACTCAATGTAAGTAACCTATGACATCATGTCATACACATACTATAATATAATTGAATGGTCTGGTTGTATGGGAGGGTATTAATCTTTCCTATTTAAACATGTGAGAATTGTTGTGAAGTTTGAGGTGAAGGCCTTGGTAAATATCCAAAATTATACTGGAGAGTTTTACACTTATTTTTATGTTGTGTAGTGCACTAGTGCCAAATAAGATTGACCTACCCATGATGGGGGATACACTCTAGTTTTATATTTGGTGGACACATGTTAAATATATTAGAAATATGAGTTCCCTTGGGAGTAATTACATCTATGTGCTGCCAAAGAAATTGACACTAGGTCAAAGAGAGTGTGTTCATTTTGTGAAAAAAACATGCATAGGAGTAGAAAATCTAGGTTATTGACTATCTATGGTGGGAACTGGTCATTGTGACTTATTTTGTCCTTAAAATATCTAATATACTCAATAATATTTGTCTAATTAACAAAATACATTGTAAAAATGACATTATGTTTCATCTTCTTTGGTGGGTAGATGTGGTATTACATCTAACCTAGTGATGTAGGCATAGATAGGGTATCCACATAAGGACACCCTTTAATTTTGTGATGCTTAAATATTCACTTAGACCAAGACATAAGTTAAAAACAAATATGCAAACAATAAAAATACTTCAAACCTTTAAATTCTCATGTATTCAATCATTACAACATTTTGATAATCTACAACACATCACACTACCATATAAGATTATTTTCCAAATAAAAAGATGAAAAACTAGAACTAACTCTATTATTCTCTACTCTACTCTTCTTCCTACCTCCCCACCACAACTTTGGTACTTCCTAAAATAATTTATCTAAAAAATAAGAATATTACTATGACATCTATAGATTCATAGTTTGTCTCTTCAAATTTCCATATATTACATGAAATGTACAAGAGTTAGGCAACCTTAAATTTTTGGCATCAACACCAAACTTTTTGTAACAGTTCTTAGCTATTCACGTGATGTTTTTTAGGCTAAATGATAGTTACTAAAACTATCATGAATTTTTAAAAGGATCCATTTTAATTTTGTATGATAAATTTTATATCATTTCACCAAACTTTGAAATCCAATTCTTATCATAGGTAATGAACAATCCTACCTAGTGTCAGAGACTATACAAATGATTTAGGCTAATAGAATCTGATGGTGCATTTTCACACTAACTCCAAATGATCTAAATTGTTATATATAGGTTTTATATGTCAATTAGTATCATCTCACCAAATTTTAAAATCCAGATATCACCACAATAAGAGAACTATCTTTCTAAGTGTCACATAATAGATAAATGATGTAGTCTAATAGAAATAAAAGGTACATTACCACTATGATTCTAAATTATCTTAAATTTGTCACATAGGTTACACATGTAAGGTACTACCATCTCATATAGTTTTATAATCCAATTCTTATCATTTAAGGATAACCTTCCTTACAAGTGTTATAAAACAATCAAGTGATGAAATTATTTGGTGACTCAAAATGAACTTAAATTTGGTTTAAAGATTATAAGTTTTAGTGTTATGACCTCATTAAATTTCATCATCTAATTCTTACCACATCAGGGGAAACATCTTTCTAAGTGTTTTGATAAAATCATTAGATGATACATTTTTTATGACTCTAAATGAGCTAAAATTTGGAGTAGAGATTATAAGAGTTAGTTTTGATGACCTCATAAAAAATCATCATATAATTCTTACTGAGAAAGAGAAACACATTTCCAAGTGCCATAGACTAAATAGTCCACACATACTAATAGAAGTAGAAAAATATATTTGCAATAATTTTTCTGCAAGTAATACTTTTAAATCATTGTAAGAGGTTATTGAGATTATGAAAACAAGGACAAAAATGTAAAAAATTAAAAAAAAACTAATCTAAAATATTTTTAGTTTATGCAAGATTTCCATTCACCTTCAATGCTTGTACATTAGACATCTAAGGTAATGAAAATGTCCATGAGCTCCTACCCATGAACCTGTTGTGATCTCATATATATTTTTACCATGTTTTTCAAATTTGGATGTATTCATACAAGTTGAATTTTTAGTTGTTCCATCCTTCCACTTGACCAAGTACTTGTAGTACTCATTATTCCTTGTCTTCCTTCCAATCTGAGTGTTCAAAATGGATGCAATTTAATCTTGAGATGATAATAAAAAATACTCTATCTAATCCATGATTAAATCCATGTTTTAACTCATTTTTACCTCAACATATGGTTACAAATATTATACATTGAATACAAGTAGTATGCCTACTCCATCTAGTAATTATAGTTCAGAAGCATTAGTTTAGAAATTCTTTAGAAACATGCAAGGCCAAATATTCTTCCACTTAAGTTTGTTATATTAACCTTTAGGAAAAAATTATTTATGAAATTATTCCAAAACAAAGTTCCCAACCTCAAAATTCAATTCTCTTCATCATATGTATCAACATGTTTCTTGTATTTTCCAACACTCTCTTCAAGTCTCCAATTTTCTTCCTTATGCACATTGTGCATAGATTAATCATAGTATTTTCCTTCCATACTTATCCTAACAATATCAATAATACTCCTCAACTCAAACACATGAATTTTCAGCCATAAATTATTTAAAAATGACTCAAACTTGTACTTCAGTTGACTAAATCATTGTAAGTAAACTCAGCTTGTGCCAACATCAAATCCCACTATTTGGGTTTGTCACCAACTAAACATCTAAAGTAATTATGAATAATTTGATTTAAAATAATTTTTTACCCATAAATTTAAGGGTCATAGACTGAACTAAAGTCTAACCTTGTGTCTAACATCTTTTATGTCATCCTCCAAAAGTGCCCAACAAACTTTGTATCTCTATCCAATACAATACTCTATGGTAACCCATGCAATATTTCAAATTATTAGAAATAAAAATTTAAATTTATGTGGAATCAATAGTATTATTACATTCTAAAAAGTGATCCATCTTAGAAAATATTTACACAATGAAAAAATATGTAATCATCACCGCATTATGTTAATGGCAATCTAAGAAGAAAGTCCATACTCAATGCATCTCATAGTTTAGCAGTAATAGGCAATAGATGATACAAACCAAAATTATAAATTTTTCCCTTATAATATTGGAAAAATCTACACTTTTGAAAAAAATTCTTCACATCCATACTCATATTCAACCAATATTACTTATCACTAAGCTTTGTCATGGTCTTATAGCTAGACCTCTGGTATGTTTTTAATTTTTTATGTTATCCCTCATGGAACCTTGAGATATACACAACTCCTTCCCCTTGATCAATATTAAATATTTAATCATATAATATAAACATAGAGTTATGTATTTATTTGTTGGATTCTTGTACATTGTCTCTACAAGTCAGAATTCCAAGAATTATTCACACAAATATGTCATTGATTCAAATCCAATGACTTCCACCTTTATATAATAAAATAAAAGAGCTCACCTACTCAATTAATCTAATACCTTATTGTAATTTCTACTTCTATGTCTCAAAACAAAATAACAGCTTTGAAGAAATTTAACCCATTTCATGTGTCACTGATTTATCTTACCTTGGTTTTTTATCAACTACAAATCATGACTATTCATGTTCAAAATTAAATCCTTCATCAATAATTAACACAACCACTTCTTGAGATATTTCACTATTTCATATAATTAGTGGTTATAAACCGAATAGTTCATCTTAGCTTCAGTCAACTTCTCATTGAAATAGGTAAAGGGATTACACTCTTGACTCACCACTACTCCTATAACTATTATGATTACATCACAATAACTTAAAACACTTTTCCAAAGTATGGTAAGGTTAAAACTTGTTATTTTTTCACCTTTCTCTTAAAAAATATAAATATACTCTCTATTGCAACATTCTACTGAAACTTCTTCTTATCTCGCTTCATAGTCTTTATTATGGGTGCACATATGCCACTAAATTTCTTTATAAGCTTTATATAAAAGCTTTCAAACCCATGTAAAATCCTTGATTTAAAAATACTCATCGATAAAGGCCAGTCCATAATTTCCCTCATTGTTGTGGGGTCCATCTTTAACCCATCTCTTGAGATTACAAATCCCAAATATACCATCTCCTCTTACATAAATATGCACTTATTCAAGTTCAAAAACAATTGACCTTCCTTAAACTTATCAAAAACAAACTAAAAATTATTTAGATGTTCCTCCTAAGAATGATTAAGATTTAGAATTTAATCCAAATATACTATCAAAAACTTACTTGTGAATGGATGAACACTTCATGAGTCTCATGAATGTACTAAGAGTGTTTGACAAATAGAATGACATGAACAATCACTCATACAACCTATCATTCATCTTGAATGAAATATTCCATTCATCACTTATTTTATACATATTTGATGATACTTGCTCTTAAAATATATCTTATTAAATTACCTTACTCCATTTAAACAGTCCATTAAGCCATCCATTCTTGGTAATGAAAATATATACCTAATGATTATCTTATTTATTTCACATGAATCTATAAACATTCTCCACTCTCCAGATTTATTTAGTGTCAACATAACTATAATTACATAGGTTGTTAGACTCTCTCAGATTAACCCCTTCCTCAATATCTCTTACACCTATTTTTTTATCTCCTTATTCTCCAGTAGATTTCAGCTATAGGATTATTTTTAGGCAAAATTTATCCTCACACTAGATCCTTATGATGACTAATTCTCCCTACAAGTGGTATTCCATCTAGTAATAGGTTGTTAGACTCTCTAAGATTAACCCCTTCCTCAATATATTTTACACCTATTTTTTTATCTCCTTATTCTCCAGTAGATTTAAGCTATAGGATTATTTTTTAGGCAAAATTTCTCCTCACACTAGATCCTTATGATGACTAATTCTCCTTACAAGTGGTATTCCATCTAGTACTTCACTCATCACAATATAAACATATTTTAAATTTCAATAGGTAGATCACTTACCATAGTAGATGTCACAACTTACATAGGCTTTTAATTAGTGAAAAATACATCTCTTCTTCCTTGGACACCTTCAAAAAATATTTATCCATTATCAACACCACTTTGGAACTATTTTCCACCTTATATGCTTTATCCTTTAATTGAATAAATGTGAGCATTTTTACATCCTTCATAATGGTGTAGGTGTTTTTATTTCCATAATGCATGACTCACCTACAAAATTGTTATGACCTACCCAAAAACACATCAAATATGTCCATGGGCATGATTACACATTAATTTATCCTTGTATGAACTAATCTAAAAAATAACCACACACTACTAATTTAATAGCACCTAATGTCATTAATCAACCAATAAACCTTGTATGGTGTATAATGTGTCAATCACTTTATCCAAATTATTTCCACCATCTATTGAGAAAATAAATTATATGTGCTACTGATATCATCATAACTCAAAAACACTTATCTCCAAATTTGAAAGTGGTGTGAAATAAACTCTTTCTATCTATTGGTTCATTCACTTCCTTGGATGTTTTTAATAAAACTCTACTCACTAATAAATCCTCTCCTTAATATATATATAGTATGTTGGTCATAAAGAGAGATTTTCTAGAAAACCCTCATAATAATAGTAAGAGAGTTAAAGAGACAATTAATATATCCTTTGGAAGTGAGGAGAGTGTTATATATATATATATATATATATATATATATATATATATATATATATATATATATAACACTCTCCTCACTTCCAAATGCTATATTAATTGTCTCTTTAACTCTCTTACTATTATTATGAGGGTTTTCTAGAAAATCTCTCTTTATGACCAACATACTTATTATACCCAAAACACTTACCTCAAAAACCTTTGCGTCTTCCTATAGAAAAGTATCATTCTTCCATGGTTGATGTTTTATTTTTTTAACTTCTTACCTCTCCACCATTATTTTGTTGACCTCTTCCACTATTTTTCTATCCTCTTTCTCTTGAAGACCTTTCTATACCTATAGATTTTGATTTTTTTCTCTCATTAGCGTATGTTACACATTTAATGCACTTTGATAGGATCCTTCCATAGTCTTAATGTTCAACAATCCTATTTGATCTTTAATTTCAAAATGTATCCCATTCTCATTTATTACAACCTTATCTTCATCATTATCTATATGTCCATCCCTTATAGTGAGTCTATAAAAATCCTCAATGTAATATTTGATGTTGAATTCTTGTCTCAAATTGTGTGGTTTTACAAACATAATAATTTAATAATCAAAAGATATAAATTTAGAATTCAAGTTTGTCACCATCTTGTCCCAATACTTTATCTTCTTCTTACCTTTATTTTGTCTCTTATCTTATACATGGTCATACCATAAATAAGCATGATAACTTCACCTTATTGTGTTCCTCCATAGACTCATAGTAAAAATATTTCTCCATCTATATTATCTAATCCATAACCTCCTTAGGATGAAAAACCCCATTATTGCAAGGTGTTTTCAGCTTCAGTTCACTAATAATCCTTACCATGACTCTGATAAGTCTGGTCTCAACTTCATTTTCCATGTCCTCTACAGTAATATCTTGAATTCCTTATTCTTAATCCTCACTCACATACCCACCATGATCTCTTATTCATTATGTTATTTCCATTTCATCAAACCTTGTCTATATACATCTCATCATCTTAACCAAATCTATAACTTAATGTCCTCTCAATCTTTCCTCTCTCCATAACATGTTTCATCTATGTGTCATCTCTCCAACAATGAAAAATTATCTTTCATATCTTACCAATAGATTCTTATTCACACTCATTCTCAAAATAATAAAAATGTATCTTGATACTAAATTATGTAAGAACATATAGGTTATCCACTTGAGGACAACCTCTAACTCTATGATTCTCAGATATTTATTTAGACCAAGACATAAGTTCAAAACAAACATACAGACAAAAAAAAATTAAAACCTTTGTATTCTAATTAATTCAAGAATTAAAAAATTTAGATCATCTACATTACATCACACTACCATACAAGATTACTTTGTAAATCAAAACATGAAAATAATTGAACTAACTCTATTATGTTGCACTTTACTCTCCTTATTGTCCCTTGCCACAACTTATTTACTTCCTAAACTAACTTATCTAAACAAATAAAAAAATTAATTTTACATCCATATCTTAGTAGGGTGTCTATTAAACTCCCCTAACATTCCATGGAATTTACAAGAGTTATGTGGCCTTAAGGTTTTTAGATCACCACCCAACTATCTAAACAACTCATAGGTACTAAAGTGACATTTTTAGGTTGAATGATAGTTACCAAAACTATCATCACTTTACCAAATTTTATCAAAGTGAACATAAATTTTAAACATGTATTTTGTGATCAATATTATATCATATCACCAAATTTGGAAATATAATTCATGTAAAGTGTCTCAAATTATACATTTGATATAGTCTAACAAAATATGATGGTGAATTTTTGAATTAATTTTAAGTGATCCAAAATAGAGAACGTATATTTTATGTGTCAATTACTAAAATATCACCAAATTTGGAAATACAAATCTTAATACAATAAGAGAACCATCTTTCCAAGTGTCGTAGACTATAAATATGCCATCGTCTAATAAAACAAATGATACATAACCATTGTAACTCCAAAACTATGAAATTTGGAGAACAATTTTCACGTGTTACGTAATACCATATCACCAAATGTCATCATCCAATTATTAGTTAAGAAAGAGAAACATCTTTCTAAATTTTTTAATATAATCAAATAATACATTTCTGTGGTGACTCAAAATGATTTGAAATTTGGATAGATATTTTTGAAGTGTCAGGTTCTATGACCTCACAAAATTTCATCTTCCAATCTTAACTAAGAAGTATAAAAATACTTCCAAGTTTTTTGATATAATTAAATGGTACATTTACATGGTGACTCCAAATGAGTGGAAATTTGGTGTAAGGATTGCAAGTGTTAGGTTATATGACCTCACCAAACCTAATCATCCAATTATTACCTTAGAAAGAGGATCATATTTCAAAGTTTCACAGACTAAATAATTCGTGCAAACTAATAGAGGTAGACAAATATATCCACACTTTTCCACATAAAGGAATAATTTTACAACATCAATCTCACAAATTTAAAATATTATGAAAATAAGGCCAAAAACACAAAATAAAAATAAAAATGTTGACTAACATAATTTTGGTTGATATAATATTTACCTTCACCTTGGATTCTCCTACATCACCTAAGAGGATAATCATACTGGGTTCTATATATAAACTCATAAAATACATCATCATTATCAAAAAAATATTTTTAGATTCAATAACTTGGTTATCCTTTAGATATCTTTGATACTATCTATAATGGTGCTTAGAGTGACCATAGAATATGTGGAAAGAACAAACAAGTCTTTTTAATTGATTAGGAATAAATATCAATATGGATAACATCTTAGGAAAAAACAAGATATAAAGATTATAAAACCTATAAAAATCATATGGTTTAGTAATTGATATATTTTTAAACATGCTCCAAAAAGGGTCATAAGTTATAAAAGAAGTATACATTATAGAATATGGAATGTGATCCATCTCAGGCATGTGGAGATCAATCAAAGGAGAAGTAATGTTAGGTAAATCAAAATGATGGAAAGTGATTTTGGTTAAATTAATGTTGTAATAAGATGCAAGTTTCTTATACGAGTGTTGAAGATAAGAACAATAACAAATGACTTCTCCATCCTTAGTTTAGGCATACTTAACTAAGTGTAGATCATCAATACCATATCCATCATCATAATTTTCAGTAGTGGGATTGACATTAAGAATGTTTTACCATTATATCATTAGAGGAGGAGTGGGAAGTAGGTTTCTTAGAGATAACCACTAAAGTATGGAAATCATCAGTAAGCTTCTTGTCAGATTGAGATAACAATGGAGTAAATTGAGTAAGTACATTAGATGAAATATTTTAGGTTTTGATCTTTAGAATAATATCATTAGGATCATCATCATCAAAATATAAGAGGTTAGGTAGGATATTTGAAATAAGATCTATATGATCACTATAACCTTAGTAAGAATTGGCTAGATAATTACAACAATGGTATTCTTGAAAAGGAATATTAGGAAAGGGTTCAAGGGTATGTATTTTAAAGGCACCATGATCTTAGAATTAATCTAATTTCCAAGGATTATTGTCACATTGGATATTTTATATAACACAATTATGATTAAATTAGACACATTGGAATGAAAAGGAGGTTATTGCCCTCATGAAATGAGTCTAGGGATGACCAAGCATGATGTTATATGATAATGGAAAGTTATATCATAACATTAACTCTATATATGATAGCTGGGACTATGGTAGGAAATTAAACATATCCAAGAGAAATAATTTTTATTTTATCATATCCTTGACATATGCTTTGGGTATACATATTATTAAACTCATAGTATCCAAGAGTTTTGATGAATTTGAGGGAGGCAAAAAAATGTCAGTTTCTTCATCTACCAAGGTTCACTTGACATGAATATTACAAACTTATAAACCAATGAACAAGAGAGGATAATCCACACAAATTAATATTTTATTAAGGATCGTATAGGTGATATAAAACTTTATTGAAAGAGATGTATCCATATTTTCATCAACTTGGATTTAAATTTATTCACATTATTTTCCAATACTATCCTCAAACCTGGGTAAGGTAGCTTCTTTCCCCATATGTGGTAATTGGGGAATGTTCATGTGAAATAATATCTACATAAATATGTTTATACAACATATATAGGTCCTCATGATCATAAATAATTTTATTTGAGATGGGAACTTAGAGAGTTATTCTATGAAGTCCCATTCATCAAATCCTATGTGAGTTGAAAAGGACTGAGAAAAAGATATGTAAATTTGAAGTGAATATACTATGTATTGAGTGGATCTAGACCAAATAATATTTGGTATTAAAATATGTGGCATTAACCTTACCAATATAATTGAGGCTAGTTAAAAAAATGGTATGAGCCTCACCAATGTAATTTGGTGCATATAAATATTAAAATCAGATTACATTAGCCTAATCAGTGTAATTACATCAAAATTAAGGGTCATAAAAGACTATATCAACATGGATAGTATAGTAAAAATAAAATTAGTTAAGTAAATAATATTATATAAGGTAAAATAAGTTTATATTTGATCTATATATAAAATATTATACTAGGTTGACTGATATAATTAAAACAAAGATATGGACAAAAAAATTGCATCAGGTTGGCTAATGCAATTATAAACATAATACTACACCATGTTGGTCAGTACAATTATAAATGAATAGAAATTCATTAGGATGTCCAATGTAGTTGGGATAACTAAAATTATGGTTTTTGTATTTTCCTTAGTCTAAATGTCCACAAAGTGATGTGGAGTGTTATCCTAAAATATTCTATATGTAGGATAAGTAACTTGAGTCTAATAAGGATAAGGATCAATAGGACGTTGTGTGATTCTATTATTCATGTTAACCATGTTTTCCACATCATTATAAGAGTATAGGTTAACCATGGTTTAAACAATAATTATATATGGAGATTGATTTTGATTGTTTGCATGTTCATTTTGATTATGATTAGGAATTTTTGAGTATATAGTAAGGTGAGAATTAACTTGGTGAGGTGCATCATGCTTGAATTTTGAGTCATGGGCTTTTGATACCTTTTCATAATATTTTTATCATTATCATATACTATCTTTGCGATTGAATTTTGAACCATGAATAATGAAAATTCAATGTATTTAAGTGATTTAAAAGACTCAGAAGAGTATCCCAAGTTTTCATGAAACCCACAAATTTTTAGGGGTCATATAATGAGCACTAGTTAAGAAAATATAAAAATATATAGGTGATGATTTAAGAAGACATTTTATAATATCAACTCAAAAAAGAGCATGATGAAATTCATAATTATTGAATTGTTAAGTAGACAGAGGAGGTTGGAATGGACTCCCTTAGTAGGGTGGGAAAGTCTCACTTCATTGGGTCTTCCTGGTAGAATATTATAAAAAATCATCATGGACTCATATGTGTCTCAGATACTATCATCGGTATTGTTTTTTATTTTATACGTCATAAGCACATGATTTCAATAATTAGGTTGGGAAGGCTTGAATTTTATTATGAAAAAATTGTCTTTTAGCTTGATCATGGGCTTCTTTAAATGATTTTGGAGAGAGTGTCTTGAATCTATATTAATTTTGGTATGAATGGCATTAGAAAAAAAATGGAACATGTTATTTTCCAAAATATTATGATTGTACTTTTTAGCTAAGGATTTCCAACACTTGATGAATGCTTGGGAAATCTCAATATTTTCTTTCTTGCAATAAATGAAATTTAATAAGATATTTTTCAAGTAGATTATTGGTTTGAAATTCCTTAACTAATGTGTTAAATAAGTATTACAAGATAGATATAGAATTGTACTTAATTTTTTTGTACTAATAGAGTGTCACTACAAAGGGTTTTTGCTATTAACTTGGTAACTGTAAAGGCATTAAACTTAATCTAGTCTTTATATATATTTCCAAAGGATTTCAAATACAAAGTAGGATCATTGGATCCATTATAGTTGATCAAATAAGTGATTCCACCCATGTATATGTTTATGAAATCAAGGTTCAATGGTTCATTTTAGATGTTTTTAATAGTTTTATTTAAAAGTGGAGATTTTAGAATAAGATTATGATGAAC
This sequence comes from Torreya grandis, assembly GCA_037957365.1. Taxonomy (NCBI): domain Eukaryota; kingdom Viridiplantae; phylum Streptophyta; class Pinopsida; order Cupressales; family Taxaceae; genus Torreya; species Torreya grandis. The sequence continues at coordinate 691,344 of JARHVA010006528.1, read as the reverse complement.
ATATTAACAGGGGAATGGGTGGATCAATAATTTGGATTTGGAACTCCACGCTGAATTTACTGAGGGTGTTTTTAAATTTTTATCATCTAAGAAATAGTATTGGCTTTAAATTTATCCATTTGGTCCATGTCTTGTAATATGTTTTATTAAGGATCAAGATCATTTTGACTAGATGTATATTGTTTTATCTTAATGCAAAGTGGTAGGAATGGTATTAATATTGGTGTAAACATGGGTACTTTGAATATACACACTAAATAAAGGGTCATCATGTTAGTACTAATATTAAACATGGTGTATGGGGAAGCAATTGAGAAAGTCACATATTTACTTGCCCCAAGTCTAGTATAAAAATTAGGAGTAGGGGAAAGATGGATTTCCACATGGGATGCCATAATAAGGTGATAAATCATATAAGGTTCCTTTCCCTTGTGCTCTGAATGTTCATGAATTTATATGATAATTTCATTAGCATACTCAATATCACATTCATCTTACACCTCTATAAAGTGTCGAGGTGGGAAATGTCATTTAAAGATATTATGGTTGTTAAATGGTGCTCATAAATTTTAGATCTACTTGAATCCACATGAAAATTTATAATATTTTGGTTTTTAATAATGGTAAAGTTATGTGGTGTATAGATTTTATGGTTTGTACATAAAATTATTAGTTTTATTTAGTCTTATTGGGTCTTCTATTCAAATTAGTCAAATATGTACTCCATGGTGGAAGAGAAAATAGTAAATGTAATGGTTTGGATGGTTTTATTAATTAAATTGGAAACATGTCATATCAGTCTATCCAATATAGTTTGGAATTAAAACTAAGAAAATAAGACTATATCAGGTTGGTTGATGTAGTATGATGATAGAAAATAACTATATTGGTTTGATTGATATAATTGATATAAATATGGTAAAATTATATTGTATTGGGCTGAATAATAAATTAAAATGGATGCACATAAATATATTATTCTACCTAATATATTTTAAAAACATAGTTAATTATATCAAATTAGAAGATGCAATCCAAAAGTACACAAAACTATATTGGGTTGGTTGATGCAATTCACAAACACATCAAAAAATGATATTGTGTTGGTCCATTGAATAAATAGGGAGAGACCAATTATTTCTTACCATTAAATATTTTGTTTCAAGGTTTCATCATAATTCATGACACACAACACATTTTTTTAAACACTTTGACAACAAACTATAGATATTCAATCAATTGTATTTATCACATCAGAATTCAAATTTAGTCTATGCCATAACTAGGTTTATTTAATATAAAACATGGAGGAAAAAATTATACTCTACCCATACATGTCTTACATAAAATTATACCTTCCAATAGGTAGCATTCATAGTCACTTAGAGACCCCAAAAAATAAATACAATGCAATCTGATCTTAATCTTGAATTATAGTAGAGAGCCAACCAAGAGATTAAAAAATGAATGTTATTTTTCTTATATCTAGGAATAGATTGACCCATGGTCTTCTCCAAATGTATTTTTACCTTACGTAGATGTTTTTTATTTATCTTAGGAATTTTCATTCATAAAATAATTCAATAAAGAGACAAAACTAGTTAACTTTATATTTGCTAAACTTCTACCAAAATTATGTTGCTTGGACATGTTCACTTTTTTGAACCAAAAGAGATTATCTTCCATAAAAAGTTTCTTTGTTGAATGTCTCTTCAAATTATCTCCTCCCCTACTTGATAAAACATCCTATCCATATTAAAATGCATTGTTCCATAAAATTATTTCCACTTGGACATTCCAAAGGATTTTATTCATGTCATAACATGTCTACCACATGGAAGTTCATAAGAATCTACCAAGACAACCAACAATTTTTTTAGATGAGTGTTTCAAGTGAAATTTTACATCACCACATGAACTTACCACATACAAAGAACAACCAATCATGGAAACTAAGAAAAAATCCTCCATAAAATCACACTAAAATAAATACAAATCAAATCAAATAATGGAAAGGAAAATATGAAATCTATGTTTGGTGATCAAAAATTACTTGGGAGCTTAGATGCTCCTACATAACACAGCTGATGTTTGAAAAAAGTGATATATAACTCACATAGATGAGATAAGTATTAAATATACACTTTTGATCATGAGGCAAAGTGACAATGGCATCCACATACAACATACCAATTAAATTAGTTATTTTTATTATTTTGGGGCCATTTATATACCCTACATTTTGGTTCCACTTCTTTTATCTTAACATTTATATTATTTCTCTCATTCCTTGTGGGATTCAACCACCCATGATACTCTATCTATTTCATGGGCTTAGACCTACCATAGACCATCCTTATCCACCAAAGGCTTATCCAACTATCATTCTACTTTATTTTGGGATGAAACCCAATATCATTAGACCATCACCACCAAGATTCTCTCTTATGCATAACACTCTACCATGTGGGATCAAACACATAATAGACCAACCACCTCCTCATAAATCCTTCTTGGCTTTGTTCACACATTATATAAGATATTTTTGGATCCTTAATAACATTGAATATCACCATTTGAAGCTCCTCTCTCATGGTTATAACATCATTATTCACATATGTTATGGATATCATACAAATCAAACACTCCTCTATAATTTTGTTTAGCTCAATAAATCCACTCTCCACTCCTATAAAATCAAGTTATTATACACATGTTTGAGCTAATCTCAAATTTAGTTTCATGATCTCATCCATCTCTATGCTACAAATTTTCTTCACATAAAGCTTTGGTTTCTCAAATCCTTTACCATCATTATATGCAATCCTTGGGATAGTATTTAGTTGTTATTAGATAGCTCTCCTTCCTTAAACTACTAAAATTGAGATTCTACCTACATATCCTTTTGAGAATAGACATGTTCCCATTCTGTAATACTCTCTCTTGTCTCCATATTGACTTGAATACACTCATTCATGGATATAATATCATCATCAACCATATTTTAATCCTCCACTTCCGTATCCATCACTTGGTTAGCTTCTTCACATGGATGGACCTCCACTATATCCTCATTGTATCCACTTAATTGCATAATAACCTCATTTAATGTTTCCTTCATGGAAACACTCAACTCTAATTGGTTGCATTCTTCACTCACTCACAAATCCATCATGCTTTGGTTGTCCAAAACCCTACTACCATTCAAAATAAATTTTATAGTCTTGTTTCCATCATGAATGAGTGAAAAATCAAAATTTTACCACTCATGGGACATCAGAATCTCTTTCCCATCAACCCAAAATGGGTCTCCATATTTTGGTGAACAATGTATCAACTCTACATCATTCATCATGCATATTTCATCCTCTATTGGCTACTCATAGATCTCACACATCCCATTATTCTAAAAATCATAATTAGGCTTTACATATAGAAGCCTCTTTTTCTTGCCTTCCAAGACAACCTATCATTTCATGCACCTGTACACATCCATGCTACTTATCAAAGTAGTATTTGGATGTTCAAGTGATATCTCCCCATTCTCATCACTTCTCTTGTCAATATTCTTCTCTCCAACTCTCTTAAGACTCTTCACATGAACCTTATTAAACATATAGTTTATAAATTTGGGTGTATAAATAGACCCAACATCTTGAAACCCATTTTTTTCCCAATCATAATTTTTTTGCTTACCATTCCTTTATCTCCTCACTTGGATATCCTTACAATACATTGTTGCAACTCAACAACACTGATTTCACATGAACTTAACCCTCATGAGGTCAACAATATTATCATACATAAAATACATATAAATATTTAATATCCAAGTCATGAAATATTATGAAATTCCAAAAAATAGAAAACTATCATTCAAGCATTTTTCTTTTTTTCTCCACCACAACATTGATAGGTCTCTTCTATCTATTGTTATCTTTTCCTCTACTTATTTGGACTCTATCTAAATCACCTAATATCTCTTTTACGGATAAAACCCCCCACCATAAACTCTTCCTCATCACCATAATCTAAAACTTCACCATCAACACTTTGTGCAGACATATCTAGTCCTTCATGGAATACTTTCAACATCTCTATCAACTTACCCATCTCACATGTTCTTCTCTTGTGTGTCATCTCTCACCACAAATCAACATGTTTATCTTCTATAACCTGTAATGGACTCTAAATTGAGCCTATAAAATACTTCCTCACAAGTTTTTTGGACTTCACACACACTTGAAACCACCTATGTAATCTTTTCTCTCATAAATTACAATCTAGTAGTAGAGTTATCTTTCACACCCTTCAACGACATTGAGGATTTTTCGCACCCATAACTACAAGGATGATACTTTTATATGATACCACTAGTTAAAGAATAAGGAGAGGAAGAAAAATTAAGGCCTACCATTTATTCACATGTTATAAGGGTTCATCACAATCCATGACACAACATATTTTTTCAAACACTTTGACAACAAACTACAAAGATTGAATCAATTAAATTTATCATAGTGGAAATTGAATTTAGATTATGCCAAAAAATTTCCTACTTAGTAAAAAACATGGATGAAAAATTACACTCTACCCTTCTTGGGCTTACACAAAATTCTACCTTCCAATAAGTATCACACATGATCACTTACAAACCCATAAAAATATAGACAATGTAATCTAGTCTTAATTTCAAATTCCAACAGAGAGCCAATGAATAGATTTGAAAATGATTACCATTTTAGAGTATAAGTGGGAATGTAATAACCCATGGTATTTTCCCAATGTATTTTTACCTTCCTCAAATGTTTCTTCTTCAACCCAATCATTTTAATTCACCAAATGGTTCAAGAAAGAGATAAAACTCATTTGCTTTATGTCTACTAAACTTCTACCAAAATTATATTTCCTATACATGTTCACTTTTCTAACCTAAAAATGAATATATTCCGAAAACATTTTTTGGATAAATGTCTCTTATAATTATCTCTTCCCCCAATTAATAAAATATTCTCTCCATAATAAAATGGATTGGCCAATAATATTCTTGCCACTTGGACATTCCAAAGGATTTTATTCACGTCATAACATGTCTGCCACATGGAAATTCATAAGAATATACTAATACAACCAAAAAAAAGTTTAGATGAATACTAAAGGTGAAATTTGGCATCACCAACATGAACCTGCAAAGCACAAATAACAACCAAGCATGGAAACCAATAAAATGTCCTCTAATAAAGCACACTAAAACCTAGATAACTAAAAGGAAACAATGGAAAGGAAAATATGCACTATATTTTTGGTGATGTAAGATTTATTAGGATCTTGGATGCTTTGAATCATATATAAAATATGTTAGATAAATAAACTAAAATTTAGTTAAATTTTTGTAAAAATCAAAATAGGGAAGTAAACTAATAAATAATTTGATTTATTTGTATGATCTTAGATATATCGATCCTAGTCATAATATAGTGAATATGGCCATGAAAGAACTAATCACTTAATATTATAACATACTTGTGGCCACACTATCTTGTCTCTAAATTACATTGAGATTAACTTCTCATGGATAACTACTTACTATTACACTATAGAATCAAATGGATGGTTGGATTCCTATAGTTGAAAACATGGAATCCCTACGCATTTACAATTTATTGTAAGGTACATGGAAAATTAAATACATGTATATTTTTGTCTAATGGCTAGAGTATTGATTATTACACCTCACACCATAACACAAGAAAAACTAACAACTAATTTACATAGAATGACAACTCCTATACATTTTTAAATTTTCCAAACCACAATTTTTATGGAAAAAATGAGATATAAAATGATATATGTCAAAAGCTAAATTTAGAAAACATAGTGAATTTAAATAGGCTATAGACAATATTTATTGATTATATATCACATCAGTCTTGTACACTTGGAAAACTTAGACCTTCATTATTACTCTCAATTCTGGACCTTTTTCACTTTCATAAGTCTTGCATCTACTCTATCATATGCCTATTGTATTATATATATTAGTTTAACTAATCTTACATTAATGAACTAGGTATTTTATCTTATCCATAATGATTAAAATGTATTTATCTTCCATCTCTAAAATTTTTGAACATATAGCTACTTTCTTGCTCCCTAGACACTAATATACAGGACATATACTAGCATCAACATTAGTGTCCTAACTATATGCAAGTGTCTAATGCCCTAAAGTCATATATTTTGAAAATAAAACATATCCTAATCATAAAATTAAGTGATTTAATGTAAGTTACTCCTTGAAATGGATTGATATAAACACAAGATCAACCCTCATTCATTCCTCACCTATGAAACCTAGTATAGACCAAGGTAACTTATCAAAATTACTGTATCAAGCATTCAATTGAAAAAGTATTCCCTATTGCCATACCAATCATAGATAAAACACATTCATAGATTTGATGTAATAAAAAGATCAGTCTAAGATCCTAATTTTCCAAGTTACAAATTAGGTCACTATTGTACTTACTTTACACATATTTCACGATTCACACACAAGATAATAGGTAGGGAGAACTACATTATTCTGAGTCCCTCTTTAGTGCATTATCTACATAAGTAGTGTATGTAATAGGAAATGCATCATGTCCATAAATCAATCCTAGATTGAATGGGATAGAGTACACTTACACTTTCGATTGAGGGGCATATAATTGTTAATTGGGAGCATAACCAATGTGAGGATCCACTAGACCTAATTAGGGGATCACTTTTCACAACACACCATGTAAGATAGGGTTCCAAATACTATAGTATAACATAATCGTATAATATCCTTAAAAGAGTCATATGATTTAATATTTCACTATTATAATAACAAGAAAATTAAATCTAATCTAGTGTAAACTAAAGCTTATAGCACAAAGTGGGGGTTAGTAAAGCAAAGTAATAAAAACATGTATAAGGAACTTCAAATAAGGTAATTATGAGTAAAACCCTAATACATAGAATATGAAGAGTAATATTATTTGAGCCAACACTTATGATACTTATATCTACTAAAAAATAAGAGAATAAAGTTAGAATATACTTACCTGAATGTGAACCCATCAAGACTCAATCTCTCCCTTGTCCAAAGAGGCTTCACAAGAGGTTGTTTTTATTCATAAGGGTCATTTTGTTAGGCCAAATCATCCAAGACATACCCACAAAAGTACATTATCCAAAATAAGAAACCTAATCTAAGTCTCCTCAAGTAGAATGGTGGAAGATTAGATTGTGAATAAGTGTGAGTGAATAATAACTCTTGATTGTATATTATAATAATGACCAAAATGACATTATATATAGGAGTATTTTACCCTAGTATTTTTTGGAAACATCGATTGTGCTAGGTTTACCCGATCGACCTAGCATGTTTTTGGGCTAACTCACTAGGTTTGTGTTAGGTTAGTTGGGAGGATAACAAAAAAAAAAGAGAAAAGGTCTACAAATTATACTAGGTCGACCAGGTCAACCTAGTATCTGAATAGGTCAATAGGGTGCCAAGCAAGGAAATGAAGGATAGAAAGAGTAAAAGTACTAAAAGACTATGCAAGGGAGGATAAAAAGCTTAGGGAAAGGTTTTAGGAACTATTTGGATTGGTAATAATGTGGAAAAAAAGGACAAAAATCTTATAAATCACCAAAGTTCTACCTACCCCTTTCCTGGTACACCCCTTAGGGCATGCACTTAGAGAGATTGAGTTTTGACAGGTTCCTCCAAGATGTAAAACATCAGTAATCAATAAAAGTGTGAAAATATTATGTGTGTACATATGCCCCACTCAAATCTCATCATGTGTCATTAAGGTTTAATAGGGGATGGTGCTTTGATAAAGAACATAAAGACACACACAATGCTAATGCTCAAAAATTTTGCAGTATTTTAAAAGCATAAAATAACTAAAATTAAATGATTAAAATGGAAACTAAACTAAAATTTAAATAACTAAAAAGTAAATTCAATGCATACTTTGACTTACCTTTTATTTTGGGATGTTTGTTTATTGTGTTGTTAGCTTTGATTGTGTAGGCCACAGAGACTATGTTCGACAAACCCAAAAATGCTAAACTAAAGAGAAAAAACAAAAAAATGCAAGAAAATTCAAGATAGTTGGTGATATGAGTATAGAACATACTTGGTATTATCCAAGTTCATTCTTAACCAAATTATTTACTGCTTTGGTATTATTCACACCATCATTTTTGATAATTGTGGTAATTTGAAAAATAAACATGTTATATGTATGTATGTATGTATGTATGTAAACATGTTATATGTATGTGTGTATGATAGGTAAACATTTATTTAACATGTTTATTTTTAAAACTACCACCATTATCAAAATGATGGTGTGAATAATACCAAAGCAGTAAATAATTTGGTTAAGAATGAACTTGGATATGGTCAGACTGGTAACATTAACAAGGGGCATGGATTCCACCCACTTGGTAAAGTACTTGGTAGAGGTGATGATAAAGATGTACCCATCTTGGGAATCAGTAAATTTACCAATGAGATTGAATCCCCATGTGGAAAATGGCCAAGGAGATTTGATAGTTTGAAGTTTGGTAGGAAGTGAATGGATAAGATCATTGTAACGCTGACAAGGATTGCACTTATTAACAAATTCAATTGCATCCTTTTTAATAGTAGGTCAAAAGTAACCCATACATAATAATTTATGTGTTTTATCATGTCCACTATAATAACCACCACAAATTCTCCCATGTGCTTGCTTGAGTAGAGGAAGAACCTCATCTTTTATAACATAATGGAGTAAGGTACCTTCAGCATTGTGATAGTAAAGGATGTTATGTTGAAGTAAATACCTAAAATCATGTTTATGAATGCATGTATTTTCGTGATAATCTAAATTAGGAGGATAAGTTTGATGTTTTAAGTATTGAATGATATCTTGATACCAAGGGCTTTGTCTAATAGTCACATCCTTAATTTGATAGATAAGTGAATTAGGTGGTTGGATAGATGATAGAGATTTTATGATTTGAATAATAAAGGAAGGATAAAAAAGAACTCAATGAGGATGAAAGAGAGAAGCTAAAGAGGAAACAAAATCAGTAATGGAATTTTGGTCTCAAGGAATAGGCTTGATAGTGAAAGAGAAAAATTCCTTAGCAAGCGTGGCTACAATTTGATGATAGGTAATGAGGTTCTCACTTTTACATTGATAATCACCATTAACCTGATGAAAAATAAGCTGAGAATATCCTAAAGCATGAAAATATTAGATGTCAAGATCAAGAGTAGCTCTCATGCCTAAGATAAGAGTTTCATATTTGCCCATATTATTTGTGACCTCAAAGGTAAAACAAAAAGATAAAGGAATGATTTTATTGAGAGGACATGTGAGAATACAACCTACCCCAAATCCTTTAAGGCATTTAGCAAAATCAAAGTGGAGGGTCTAATTATCCTCATGTAAGTTAATATTAATTTCATGGAGCTCCCTAATAACTACATTTTATTTAGTAGTACCAGAGGGAGGGGAAGATTCTTCAAGATTATTGGCTTCAAGATCAACAGTAAAGCTATGTAAAAAGTATTTAAGGGATATATCTTGATTAAGACCTTCAATGAAAAGGATATTATCATCAGGAAGATCATCTTGAAGTGAATAAGTGGTTAGAATGGGAGCTGCAGTAAGTTGGTCAGCTATGACTTTCCCTTTATCAAATTTTTATGTGATGATGTGGGGATCAAATTCCATAAGTAAGACCATCCATTTTCCAATTTTATCACTAGGAAGAAAGGCTTTGGAGAAGAAATAAAAAAGGGGGTTAGAAGGAATGATGACATAAGTATTTTGGTTTAGCATATAATGAAAAATCTTTTCAGTCGCATAATAGATAGCAAGGCAATCACTCTCAACTTTGGTATAATGTGTTTCATAATCAATGAGGCCTCAACTAATATTGTAAATAGCATACTCTCTTCTTGTATCATTTTATTTGTCAAGAATTACTCCAATTAAAATAGGTGTGGAAAAAGTATATAGAAGTAATTATTTATCACTGGAAAGTGGATGAAGAGTAGGTGGATGAAGTAATGACTCTTTAATATTATTGAAGGTTTTTTGACATGGATCCATCCATTCTAAAGTTGTAATGTTGTTGAGAATGGAATTTATAGGTGAATTTGATAAGCCATTTTAGGGATAAATCATCTAATTTACCCAAGTTTGACTAAATAAGTATGAATATTAATAATAGATCAAGGAATTGGCATGTTAACAATAACACTAATTTTGGCTAGGTCAACATTGATGCCATGGAGAGAGATAAAGAATCCTAATAGTTTACCAGATGTGACTCCAAAAATAGATTTGAAAAGAATTGGAGAGAGATAAAGAATCCTAATAGTTTACCAAATGTGACTCCAAAAATAGATTTGAAAGGATTAATTCTAATGTTGTATTTAATGAGATGATCAAACATGATAGCAATATCAGAACGATGGTTCTTATGTTGTTTGGATTTATCAATTAGATCATCCACATAAGTTTCAACAATTTTATGGATGAGATCATGAAAGATGTGAGTCATAACACATTGGTAGGTAGCTCCAACATTTTTAAGGTTGAAGGGAATTTTGAGGTAACAATAGGTGCCCCATTCTATGGTGAGTAGTCTTATGTTGGTCCTCGAGAGCGATGTGAATTTGATTGTATCCCAAGAAACCATCCATAAGAGATAACCTTTCATGACCAACCATAGAATCAATGATGACATATATCAAAGGTAATGGGAAGTTGTCTTTAGGATAACCAAGACTAAGGTTACATAAATCAATAAAAATATGGATGAACATAGTGACCTTCTTTTGAATGATGATAATGTTAAAAACACATTCAGAATAATCCACTAGTTCAATAAATTTAGCATATAGTAATTTAATGATTTTGTTATGACATAGATTAGTAAATTTAAGGGGGAATTTTATTTTCTTTTGATGCACTATCTTAGCATTAGGATAAGTGATTATGTTATGAACCGTAATACTAAGGTCAATGTTAGGCATGTCTTGGTAGCTTCAAGTGAATGTTTATTGATATTTATCAAATAATAGGCTGAAGTTATCATTCTCAAATGGAGAGAATTATTAAGAAATAATAATTGTTTAAGGATAAGATGGGGTACCATATTCAATATGACTTATTTATTTAATAAGCATGGAATTATCATCTTGAAAATGGTAAGGTGCATTAGGCAAGGCTGAAATTGGATTTGATTTAGGATCGATGCTAGCAACAAAGTTGTTGAAACAAGAAGTCTTATTCTTAAAATTTCCAAGTTTATGATGTTACTAAGAAATTTGAGGTTCTTAGGCATGAATTAAATCAATAATAGCTTCATTACTAGGCAACATAAGAAGAGGACCATAATATTCAACATGTACTACAAGATTTAGAGTTTTATTTCCATGGTGATCATATTGAGAATGAATTTGATAGGCATTTGTTGCATTGGTATCTATTGTAATTTTAGAATCAGATGAAGAGGATGGATTTAAAGAGATGGTTGTATTGGTAGATTCAATGATGGGAGAAATATATTAAGAAATGATAGGATCCATAGGAGGCAGAGAATATGTAAGATTGTTTATAGGTTTAAAAGGTGTAAGTTATTCTACAACCCAAGGAGTATCAATAAGAAGAGGATTGGTGGGAGGTGCATGACCCTCAAGATCTAAGTCATGATGTGTAGATATCATATGTACATCCTAATTGAAGGCATGAAATTGGGATAAAATATTTTGATAGTGCTAGACATCTAAGTCTCTATATTGAACTTGGGCCATGATATAGTTGTCATCATATGTTAGAAAATTCATACATGCTTGAGAATTGGGGGGAGTTTCAAAAGGTGAAATCCCAATGTAGCTAAATGTATGAGGTCTAAATTCATTACAAGTGAGGGCATCTTCAAGTAAATATGGCTCCTGAGCATGACATGAAGGGGGAAAATTGGTAATCTCATCCATGATAGGAATGTTTCTATGCTAGATTTTCGCTTTCACATTCAAAGAGAGAATAAGAAACTAGAAGAAATGGTCTAAGGCTTGTATGTACCTGGATGAAGTCGTGTGCACCATAATCCAGATGATCATGAGAACTCCTCTTTGGTTGTGGAGGATGACACCTGAAAAGGAAAGAGACTAAAACACGAAAAGATGTTAGATGAGGAGATGGTGGGCTGCCAAGCAAAAGCTTGATCCTAGAAGCAAAAGCTTGAGGGATGTCAACCCACTGATTGATAAAAGGATGTCTGATAAATAGCAGAATGATAAAAGACTGCAATGATAAAGACTGAAAAGGAAATGGAAGCAAATGCTTACCTAAATGATGTTGTCGGGCTGGTCATAGTTGCCAACGTCAGTGGTCCTACCGGCGTCGGTTGTCAAGGTCTGTCAACATCAGTTAGTCTGTCGACATCAGTTAGGAGAGTGGTCTCTGTGGCCAGCATCGGTCGGGGCAGTAGTCTATGGTCAGGTCTGTGGTCTGTAGACAGGTCTTAAAAGGGGTCTGGATAGGTTTTCATGCTGTTTGGATGGTCTGAGAGAGTCTAGTTTTGGTTAATGGTCTGTGCAAAGGTTGTCTGAGGTTCTGGGTCTAAGGGAGCCAAATGGATAGAATGTCAAATGGACAGAAGGGTAGAGGAGGCCAATAGGGAGACAGGGAAATAAGGATTTGGTCTGGTTTGGTTAACAGTCTGGTCTGGGGGGGATATTATTGGAAAGCAATAACTGAAAACATGATAAAAACATAGACAAGATACTTACTTGTGGCTTGCAAAAGGAGTGCTACTGATACCTGTCCCTATTGTTGATGTAGCCTGTGTGGAGGACCTATTGCTGGTGTAGAAGCCTGCTATGTGAGGGAGAGTGAGAGGTCTAGTTTGAATATTGGTAGATTGATTGGCTGAGTGGCAGATGGTTGAAGACTGAAGATTCAAGGATTCAAGAGTCGGGTGAAGAGCAGGGGTGAAGAAGTGGATCTGCATTTTAGAGGTGGAATGCACTCTTAAAGGCTGTTGATGTCGGCATAACCACTGACATCAGCCGAATAATGACTAACATTGGCAGCTTCAAAATGGGGATAGAGGCTAATTTTAGCCTTCTACCCATTCTTGCATGCTGCCGGGTCAAAGGGCCGTGGGAAAACGGTCGAGAGGGTCTAAATAGGCGTGGGAGAATGAGGAATAGGCCATAAATGGGGTTTAGGTCATTAAGGGATGGGAGGAAGGGATCCAAGGAGAGGAACCCAAGGGTGGTGAGGTGGCATGGGGAGAGAGAGAGGGAAGGAGAGAGAGGGGAGAAATATTAATTTAAAATAGATAATTATTTCAAATTAATAAAACATAAGATAGGTTAGGGATGGAAGTGGAAAGGGACCAAAGGGGACCAAGGGGGGAGTCGACCTAGGGAGTAGACACGATTTTGGTGTCTACATTTGCCCCTTTTTGTCTTGTTGGTTGCTTTGGATGAACTGCAAGACAAAAATAGGAGTTGGTTGCCCCAGGTATGGGATAAGGTTCATTTTGTCCTATTGGTTGTTCAAGTGAATTGCAAGACAAAAATAGGAGGGTTGGTTGCCCTGATTATGGATGAGGTATTCCCTCTCAAATTAGGAGTCGAGGGAAGGGAACCTAGAATTGGGTGCTAATGTGACAGAGATATGGATGAAAAATAGTGAGTGTGAATGCTACAAAAATTGTGATTGCGCGTATACCACTAAATGAGATGGTCAGGTCAAAGTGTCATAGGTCAAGGGTCGAGGTGTGCCAAAATTGAAGTAACTGGGCCCCAGCATTAGTCGTAGCTGATCGAGTTATTCAATCTAAGCTAAAGCTCCAATGGTCATCGTGTTCCAGGTATCTCAAGCTCAGGAAGTGCTCCTAGAAAACACGAAAATGTCACAAGTAGTGGGGATCAACTGGCTTGCGATCCTATACTTGTGAAGGTCAAAAATAGTCTGCACACAATTTTTCTAACTAGTCATGGGGTAGCATACATGCAAAAAAAACCAAGGCAAAGTCATCTTGGAAGTGGTCAGGGTTAGAGGAGATAGTCGCGATCTCCATGGTCATTGGTCGAGGTAGATGGATGGATGAAAGAAAGTGGCTGAGCTAACCTCAAAACACTGAGTGCTGCCTACATAGCCCCTGTTGAAAGGGCCTCAGGCCAATGTAGTTCTCCCTAAAAGGGAGGAAGAGGGTCAAAGGTATGGATTGGTCTTAGTCGAGGTCAAGGTCATGGTCAAAGGTCAAAGGATTGGTCAAAAGAAAGAATGGTTTGTCCATCAAGGAGATGAACAAATGAGGGTGGTCAAGATAACTCCAGAAGATAGTCATGTCATCTGAGTGATGCCTACATAGCCCCGGTCTTAGGGCCTCAAACCAATGTAATTCAGACTAAGAGTCAAAGTGGTCGATGGTCTTGGTTGAGGTCAAGGTCATGGTCAAAGGATTGGTCAAAGTAAATAAGGTTTGTCCATCAAGGAGATGAACAAATGAGGGTGGTCGAGATAACCTCAAAAGATGGTCGTGTCATCTGAGTGCTGCCTACATAGCCCCAGTCTTAGGGCCTTAGACTAATGTAGTTCAGACTAAGAGTCAAAGTGGTCAATGGTCTTGGTCAAGGTCAAGGTCATGGTCAAAGGAAAGAAGGTTTGTCCATCAAGGAGACGAACAAATGAGGGTGGTCGAGCTAACCTCAAAAGACGGTCGTGTCATCTGAGTGCTGCCTACATAGCCCCGGTCTTAGGGCCTAAGACCAATGTAGTTTAGACAAAGAGGCAAAATGGTTGATGATTGGTCTTGGTCATGATGAATGATGAGGGTAAGAAGATGTTATAGCTTTTTCCATATTGTGTGATGGTGTATTCCGAAACATTGGTCGAGAGGTCTTTCATCCCTAGAAATGTTCCATAGTCATGATGGATGTATGCTAAAAATGAATCGAGGTCTATTTATGCTTCAGCAAGTATTGGTTTATGCTTAACATAAATTGTGTCTGGTTGATAGTTTCCATGTGTATTGGTGTCCATAGAAACTAGTGTGAATAGGCTATGTGAGTGATCTAAAAAGATATTGGAGTTGAGTTGATTGGGTTTGACAAGTGATGAAGTTCGAATGTGACCAAAGTGTAAGCAGAAAGTGAAAGGCATAATCGCCCTTTCATTGACAAGTACCAGAATGATAGCATACATAGGGGTTGTTAGAACAAAGAGCCCCCTTCATGCATTGCATCATTGACCATGGGTTGTGTTAGAGTGGTAATCTAATCACTTTGACATTAAAGTGAGCTCAAAGTCCCTTGAGCAGATTTTATGATAGGTGAGGATAGGTTAACCCGTTTTAGAGCAGAGATAACCTTGCCCTTTTTTATAGGAGACCCTGAGACAACTACAAGCCAAGTCCATGACCCATTTTTCTTTTTTTTATTTTTTTTGGTACAGACTGATCGATGCGGGAAGTCTACATAGAGATGTCATTTTTCTTTGCGGTCATGTCGTGAAGCTGATCGATGTGGGAAGCTTCTAAGAAAGTGTTGTTTGTAGCAAGATTTAGTCATATCCATCCTTCGAGGGAGTGGTCTATATTTTTTCTTTATATATTTTTGATATGATTTTGGCCTAGTTGTCCTTTAAGGGAGCAGTCTAGTAAATACAGTAATGATGATGCAGCTGTCCTTCGAGGGAGCAGTCTACATTTATAGTTTTATGACCTTGGAATATGCATCCCATTTTTATAGTTTTGTTTTTTTTTTGTTGACTGGACTTTTGGTCATGGACTTGACTATAGAGGTTTAGAGGGTTTCCCTTTTATTAGGACAAAGCATTCATGCTTGATAAAAGGGTTAGGATTGAGAGTTGAAGGAGATAGGAATGACAGTGATAGAGACTATTCAAGGGATCGAGCTTAAGTTAAACATCAAATGAATAATTACTTGACTAATAGTAGACTGGTCAAAGATGTAAGACATAAAGGGGGCTTAGGTTCTGACAAAGTCCTGACCCATGATTGTGTTATGATGTAAGGTCCGAATCAATTAGGAGCAAACTTGCCCCATTTGCTTCATTCCAAATTGGTCACATGCTGATTGATGTTGAAGGAGTTGGTCAAGTTTGGCCAAAGTTTGGGGTTGATGCTAAATAAATTGGTTGATATTTGATCAAGTTTTGATTGAGGTCAGTTTGAACGTTTGGTCGAAGATAGGTTGAATGTTTGGTCGAGGTCGGGGCGACGGTCTGGTTGAGGTCGGGTTGAATGTTTGGTCGAGGTCAGGTCGATGCTGAAAAAGTTGGTTGATATTTGATCAAGGTTTGATTGAGGTTGGTTTGAACATTTGGTTGAAGATAGACTGAATGTTTGGTCAAGGTCGGGTCGATGGTCTGGTTGAGGTCGGGTTGAATGTTTGGTCGAGGTCGGGTCGATGCTTGGTTAGGATTAAAAGAGTGATTGATATTTGGTCGAGACTGGGTTGAAAGGTTGGTTGAGGCTTGGATGAAGGTTGAATTCCCCCAGTGGCTAGGGAGAATGTTTGATAGATTGGTTAAGGTCAATTGAGGCTTGGTGGTCAGATTAATTGTGTTGATGTCGAATAAGGGGATTAAAGGCAGCAAATGGACCATAATCTGGCGTGGAGATCTCGATTTAAGTGATGAGGTTTGAGAAGCATGGGTCGATGTTGATGATTTGTCAAAGGGGTGGTCAAGAGGATCCTTTATGAGAAGGGTATCATTTTTTCGGTGTTGATGAATGACAGCTTTAAGAGCACATCAACGCTCAGTGTCATGTCTTGGAGTGTGATGATAGTGGCAAAATTTAGAGTTGTCAAACCAAGATGGTCTTGATCTGAGAGTTGATGAGTGGGGTAGTGTTGAAGGTTTGCTGACAATGTGGTCAAGAAGAAAGGTGTCTTTCTCCAAACATTGGCGAATGACAACCTTGAGGGCACAACAATGCTCAGTGTTGTGCCCAAGCGTGTGATGATACGCACAAATCTGAGTGTCATCGAACCAGGGCAGTTTTGGTCTGAGGGATTGATATGGTTTAAGGGGCAGGAGATTGATGTGAGAAGACTGCAATAATTGCTGTAACAGTAGGGCATAAGAACCTGTTAATGGGTCTGTGTGTCTTGTTGTAGTGGGGGTTGAGGACTTTGGTTTGAGAGGCATAAAAGGCATTGGTCATACCATCATTTTCGTGGGGGGTGTAACCACATGTGGAGATGGCACTTTGGTGGTGATAGGTGTTGGATGTTTTGGAGGAAATATATGTCTGATGGGTTGAGAGAGTAATGGAGGTGACTTGCCTCTATGAGGTATGGGAGTAGGAAGCACCCCTATTAAAGTGGATGGATGTGGGCCCAAAATTGAAGGTAATGATGAAGGTGGGAGAGGAATCCTCCGGTGTGTTTTAATGGCCTTCGTTGGTTTGGGGCAAGGGCCACTATTGTGCGAGGTGAGGTTAGATACGGGTTTGGGTTTAGATGTGGATGGAGGCGAGTGAGATGTAGCAATCTTAGGCAAAAGACAAGAGGAAACCGTGACTGGGTCTTCCTCAATCGAAATGGATGAAGAGACTGGTTCTTCTCTTGGTGGAGAGAAAATAGGAGAGTGCGGCCCTACAATTGGATAGAGTGTAGGAATGTTAATGGTCTCGATGTGTGGTCTAGGCATGGGGAATGTATGATCCCCCATTGATGACAAAAAGGACGAGGGTGAGGCAGCCGGTGTGGGTGCCATCAAAGCATCCTCCAATATGAGAGAGGTCAATGGAGGACTAATAGGAGAAGAAAATTCTTCATCTTGTGGAGGAGGAAAAGGGGAAGAAGGGTCTTCCACCTATGAAGGAGGTTGGTTAGGGACAAGATAAAAGACAGTGTCGACCGTCTATATATCATGGTCTTGAGGGTCATTGGTCATGGTTTGGACATTATTTTGAGTAGGCGGGTGATTAGGAAAGGGTTGTTTGAAGATGTCAAGGTTTTGGTTGGGCAGGGCATTTGAGTTGTCCAAGATGAGATCACCCTTGTCTAGCATGTCTTGGATGATGTTTTTGATGTTTTGACAGTTGTCCATGTCATCGCCTTTGACATGGTGATAGTTACAAAAGTTGTTATCCCTGTACCATGCAGGGATAGGTGTTGAGGGGTTGAATTGAAGTGGTCGGATTGAAGGGAGATTGAGGACCCCCTACTTGACAATTTTATCCAAGACATAGGCATATGACTCTCCAATTGGAGTGTATTGACGTTGTATAGATCATCGTTGGAAGTGTCTATTGATGTAGTCTGATGTTGAAAATTGAGGTTGGTTGGTTATTGTTGAACATGATGGTCTAAAGATGATAGTGTTTGCTGACCCCTTGGACTGGGAGTGGGCAGAAGAAGGTTTGGATGAAGAAGAGTCATTATATTTTGTGTTGTTATTACGTAATTTGACCTTATTTTTGTCAATGGCACAGAGTTCAAGCTTCGTCAAAAGTGTGGAATATCTCGATCCGCAAGGTAGAAGAGATGTGCCTAGCACATGCTTGAGAAAAGAGCTTGATGACCTCAGGTTGAGGCAAGGAGAAGGAGAGCTAGTTAATCAAGCCTCTCCAATGGGCGACAAAATCGACTATTGATTCGTTGTCAAATTGCCTGATGGAATAGAGGTCTATGATTGAAACTTGTTTGGTGATGTTGACAGAAAAATGGTTGAGAAATAATTGGGTGAGTTGAGCGAATGAAAAGATAGAATGTCTGGTAAGAGAGCTATACCAGTCAAGGGCAGGGCCAAAAAGTGACATGGGGAATGTGCATAGAAGTAATGCATCATCATGGGCTATGAGATAGCAAGCGTGTCTGAATGCTCGAAGATGTTGTTGTGGGTCCTCCTTACTCTAAAAGTGAGTAAATTTAGGGAGTTCCCACTGGTTGGGATAAGGTCGGATGGGCATAGAGGGATGGATGGGTTTGTTTCAAATTTTCTTATATGACAGAGCATTGCTTGAACCAGAGATAGAGGTCTCGAGACTAGACATTTTGTCCATCAGCATTTTGATTATGTCAGATAACGGATTGGTAGGTGGGGCACCCCCTAGGTTATAGGGTACCTAGAAGGTGATCGAAGGGGCATATGATGTACTTGGTTGTGCTCGTGTAGGCACAACATATGGGTAGTGCATCATAAGGATATATGTCGTGGTTAAAGGGGCTTGTGCTATGAAATTAGATGACACAAGCTGACTAGATACTGCCATAGGTGGTTGAGTGGTGGCACTAGTAAAAGGATAGGTTGTCACTCCCACGTGTATAGGTGCAAGAGTGGGTGAGGTCGAGACAACCAAGTTCTAGTATGGTGTAGAACTAGGTTGAATTGTGTGGGGTTGAGGGGGTAATGAAACCCTGATGGAGGTAGGTTTAAAAATAGATGAGGAGGCCAAACTTTGCATATTGGCCATGGTCGAGTGACTAGTCGAGACAATAGGTTGAGTCATGATGGGTTGGGTAGAGGATGATGTCGATGTCATTATCGTTGTAAGTGAAAGGTCCCACATTTGGTTTCTTGTGAGATATTTTTGGAGGGCTTTGACATTGAGGTCTAAGAATCTTTCAAAATCTTGGTCCCCTTCAGGGACAATGCGAGTCTGGGTCGGAGTTGGTCGAGTAGGAGTTCTTTCAGTCTCCGAGTGGAACTCCATTATAGGACTAGTTATGGATGGGGAAGATGAAAGCGGTTGATGTCTCGCGTGGTCAAGAAAAGCCTTGGTTTGACTGCGTGTCAAAACCATTCAAGGTAAGAAGGGTCGGGTTTTAGAAACTGTGTTTTTTCAATTTCAAAAACTCAGAATGTGGTTTTGGCAAAAAAAGGATCAGGTTTTAAGCTGCTATTTTGAAAAAAAAGAGACTGTGACAGTGACCGACGTCAATTGAAAAACTGATGTTGGTGATTTCAGATGGCTGACGTCAGTCATATAACTGATGCCAATGATGGATGGTTGCCGACGTCAGTGGTAAAACTGATGCCGGTGACTGTGGTTTCCAAAAACCCAAAAGATTTGAGAGATTTTGGAAAAAAGGAAGAAGAACATCCTCACTAGATCAAACAAGCAGATAATAATAGAAAAATAGAGATGGAGACAGGCAGACAGACACTAAGCGTTAAATCCTAAGAATCAACTTTTAGAATCTTGTGGCTTATGCCTTAAAGTGATGTTTGGGAGGTTGGCTTGAAGAATGGGTCCTAAAAGAGGTAGTCTATGGATGGTTTCAAGTTCGTTTAGGCGCTTAAGTGTTTGGGTTAGGTTCGGTACGTGGCCTGGTGCTAAGGAGCAAGCTCCCCTCACTTCATGAGCCCAGTGATAAGTTGGTCTCACTTAGCCAAAATATACCTTCCCTAGAGATTATCCTCTGCCAGAGAATGGAGTGGGCTTTCCCCTTGGTGATGAAATCCAAGTGAGATTGCCAGGGAGGGGTAAGGTATCCGTTGGGTGATGAAATCCCAGTCGGGCCTTGTCTCAAGTAAGTTTGATGTTTGATTTGTGCAGGTGGTTCGGTTGTGTAACATAAGTGTGATTAATTCATGATGTGGTTTAATTAATAGATGTGGACTAAGAAATGCAAGCAATCAGAAATAAAATGCAGTGTGTTTTTAAGCCCAAGTCAAAATGTTAGTTCGTATGAAGACAAATGGAGAAAGGGTTGAAGAATATGATTTTTGACTAGTCTAGATGCAAGAAAAGAAAGAAGAGTTCTTTTTAATCCTACTTATGATGTCGTTTAGAAGAGAAGAAAGAGGTGAAAAGGGAGAAACCTAATGCACCCTATATGAACAAAAAGAAAAGAACCCAAGGAAGACCCTAGGGTCCCACCGGGCGTGCCAGAATGTTTCTATGCTAGATTTTCACTTTCACATGCAAAGAGAGAATAAGAAACTAGAATAAATGGTCTAAGGCTTGTATGTACCTGGATGAAGTCGTGTGCACCGTAATCCAGATGATCGTGAGAACTCCTCTTTGGTTGTGGAGGATGACACCTGAAAAGGAAAGAGACTAAAACACGAAAAGGCGTTAGATGAGGAGATGGTGGGCTGCCAAGCAAAAGCTTGATCCTAGAAGCAAAAGCTTGAGGGATGTCAACCCACTGATTGATAAAAGGATGTCTGATAAATAGTAGAATGATAAAAGACTGCAATGATAAAGACTAAAAAGGAAATGGAAGCAAATGCTTACCTGAATGATGATGTCGAGCTGGTCACAGTCGCCGACGTCAGTGGTCCTACCGGCATCAGTTGTCAAGGTCTGCCAACATTGGTTAGTCTGCCGACGTCAGTTAGGGCAGTGGTCTCTATGGCCGATGTCAGTTGGGGCAGTAGTCTGTGGTCAGGTCTGTGGTCTGTAGACAGGTCTGAAAAGGGGTCTGGATGGGTTTTCGTGTTGTTTGGATGGTCTGAGAGAGTCTGGTTTTGGTTAATGGTCTATGCAGAGGTTGTTTAAGGGTCTGGGTCTGAGGGAGCCAAATGGACAGAATGTCAAATGGACAGAAGGGTAAAGGAGGCCAATAGGGAGACAGGGAAATAAGGATTTGGTTTGGTTTGGTTAATAGTCTAGTCTGTGGGGGGATATTACTGGAAAGCAATAACTGAAAACATGATAAAAACATAGGCAAGATACTTACCTGTGGCTTGCAAAAGGAGTGCTGCTGATACCTATCCCTATTGTTGATGTAGCCTGTGTGGAGGACCTGTTGCTGGTTTGGAAGTCTGCTGTGTGAGGGAGAGTGAGAGGTCTGGTTTGAAGATTGGCAGATTGATTGGCCGAGTGGCAGATGGTCGAAGACTGAAGATTCAAGGATTCAAGATTTGGGTGAAGAGCAGGGGCGAAGAAGCGGATCCGCATTCTGGAGGTGGAATGCAGTCTTGAAGGCTGCCAACGCTGGCATAACCACTGACATCGGCCAAATAATGACCGACGTCAGCGGCTTCAAAATGGGGATAGAGGCTAATTTTAGCCTTCTGCCCATTATTGCATGCCATCGGGTTAAAGGGCAATGGGAAAATGGTCGAGAGGGTCTAAATAGGTGTGGGAGAATGAGGAATAGGCCATAAATGGGGTTTAGGTCATTAAGGGATGGGAGGAAGGGATCCAAAGAGAGGAACCCAAGGGTGGTGAGGTAGCATGGGGAGAGAGAGAGGGAAGGAGAGAGAGGGGAGAAATATTAATTTAAAATAGATAATTATTTCAAATTAATAAAACATAAGATAGGTTAGGGATGGAAGTGGAAAGGGACCAAAGGGGACCAAGGGGGGAGTCAACCTAAGGAGTAGACACGATTTCGGTGTCTACAAGGAACAATATGATTTTTGGGTAAAATAAGAGGAATACAATCCACAATATATGGAGGTAGCTTATAATTATTGAAATTGTATTGCAGCTCATTGGGCTCATCATCATAATCCATAAGAGTAACTTGAAGATTAAGATTCATGTTGATGAACTCAGGTAAAGGAGCACAATTGATTTTATAAATTGTAAGAATTTGATGTTGAGGCTTAAGATTGGGAAGCTAGATGCTCCATGGGTTGGGATCATCTTCATGTTTTTAACATTTTTTGTTATGAAAGAATTTAATACACTGACTACTAGAAGAGGCAATGGCCCTCATCTGATGAGTCCATGGATGACCAAGAAGAATGTTATAAGATAAAGGAAGATCAAAGAGCATAAGCTTGGTTTTGATAGTCTTCATTCCAATGGCCAATAGAATCCAAATGTATCCAAGTGGCTTTTTATTATTCTTATCAAAGCCATGAAAAGTAATATAGGTTTGTTTAATATGATCTTTTTTATAGCCAAGTTATTGAATAAGCCATAAGGATGTTAAGTTAATATTAGAACCTTTGTCAACTTGAAATTTTTAGATAAGGGTGGTATTAATGGCTACTTTGATAAAAAGAGGTGATTCATCAACATGAAAAATAATTTCATCATTGATCATGCCCTCTTCAAGAAATTTAATTTAAGGCTTGGAATAAGGACATTGTAGACACCAAAATTGTGTCTACTCCTTGGTCGACTCCCCCCTTGGTCCCCTTGGTCCACTTCTACACACTCCTAACCCACACACTTATTAATTTAAAATAATAACTTATTTTAAATTATAACACCTCCCTTGACACATCACCCATGACACCTCACCCCACTTTGGATACCTCCCCTTGGATGCCTCCCATCACCCTATGACCAATTTATGACCTATTTCAACCCTCTTGCGCTTATTTAATCCACCTTCAACCATTTTCCCATGACCAATTAGCCCTAGCAATTGGAAGAATGGGAAAAAGGCTAATTTTAGCCTTTTTCCCCATCTTCTAGCCGCTGACGTCGGTTACTAGTCGGTCGACGTCGGTGGGATCGCCAACGTCGGTCACTTAAAACAACCCGCAGGCAAATTCTCTTCCCCCTGGGACACTAGGATGCAAAAATCATAGACCACGAACGTGAATTCTATCTCAGACTCTCTTTCTCTCTCAGATCTCAGACCTAGACATCAACAAGTACTCTCTGAGATCAATCATCAGACTTCAACTAAACGCTCTTCTAGCTACAGACATAATAGGTAAAAGCATTTCAAACACCTATGGCTCTGCTCCAAGCAAGAGACAAGTATTTATTCTATCCTTTCATTATAGTAGTTTAGAAAGCATCAGTAATTAGTTCTCTTTTTACTATTTCTAATTACTGTAGACTAGACCAGACTCAGCTATCAACTAGACCAGACCTGAACAAACTTCTTCCTGAGAGGCTGAAAAGCCTGTCTTCTATCCTGACCTATCTTGACAATCTATCATCTACCCTTGTCCCTCCTAAGACCCTATCTATTGTCTTACATCCCTGCACAGACCCCTTTAACCCACAGAGTCCCTATGCTAACCACAGACTTTTTCTGAGACTCATGTAAAGACCATTGCCTCCACTGACATCGGCAGACTAACCGACATCGGCATCATTGACAAACCAACATTGGTAGACTAACCAACATTGGCGACTATGACAGACTGATAGCACAATATAGGTATGCATTATTTCTATTTCTTTGGCTTATTCTTTCATTATTTCTCTTTATCAGACATTCTCTTTTATCAAAAGTGGACTGTCATCCCTCAAGGAAGTCTTTACACTTCTGGGATCGAGCTTAGCTTGGCAGTCCACTACCCATCTATCTAACAATCTCTTTGTTTAAGTCTTTCTCTCTACAGGTGTCATCCTTCATAGCCAAAGAGGAGTCCTTACAACGTCTGGATAACGGTGTGTAAACTTCATCCAGGTACATATAAACCCCTGACCATTATCATATTTTCTTACTTCCTTTGAATGTAGGAAAGCAAAAAATAGTTTGAAACATTTTGGCACGCCCAGTGGGACCCTAGGAGTTTTCCTTGGGTTCATACTTTTTCTTCTAAAAATAAACTTTTCATATAGGTGCATTCGATCTCTTCTTGCATCCTTTTCTTCTATCTCTTTTGAAAAGACACCATAAGCAGAAGTTAAAAAGAGTCTCTTTCTTTTTATTCTTGTCACCTTTCCTTCTTGCATCTTAGAGTAGTGAGTTCATACTCTTAACCCTTTCTCAACTTGTTTTCATCTGAACAAAACATTTTGATTTGGGCTTAAAAATCTTTTGCATTTCATTTCTGCTTGCTTGCATTTTTAGCTCACCTAGTAAATTAAAATGCATTATGAATAAAGCATAGTCCACTTATGTTACACATCCAGACCACTATCACAAATCAAACATCTAAACGTACCTGAGACAAGGCCTGACTAGGATTTCATCACCTAGCAGATACCTTACCCTTCCTGGCAATCCTACTTGGACTTCACTACCAAGGGGAAAGCCCACTCTGTTCTCTGGTAGAGTATAAACTCTAGGGGAAGTATATACTAGCTAAGCAACTCAGCTTATCTCTGGGCTCGTGAAATGAGGGGAGCTTGATCCTTAGCACCAAGCCACATATGGAACCTAACACAGAATCTTGAGCACCAAAACTAACCTGAAACCAACCTTAGACTACTTCTTCTAGGACCCATTCTAAAAGCCAACTTCCCAAACACACTCTTCTAAGGCATAAGCCAACAAGACTCTAAAACTTATTATTAGGAATTAACATTTAGGGTTTGCTTGTCTTAATCTATTTTTCTATCTCTATCTAGTTTTTTGAGTTAGTGAGGATGCATTTTTCTGAGCTTCAAACAACTCAGAGCATTTTTTTCTTCCTTCCCAACAACACAGTAACTGACATCAATTTTACCACCAACGTCGACAACTTATCCTCACCGACATCAGTTTTTCAATCGACGTTAGTCACTGTCAGAAAAACTTCTTCCAAAATAGAAACCTTAAAACCCACCCCTTTTTCTGCCAAAAACACATTTTGGCTCTCTAAAATTGAAAAGACACAGTTTCTAAAACCTGACCCTTTTTTGCCTTGAATGGTTCTGACACGTGTTCAAACCAAAACTCTTGTTGACCACGCAAGGCAACAACCACTCCCGTCTTCGCCATCTATGCCTAGTCCCCTAATGGAGTGTACTTCAGACACTAAATATTCTCCTATCCAGTCAACCCCTGATCAATCTCCAATTGTTCCTGAAGGGGATCAAAATTTTGAGATATTCCTTGACCATAACGTCAAGGCTCTCCAACACTATCTCGCTAAGGACCAAACCTGAGACTCTTCAATTCAACCAAGTTCATCACAGTTGCAGAACTTGATTGTCTCGACTCCACACACTCTTGTACCTATAAATGTGGGAGTGACTACCCATCCTTTTACCAATGCCACCATTCAACCACCTTTGGCGGTATCTAGTCAACTTATGCCCTCTAACTTCACGACACAACCCCCCTTGACTTAAACATCAGTCCCTATGACTAGTCATCAATATGTTGCACCTATACAAGTGCAACCAACTACATCATACACCCCTCTTAATACCTTCCAAGTGCCCTACAACCTATGGGGTGCCCCACTTGTTAATTTGTCAATCGATCTAATCAAGATGTTGATGGATAAGATGTCTAATCTTTAGACATCCATTCTAGTTCAAGCAATGTTCTCTCATATGAACAAATTTGTAATGAACCCATTCATCCTTTAGTCCCAATCTAACCATATCCAAGTCAGTGGGAGCTTCCCAAGTTTACTCACTTCCAGAGTAAGGAAGAATCACAACAACATCTACGAGTGTTTAGACATGCTTGTTACCTTATAGCCCATGATGATGCATTATTTCTATGCACATTTCCCATGTCACTTTTTGGTGCTGCCCTCGATTGGTATAGTTCTCTTACCAGTCACTCTATCTTTTCTTTCACTCAACTCGCCCAAATTTTTCTTGACCACTTTTAAATTAACATAACCAAAAAGGTCTCCATCACGGACCTATACTCTATCAGATAGTTTGATGACGAATCCATAGCCAATTTTGTTGCTCATTAGAGAGGCTTAATCAACCAACTCTCCTTTTCTTTACCTCGACCTGAGCTCATAGAGCTCTTCTCTAGAGCATGTGCCAAACACATCTCATCTACTTTTTGGGTTCAAACATTCCACACATTTGATGAAGCTTTCTTGATGGCCCGAAAGCTTGAACTCCATGCGGTCGAAGAGGACAAGGTTAAATTGTGAAATAACAATGCAAAATCCAATGACCCTTCTTCATCCAAATCTACTTCTTCCCACTCCAAACCTAAGGGAGTGGCCAACTCTATGGTCTTTAGATCACCATCATCAACCATAACCAATCTATCTCAACCTTACACATCACAAAGCATCACCAAATAATTCCAACAACGGTATATACATCGTCAATATACTCCTATAGGAGAATCATATGCTTCCATGTTGGACAAACTTGTCAAGTAGGGGGTCCTCGATCTCCCTCAAATCTAACCACCTCAATTTGACCCCTCAAAACCTATCCCTACATGGTATAGGTAAAATAACTTTTGTCATTATCACCGTGTGAAAGGCCATGACACAAACAACTGCAAAACCTTCAAAAACATTGTCCAGGACATGTTAGACAAAGGTGACCTTGTCTTGGACAACCCAAATGCACCACCCAATCAAAATATAGACATCTTTAGACAACCTTTTCTCAACCATCCCCCTAGCCAAAATAACATTCAAACCATGGCCGATTACCCCCAAGAATGCAATATATGCGATGTCAACACGGTCTTTCCTGTCATTTCTAACCAACCTCTTTCACAGTCTAAAGAGGTTAATCAACCTATTTGTCCACCACAGGTAGAAGAAACCTCTTCTCCTATTTGTCCATCACAGGTAGAAGAGCCCTCTTCTCCTATTTGTCCTCTGCCAATGGAGGATAATCCTCCATCCACCCCTCTTTCACATATAGGAGAGCCTACTTTGACCTCTCACATATTGGAGGATGCCTTGCCGACAGCAACACTAACTGCCTCACCCTCATCCTTCTTATCATCAGTGGGGGGTCATACTTTTTCCGCTCTTTAACCACATGAAGAAGCCATGATTATCCCTATGCTCTATCCAACTAAAGAGCCACATTATCCAATTCCTTCTCCACCGAGAGAGGAACTTATCACTTCACCATCTTTGACCAAAGAAGATCCGGTGATAATTCTCTCATAATCCCCTCAATCTTTTAAATGACCAACTATAAAACCTCATGCAACCTCATCTAAACCCTTGCAGCCATCTACCATGTCGAAATAGGTTAAATCCCTCGGTGTGCACCCTACATCCAACCTCACTCACCCATAAGTGACGATAGACTTAAACCTCACCCCACACAATAGTAGTCCTCACCCTAAACCAAAGAAGGATACTAAACCCCATCAGAGAACTCCTCCCCCACCTTCGCCATTACCATCCATCTTGGGTCCACATCCTTCAACTTTAGCAGGATTGCTCCCACATCTAACACCTCTCAAAAATAACGCGTCATCTCCACATGTGGCCATACCTGCCAACTAAAAATGTGACATGAAAAACCCTCTAAACAACTCCTAAAAAGAAATTATCAACCTCTACTGCAACAAAGACCGCAGACCCATTAAAGGGTTCTTATGCTTTAATGTTATGTCAATTGTTGCAGTTATCTAGCATCATCCTCCTGCCTATCAAGCCTTACCAACCTCTCAGACCAAAACCACCTTGGTTTGATGACACTAAAATATGATGGTATCATCACACACTGGGGCATGACACTAAGCATTGTTGCGCCCTTAAGGCTGTCATCCGTCAACATCTGGCAAAGGACACCCCTCATGTTGAGGCTTCTTCTAACCACATTTTTGACCAACTACTGACACCATCACATGCCTCCAAACCCTCATCACCTAAATCAGGATCCCCATACAAAACTATGGTCCCTCAACCACCTCCTCAACCTTTATTTGAAATTAACACAATCAATGTGGCCACCAGGCCCCAAACTATGAAGAATAAAGGAATAGACTAGACTTCTACACCTTTGACATATCCATTATTCATCAAGACCTCTCAACCAACACAACCCAATATTTCTATCTTGTACATGTCTTGACAATCATCACTGGGGAAAATTCCTCCTAACCTCACTAGTCCACATGACGCTTGGTATAAGCGACTCATGGACTACTTGACATATTATATCATCCCTCCTAAACTCTCTAACAATAGACGGTGAGCTTTTATCAAGAACACTGCTCGCTACACCATGCTAGGGGAACTTCTTTACAAGCGAGGTCTCGACGGCCTCCTTATCCAATGCCAACAACATCCTAACCAACTTCACATCCAACATCGACCTCAACCAAGCCTCGACCAAACATCGACCTCAACCAAGTGACCAAACATCAATCATACAAGCATTGACCAAGCCTTGACCAAGCATCGACCAAGCCTCGACCAAGCATCAACCAAGCCTCGACCAAGCCTTAACCAAACATCAACCAACCCAGCATCGACCAAACATCAACCAAATTCTTACTCATCTCCAACACATGACCAATTTGGAATGAAGCAAACGGGGCAAGTTTGCTTCTAATTGACTCAAACCTTACATCATGATGCACAAGCATAGATCAAGGACTTCTCATCTGTCCTCTCTCGAAGGCTGATTAGAACCTAAGCCCCTTAATGCCTTGCATCTTTGACCAGTCTACTGTTAGTCAAGTAATTATTCACTTGACGTTTAACTTGAGTTCGATCCCTTGAGCAATCCCCATCATCAACATTCCTATTCCTTTTCAACTCTCAACCCTACAAACATCAGTTAACCCTTTTGTCAAGCATGAATGCTTTGTTCTAATAAAAGGGAAACCCTCTAAACCTCTATAGTCAAGTTCATGACCAAAATTTTAGTCAACAAAAACATATAAAAGTGGGATACCTATTCAAAGGTCATAAAACTATAAATGTAGATTGTTCCCTTAAAGGATAGCTACATAATTTTTATAATTGATAGACTACTCCCTTGAAGGACAGTTATTCAAAGACATTTAAACATACAAAGCAAAATATAGACCACTCCCTCGAAGGATGGCTATGCCTAAATCTTGCTATAAACAACATTTTTTTTAGAAGCTTCCTGCATCGATCAGCTTCACAACATGACCAAAAAGCAAAACAACATCCCCATGTAGACTTCTCGTATCGATCTGTCTACCAAAAAATAAAAAATTGACTGACAAACTATAAAGTCATGGACTTGTCTATAGTCATTCTCAGGGTCACCTATTAAAGGGGCAAAGTTATCCCTGCTAAAAGGGTTACCCCACCCTGACATATCACATAATCAAACCTATCACCCCAACATACTCAAGGGATTTTGAGCTCACTCAATTTCAAGTGATTAGATTAATTCTATAACATAATCAATGGTCAACGAAATAATGCACAAATGGGGCTTTTGTTTCCAAAAACCCTGATCTATGCCATCATTATGGTCCTTGTCAATGAAAGGGCAAAAATGCCTTTCACTTCTTACACATCTTGCTCACAAACAATTCAACCAAATCATTTTCTAAACCCAACCAAATCAAACCAAGCATCTTCAGACCACTAACATGACATAGTCCATTGCATATAGTTTCTATGGAAACCAATACACATGGAAACTATCGACCCCACAATTTATGTCAAGCATAAACCATTACTTGATGAAGCATAAATAATCTCAATTCATTTTTAGCATACATCCATCACCAATATGGAAACTTGCTAGGGATGAAAGACCACTCAACTAATGTTACAGAATACACCATCACACAATATGGAAAAGGTTGTAACATCATCATGACCAAACCACCTATCAACCATTTTGACTCTTCATTTGAACTAGATTGGCATGAGGCCCTTCTAATAAGGGATATGTAGGCAGCACTCAGATCACATGACATCTTCTGGGGTTAGTTTGGCCACATCCGTTTGTTCGTCTACTTGATGGACAAACCATTTAACCTTTAATCATGACCAAACCAACTATCGACCACTTTGACTCTTTGCCTGAACTACATTGGTCTGAGGCCCTTCAAACATGGGCTATATAGGCAACACTTAGATGACATGACATCTTCTAGGGTTAGCTCAGCCACATCTATTTATTCATCTATCTGATAGACAAACCATTTTACCCTTAAACATGACTTAACCTAGTCCACAATCATGACCAAGCAACCAGCCTTGACATTACAGAAGTCACCTTTGACTTCTCATGGGGTACATTGGAGATCGCATACATCTCCTTGATCACATCAAAAAACCATTTGAGATCACTTCTATCTCGACCCAACTCGACCAATGACCATGGAGATCACAACTATCTCCTCCGACCATGACCATTTTCGAGACAACTTTGCCTTAGTTGTTTTGATTGCATGTACGCTACTTCACAAATAGTTAGCCAAATTGTCTGCAACCCGCATTATGACCCTCACAAGTATTGTATTGTGAGAAATTTGATCCCCACTACTTGTGACATTTTTGTGTTTCTAAGAGCACTTCCTGAGCCCGAGATACTTAGAACATGATGACCATTAGAGCTACAGCTTGGATCGAATAACCCAATCAGCTATGACTAAATGCTGGGGCCTGATTATTTTGATTTTGGCACTCCTCAACCCTTGACCTATGACAATTTGACTTGACCATCTCTTGAAGTGGTATGCACACAATCTCAACTATTACAGTGTTCTAACTCAAACTTCACTATATCCATCATCTATTTATCAAATCGACACCTGATATCAGGTTCCCTTCCCTTGACTCCCGCTTTGAGGGGGAATACCTCATCCCATAATCAGGGCAACCAACATTCACTTTTGTCTTGCAATTCACCAGAACAATCAACAGGACAAAAATGACCTTATCCCATACCTGGGGCAATTTACTCTTATTTTTTTCTTGCAGTTTGTTAGAACAACCAACAAGACAAAAAGGGGAAAATGTAGACACCGAAATTGTGTCTACTCCTTGGTCGACTCCCCCCTTGGTCCCCTTGGTCCACTTCTACACACTCCTAACCCACACACTTATTAATTTAAAATAATAAATTATTTTAAATTAATAACACCTCCCTTGACACATCACCCATGACACCTCACCCTGCCTTTGATACCTCCCCTTGGATGCCTCCCATCACCCTATGACCAATTTATGACCTATTTCAACCCTCTCACACTTATTTAATCCACCTTCGACCATTTTCCCATGACCAATTAGCCCTGGTAGTTGGAAGAATGGGCAAAAGGCTAATTTTAGCCTTTTTTCCCCATCTTCTAGCCACCGACATCAGTTACTAGTTGGCCGATGTCAGCGGGATCGTCGATGTCGATCACTTAAAACAACCTGAAGGAGAATTCTCTTCCCCTTGGGACATTGGGATGCAAAAATCATAGACCACGAATGTGAATTCTATCTTGGACTCTCTTCCTCTCTTGGCTCTTAGCCCTGGACATCAACAGGTACTCTCTAAGATCAATCATCAGACTTCAACTAAATGCTCTTCTGGATACAGACACAATAGGTACAAGCATTTTAAACACCTCTGGCTCTGATCCAAGTAAGAGATAAATATTTCTTATATCCTTTCATTGTAGTAGTTTAGAAAGCATCAGTAATTAGTTCTCTTTTTACTATTTCTAAGTACTGTAGACTAAACCAGACCCGGCTATCAACTAGACCAGACCTGACCAAACTTCTTCCTGAGAGGTTGAAAAGCCTATCTTCTATCCTGACCTATCTTAACAATCTATCATCTACCCTTGTCCATCCTAAGACCCTATCTATTGTCCTACATCCCTACATAGACCCCTTTAACCCACAAAGTCCCTCTGCCAACCATAGACTTTCTCTGAGACCCGTGCAAAGACCACTGCCCCCATTGACATCGGCAGACTAACCGACGTCGGCATCATTGACAAATTGATGCCGGCAGACTAACCGATGTTCATGAATGTGATAGACTGACAACACAATATAGGTATGCATTATTTCTATTTCTCTGGCTTAGTCTTTCATTATTTCTCCTTATCAGACATTCTCTTTTATCAAAAGTGGACTGTCATCCCTCAAGGAAGTCTTTGCACTTCTAGGATCGAGCTTTGCTTGACAGTCCACCACCCATCTATCTAAAAATATCTTTGTTTAAGTCTTTCTCTCTACAGGTGTCATCCTCCACACGCAAAGAGGAGTCCCTATAATGTCTGGATAATGGTGCGCAAACTTTATCTAGGTACGTATAAACCCCTGACCATTATCATAGTTTCTTACTTCCTTTGAATGTATAAAAGTGAAAAATAGTTTGAAACAAACACATAGTCTCAATGTTATTGACATTAGTTGGTTGAGAATCAATAGAATGTGTTTCTTCATCTATGGAAGATGGATCTTTAATTTCTTAAAGTTATTACATAATAAATTTATGGTGATAAGGTGAAGTATGAACCAAATCCATAAGAGGAATCTTATAAGGCATAGATTTTAGTTCCTTAAGAAAATTTCAATGTGATTTAGAAGAACCAGCACAAGGTTTATAAGGAAAATTAGATTTAGGAGGCATAGATGTGGTGGGAGGATTGGAAGGAGGAAGTAGTTCCTTAGGTGTTTCTGAATCATCATGAGTGGCAGTGGTATCTTTAAGCAATTTTTATTCTAAAGATTGTTTCTTAGGTTTGGTAACATGAACTTTATGAGCCATTTCATGATGGTAATGAACCTTAGCAGTGTTGACATATTGAGAGTTGTTATAATATAGGTCATAATCAGCATCAATGGCACAAACATCCTTGAAATTTAATTGATTATTATTTGAAGAAGATTTTGGATTGTTAAAAGAAGAGGATTTAAAGTTTTGTCATTTTTGATATGCGATAGCATACTCTTAAGGATGAAGTTTGATCATAGCTTCATGGTTGAATGAGTCACCAAGCATATCAAAAACAACACACTTAATGAGACCCCTATAAGATTCATGAGAATACCCAATGTTGACATGGAACCAATAGAATAGATTGGGATCATACCACTTAGGAGGAGCATTGGGATAAATGAAAGGCTTTAAGGGTAGTAAAAATTATTGCATTTATTGAACTAAAAGAGGTGTATGAGATGGTAAAGGAACATCATGTTTGGAAATTATAGGCTTGGTTTGGGAAGTAATACTAGTGATAGCATTAAATGTTTGAAAATAACCTTTAAGAAGTTTATGATTGGATTTGAATTGATTCATAAGAAAGTCTTGATGTTTAGCTTGGTTAAGAGCTTCATTAAGAGTTTATGGAATAAAGGTTCGAACCTTGTATTGAAGAGTGGGAGTAAGAGCAATTATAAAGAGTTTGAATAAATTATCATTAGTCATATTATGGTCATATTTATGAGCTAATGATTTACATATTTTAATAAAGTCATGATCTGATTCATTAGGATATTTTTTAGCATTTATGAAGTGACTAAGAATTTTTTTAGGAAGATCATTATGTTGAAACTCTTTAACCAAATCTTCAAGTTGCCAAATAGAATGTTGAGGAAGTTAATTATACCATTATAATACATCACTAGTGAAATTTTTGACTAATATCTTAGTTATGGAAAATGTAATAGTTTGGATCCACTCTTTGTAAAGGTTACCAAAGGCTTTGAGGAATGAAGCAGGGTCTTTAGTCCCTATAGACACAATAAAATTACACATTTATAGTTTTTGATGACTAAATGCCTCAAGATCCCATAAACTTATTAAATCTTCCTAAAACCCCCTTAACCCAATTAAATCACTATTCTCCTAGTCACAAATCTCTTTCAAAATCACTATTTGAAAGTATTATTCACCATCACTATTCACGATGGGACCCACTCTCACTATTCATGATGACATGACAAATGATGTTGTATGTGATTTAGAGGTGATATGGAAAGTGATGTGTCTTAAAAAGTGATGTGTCTTGATGTGGGACATCATACCCCACCTGGGACCCTTCACAAAGTGGTTGATGACCTCATTCAAGCATCACAAGGGCCCCCCTTGAAATGTGGTGAATTTTCCCTCAAGGGGTCATTATTCAACATGTATTTTGTCTTCCAACATGAAATTAGACTTCAAAAAGAGATACCTACCTCTTGAAGACTTTGGGAAAGACAAAGGGCACCCATTTTTGACCTTTTATCCTAAATGGAGGTTCACCAACCCAAATGGGAGAGTTTTCAACACACTTGGGAATCCCCACCAACCTCACCTCAGACTTTTCATCCCCATCATAGAAAATGACACCACATTGAGTGTGCTAGCCCTTTAAGTGCTTGTGTGAAAGTAATAAAGGATGGGGAGAAGTATTTAAGCCTCATTCAAACCCATGTGCATGATTTCCATTCAAACTTGGAGACTCACCAACCCACATGGGAATCCTCACTAGCCTCACCTTGAATAAATCATGAGACCACTTGGAGAAATATAATTTCTTCACTATTCCTCTATTTTTTCATGTGTTTTCACACAAAAATATTATAACTACCCCCCTCTCCTTCACCCAAGGTTAAATGGCAAGTTAGTCTTTTATTCTTAGCATATTGTTATAAGTTTTTTGGGAGGAGGTCATCATCTTAGAGGCCATCATCATCTTGGAGGGGAAAATATAAAATCAACAAATCTCTTCTAAAATTTCTTCAATATTCCTCAGCATTCAAACATCATCAACATCGTCAAGCCACTTCAGTAACATTGAGGTAATTTACTTTGTTTTGTAATTTTAGCTCTTTATTTATTTCCATTTGGACTTATTTTTTCTTAACCTCCATACTCTTGAGCCCTTAAAATACTCCTCTTTATCCCATTCATCCCATTTAATCCCTTTGTCTATTACGATTTCATTTATCCCCTTTATCTCATTCACCTCTTTGCCTCATATACCTCTTTTCCCTCTTTGTCATCTTTACCTTTATTTTTCCTTTACAATATTTACTTATTTTCTTCATTTATCTATTCATCCCTTTGTATAATTTCATCCTTGACTATCTACCCAAACCAACAAAATAATCCTTTTGACCCTCACCACTTTACCAAACCAAAACCATAACCTTTACCAATTTTTAGCATTAGTATTAGTTAAACTATTACGTTCATTTAGTTATCTTTTTCAAAGCATTTAACTTTATTGTATCAAATTTAGTTATTTTATGTTTTAGTATCATTTATTTGGTGTTTTAATGCAAAATATACTTATTTTATCATTCAAACTTATGTTTTTTGAATAAGGTGGATTGATAGCCTCATAGAAAGCTTTCGCTTCTAGGATCTATCTCACGCTAGGCAATCCACCCAGCTACTTGTCTAACAAACAAGTTTTTATGGTAGTATTTTATTATTTAAAAGTATTATTACCTAGCCAAAGAAGATTTATCAATAATCATTTGGATTCAATGTGCACACTTTAACAAGTATTATTCCACACCCTTCATTCCTAGTTTCTTTTTTATCAAAAAACAAAAAAGTAAGAAAAGCAAAAAATTGAGAGAAACATTTTGGCATGCCCGTTTAGACACTTGAGTTTTATTGGGTTCATATATGATGTAGGAAATTTATAATTTCATTATTTAAATTCATTTATTTACATTCTATGAAAATTAAGATTTCTTTCTTAATAAAAAAAACACAAGTTTTAGTTGCATTTTAAGAAAAGTTAAAGTTTATTTTCCTTGCATCTTTAAAATAAATAAAAAGAAAAATTATCCTAGGATTAGGAATTTCATTTTAATATTTACTTTGGATTTCATTTAAATATTTTATATGCATTTAAATAAATATGAAATTTTATTTTTAAAATAAACACTTTGCATCCATTGAATTTATTGTTGATCTTAGTTCATCTAATAACTAAGAGGAACAATAATTTTATCATATCTTTCACTTATTTTCACACACTACCAAACCACTAAATAATAAATGCATCAAAACAATAATTGAGACAAGGATCGACTATAATTTCATCACTTTGTGGCAACCTTAACCCCTCTTGGCTATCCCACTTGAATTTCACCACCAAGGGCAAAACTAACTCAGCTCTCTAGTTGAGTATAAACTTTGGACTCGATATATATTGGCTAATCACCCATCACCCTTATCACTATGAGATTTTGAAGTAAGGGGGTAGGCCCCAATACCAATCCATGTACCAAATTTCAACAAAGATCTTTCTTTTTAATGACTAAACATAACCTAAAACTGAACCTGAAACTGAACATAGACTACCTTGTTTAGGACCTATTCAAGCCAATTTCCCCTTCACACTTTCTAAGGTATAAACCAAAACAGAGATAATTAAAACTCTATGATTTTATGTATCTTAGTGTATGATTTTATTTCCTTTAATATTTTCTTTTTCTTACTTCTTGTTTGATGTGTGATCTTCATTTCTCTCCATTCTTTACATAGTCATTACTAGACTACAAATTGAAGAATCAAACCAACCAAGAACCTATTTTCCAATACCTCATCTCCACTATCTTGTTCAATGGATATTTTTCCTATTTTATCTCTTGGATATCCTATCTTTTCTAAGATCTTGGATAATAATCCTTTTGCCTCAAAGTGGTACATTACATTATAAGCCACCAATTCTCCCTTACCAACAATCAACCCAAACTTGTCTACAACCAACCCAATCCCATCTACAACCAACCCAACCTTATCTATAACCAACCCAACCCTATCTAAAATCAACCTATCCTCACCCATAACTCATCAAACTCCAACTTTAACCAATCCACAAAAAAAACAACCTTCACCTGAACTACCACCTAAGTTTGGTGCAATGATAACAAATTGAATAACTAGATTAGAATCAAAACTTAGGCCATCTATTTTTGGTATCCATGATCAATCAAACCTCACTTACAACCAAAAAATAGCATATCATCAACCATTTAATTATTACCATGCCTAACTAATAACCTATCAAAATCTATCATCTCAATCACCCCAACCTTGTCAAATCTTAGGCCATTTCCCTCAACCATTATATCAACCTCAACCTAGCTTGTTAACCCAAAAAATTTCATCACCCTTAACTGATCAACCAGCCTATTAATCAACCTATCAACCTAATAAACTTGTTAACATATTAAACCAACTAGCCTCTTTAAGCAAACCAAATAACTTACAAATAGTTTCACACCCTAATGTGATAACTAAGACATTGGTACACCCTCTTCTGGCCCTTAGTAAACCTACAACTGGATAAACTATAACACCAATCTTAACCAATCCACTTGTTGACCAAGTAGAAATTTGAAAATTTCCTTTCAAAGAACAATTAAGGAAACCAAACAAACTTTTCCACTTCCCCTTTTAGTGAATTGAAGACAACCAAAATCATCTGACATTTGTGAGGTGCACATGATCAATGTTGTTGTTGATGAAATTATTACTACTACTTCTTCCACCCAACTCAGTGAAGTGGGAAAATGACTTCCCATTCCATTGAATGACCAAAAAAATGAATCAACCATTTCCTTCCTTTCACTTGACACCATTACACCTTCCTCCCCCACCATAGACTCACCTACTCTTCCTTTGGAAATCATTCCTTTAGAAGAGGTCACCTTATCCACTCCATCTATGGAAGAAACATCTTCTCTAAATTTTGAACCTTCCACAAAAAACATAGATGGGGAAACCATTCCCTCTTCTCCACCCAAGGGTTTAAGCTTTGAAATCAATTATCATGGAACCAAACCTATCTACAAGCCCTTTTCTAAGCTATTATAAAGCCTAGAGTTCACTTATCAACCCAATCTTGATATATGTACTTTTTGGCATCATCTTGGCCTCCCTTACCAAAAAAAACAAGACCCCTTAGCTTCACTTGAATCCACCCTCAAACCTATCACTACCTCAACCCCATCCTTAGATATTCCATCCAACCCACTTCTACCTAAAATTTTTAAATACCCTTACACCTTTTTGACCAAACCCATGAATAATCTATGAATACTTCCTATTCCTATCCTAGCTCACCAATCTTTGAAATTAGACTTGACTCCATCAATTTCATCCCAAAAAACTTGGACTAAACCTATTAAAAGGGTGGAATATCCTAAACCATCTTGAAATAGACCCATGGTCCCCCCTTCTCTTAAATATTTTACTTTTAAACCAACTAAGCAACACCAACTTAACCAATCTACTAAAACCATTCCACAACTAACAACTTCTATGGTAAAGCCTACTACTAAGAAGGATCCCACTCCAAAGCACAAAAATCCTTCACCCCCAACACCTTTAATTGAATCGTAGTCAACTATTTTACAAAGTTTATTTAAAACCTCCTCCTTAACATTACCACCTCTCAAATATTTCCAACCTATCAAAACTTTTTGACCCTTCACATCCTCAACCAAAATGGTTTAATGCTAGCTTAGTTTGTGCATACCATAGGACACCTGGACATGACACAGAGCATTGAAAATCTCTCGAAGTACTCACCCAAAACTTATATGAGGTTAGTATTTTATCATATGAACCTCCCTTAACCAAGCTATCCTAACCTAATTGACAAACCAAAACTACCCTACCACCCATAACTTATGCAATAAAAATTAATTTTAGGAAGGATCCCAAAACTAAAAACCTATCGCCTCAAACACCTTTGCATGAATCAGATTCAACAATTTTACAAAGGCTATTGTAAACCTCTTCCTTAACCTTACCATCTATCAAACCTTTTGACCCTATCAAAACTTTTAACCCTTCATGCCCAAAATTATCATTGTATAATGACCACCATGTGTGCTCTTACCATAGGATACTTGGCCATGATACCAAACACTACAAGGCTCTTAAAACCATTATCCACTAGCTTTATGGAAAGGATAATATGTTATCAAATGAACCTCCTTTGAGCCTATTACTAACCCAACCATCAACGAAACCTACCCAGCACTTACCTATTCCCCCATTCTCACCTAAGAATAAGGAAGAACTGAAGTAACAAGCTAAACTAACACTTCCTTTTATCCACACCATCTATAGGGTTACCCACTCTTAGGTCCAACAAAATGATAAGGGAAAGGTTAAAATGTCCATTCGATAGACATACCCTTCAAAACCTCAACATTCTAACCCAACCCAGCCAAAAACACCTTCACTTTGGGATCATTTCCCCACCCAAGCAAATATTAAACTAGGGGAACTTTCCTTCCATAAGGATTTAACCATTTATTAACTTTAACCTTACCTTAACCATTGACTAAACTAACCTTTGTCTTTTTTGCCTCAACCTATCAACTAAACCTATCCATCAACCCAACTTGAACCACGTGGTATATCAAATTGGGGAAACCCATTTGGACACCACCTAACCTATTTTGGATATAAAATCTCCCATTGAACCATTATAAATTACCCATACCCATCAAACGTAACCAACCTTACCTCAAACCTTGGGACTTTAATATCGGAGATCTCATCCTAAAAGAAATCCAATATGTGACCAATATGGAGAAGAGTAAATGAGGAAAGTTTGATTTCAATTTTATTGGACCCTACATCATAACCCATAAGTATGGATCAAGAGCTTGGCATTTATCCTCTCTCAAAGGCAAACTGGAACTAAGCCTCTTAATTCACATCTGCATATGTTTTTATGTTAAATAAGGATCAATCTCACTTTTTTGTCTAACTTAAGCTCATTCATTGATTATGAGATCTTAACCTTCACTCACCTTCCTCCTCCACTTTTGAGGATAATTAATTATAACATATAACCATGTGATTAACAATCACAATCATAGCCTAATCCTCAATATGGGTACCATGGCTCTACCCATATCATGGTTCTCATGGATACTTTTCATCTCTAACAAGATGGAATCCCATGGACATTGTCTCTCAAAACCATGCCCTTTCACATATCATTGACCTTTTTGTGTAAATTTTTACCCTCATAAAGGTAAACCTTTGAACCTAATTAGACTAGTCCATGTTTAAACACATTTCATCTTGAAATAAATAATTGGGTCAATATATTAAGCATTGCATATTACTCCCTCGAAGGACAACTACCCAAAAATAAGATAAAAATTTCCACATGTAAGGTAGACTACTCCCTTGAAGGAGAGCTATCAATAACATTAAAATAAAGCCCATAATCTTAGACCAATCCCTTGAGGGATGGTTGAGTTAAATTTTCCAAAATTAGAGAAACTTCATGGAATCTTCCTACATCAATTAGCTTCCCATATACAATAATAATTCAAAAGGCCCACTAACACAGCAAATTATAAAGACACAATCGACTCTCAAGCAATATAAGAAGTTAGAAGCTACAATCAACTTTCCCATGTAGACTTCTCGTACTAATTAGTCTATATATAGAATATGACATAGACTTGTCTATTACCATTATTAGGCCACCTATAGATGGGTCAAACTAGTTCACATGAGGTTATCATACATATCACCCATTACCCTTCACACCACCTATCACCCATCTTCCCTTTAGAATATCTATAAATCAAGGGATTTAGAACTTACTTGACACCCTATGATCAATAAGCTTTTATTTATCGACTAACGACTAATAATAATCAAGAATTTGAAGGGATTATATTCATTAAGTCAATCTCACTTTGGGTCTATTTTTAGTCCTTGTCAAAAATAAAGCATTAGGCCTTATTCTTATCCTAATGTGCCTGGTTGATGTTTTCACCATGACATGTACCATTTAAAATTACAACAATAGTCATTCCTTTTATATTGGGTGAAATTTTAATAATCATAACCTTACCAATCATAACCATAACCATAACATTTAACCAACAACATCCAACACATTTTATACATGTTTACATCAAACTATGCAATATTTTATTTAGGGTGCGAGGAGTCACATGACACATACATAGTCATCAAATAACACACACATTGCCTAATGCACATGCATACATTATTTTCTTACCTAAGCATTAGATCGATTATTTTATGATTCTAGATTTGTGTTTATCCATATTTCTACTTGATTTCTCCCTAAAATCACATCTGTAGCATTCCCTATCTCAACGGTTGTTAAAGGGCATACTTTGTTCTCCTCTACCACATTCATCCCCATAGGGTAAGAAACATATTCCATTCTAGGTCTTTCACTATGATACATTCACCTTCTTGCCCCTTTTTACTTCCTATTCCTACTAGCCCATTACCACATTCCCTAAGCATCAAACCCTAACCATTGTTAGTGTCTACTCAAGCATGGTGGTCTTTTCTTTTGTGCCATCTAAATATTCATCTTCTTCCACCATCTTCTCCTAGCCATGCAACTTCTTATTGGTTAGGCCTAAACTAGTGAAACCAATAAGTCATCAGTTCCATAGAGTTGGGATAAAGGATGAAAACATGGCCACCATTTGTCTAGCCTACCCATATAGCTCTTGGGTCAGGCAAGGTCCATCCTTTATTCTTCACCACACTAATAACTTCCTTGTAAAATCTCATAGTGGTGGTAAACCGTGGCCATAATTACTCTACAGATATGGATAGACCCTCACCTCCTAAAACTTGGCTCATAGTGGTAGACACTATCTCCAAACTCCTACCCTCACAAAATTGTAGAAGGTCCAACCTCCTCACAAAAGAACCTCTTATTTGGATTCGTTCCATTGAAGATTATTTGTGGTACTTAGCATTGT
The DNA here is from genome assembly GCA_037957365.1 of Torreya grandis. Lineage (NCBI taxonomy): Eukaryota > Viridiplantae > Streptophyta > Pinopsida > Cupressales > Taxaceae > Torreya > Torreya grandis. The sequence continues at coordinate 649,084 of JARHVA010006528.1, read as the reverse complement.
GTTACCTTCTAATTTATTCTACCTTGCCCATCTATATCTCTCATCCTACTAAATGTGGGATCATTGTGGTCACTATTTACCAACCTACCCCATTCATTTTCACTGACACCTTCACCAAAACCCAAAACTATTATTTTACCAAACTTTCTCCCTCAACCCAAACCAACCCATGTGGTCCATTGAATCAGGGCAGCCAATTTGAACACCACTCATCCAAACCTTATTGACATACATTGGCTTGATGTCCATACACTATGTAAGCATAGCTCTAGGGGCAACTTGACCACTAATAACTAAGTTCCATCCCCTTTTTTTTCTTCTCACTCATTTCCACCACTAACAACACCCTCTTGCTTATGGAATCCTACATCAAGGAATCTTTGAATTATTTCTTCAACATACTTATGTTTTAACACCATCTAATAATTCCTCTTAAGTATTTCCCCCATTTTTAGGAGAAATACATAGGCCTGAGTTCTTTATTGACAATGTAGGTAGTGCTTAGTTACTGAGGTCAGCTTGGCGACATCCTTTACTTTATTTTCCCTTCTCACCTAAAATCTCTTCCTCTAGTTCTCTACCTATCTCCTAACTATCTCCCTACCTCTACATTTTCAATCTCTTTTAATCGCTTTTACATCTTATTAATCTTTTTTAACACAAGGGTTGATAACATTCCCTATTGGCCTCCCTTACTTCCCATAAATCCACCTCCTACTCTACTTCGTTGGCCTCCCCATCATCTTTCCTTGTGCATGCTTCATGGCCCACTTCCCCACCCACCTTTTGCATTTTATACCTCTCTTTCACCTTATTACCAACCTTGCCCATTATCCCCTTCAACTTCTTTCTCCATCCTCATCATCTCCCCTCCCCCTTGGCTATTTGTCAAACCCCCCTTATCACTCTCTTTTCATCACCAATTCCATATCATATTGTACATCTTGAAAGATTTCTATTTATTTTGTTGATATAATTTTTCTTTACATATACCACCACTCGCTACCATTCTACCACTCTTTCCTCATACCCATTTTCCATTTTTCCTGTTTGCTTTTTTCCATTTTTTCATCCTTTTTATCTTCCCCTTTTTCCTCCACAACTAGTTTCTCCTTGGGTATTTATCCTTTGATAAGCCTTCCATATTTTCCCTTTTCTTCTTATCTATTTTTTCCTATGTCCCTTTTTACATTTTCCTTTTCCTCTTTCCCTCTCGATACTCACTTATCTTTTACATCTATGTGAGTATCTATGCTTTGTATCCCTACTTCAATTCTTCTTTTTTGTTCTTATCATCTCTTATCTTCACCCTTAGTTTCATCTCACTCCATTTCATTATGTCCCCCTATTTATTCACCACCTCACCATTTTTTCATCTTGTCAATCTATTTTAATCACCCCTTCATCTAGTCAATCTATTATAACAAGCTGATTAACACCTACCTTCTCTTTTCACCTTATTATCCACCCATCCTTTACTTCCCCTCATTCTTCACCCCTTTCCCATTTTCCATCCCATTCTCATCTCCAAAACCACCATCTAATTTACTTCATTATCCATCATCATCCATGATTACTTGGTCTAGATACCATTTACTTCTTCACTCTCCCATCATCCTTTTTATGTCCTCATTTCACTCATTTTTCATCTTGTTTCCTTTTCTTCCATTTTCTTGTTTTTCATTTTGATCACCAAACTATTTTCTCCTTGGTCTTTTCTTAGACTTATTTTCAAACCTTCCATGACCTCCCACATTTAGCATCCTCCCCTTACCATTCATTATTGTTACACTTCTCTCCTCATCCTTTTCAGTTCTCCAATCTATCATTATTTATTTCATCTCTCACCCCCATCTTCTACCTTTTATGTTTCTTCTCTTTTCTCCATTTCATTTTTTTCATCTCCCTTGATGCCCTTCCTGACCTATATGACCATGCATGGATTCTTACATCCTTCTCCACCTTCATATTTATCTAAAATCTCATTATTTTCTCTTCATCCATCTCTAGGTCCACCTTTACCTCATCCCTTGTTGGATCTCCCTTGTGTTCTCCAATTTCACCTCCACCTCTTTAGAGTGTGGTCACCAGTTTTACTACTTATACATACATCTCCTTGTCTACTTCCTTGTATCATCCATGCCCTTGCCTTAATACATGAAATTTGGTTAGGATCCTTACTTTAGGAACACCCCTTTCTTCCTTTAACACCTATGTATGTTGCACTCAGACTCTCCTTTTTGTCCCTCTCCAACTACTACCTTCACATTCCCTATCACCTTTTTTCCTTTTCAACCCTCTACCCATTTTGTGTATGCCATGGCCTTAAAGTTCTTCCACTTGATTTCAATTTACTTTAAGATATATACCCATCCTATGACTCTATAACACAATTTTCCAAGACCTCAGGCTCATACAATCAACCATCAAACTTGAGCATCATTCAACCATCAGGATGAAAATTCCATCCCCACCTCTTCTAGTCTTACCTATTTAAAACCATTTTAATCCAACATTTGAAGATGTTAGAATCAAAACTAAAACCACATTCAAATGGAAGATTTGGGATACCCATGTGGGGATGATAACTACACCCTCTCACACACCCTAACCTTCTTACCAATCATTTCCATTGGTTCTCCATTTCAGACTACATCTTCTTACACCTTGTAATCACCCTAATCTTTTACCATAATCCATAATGTACTCCCTATAATAATTAATGTTATGATTATTCACCTCACTCCATATTCCAAAACCCCTCAACATCTTTCTCTGAATTCCCTCAAAAACTCAATGATTACTTATTTTGGGGCCCCACTCATTCAAGGGTCAAGGGTTCAAATCTTCACTTCTCATTTACCCACTCTACTACTTTACTTCCTAGAACCATTGAATAATAACCTTCCATAGCCTATTAATGACATTGTTTTGGAACGCGCACAATGTCTATTTATTTGGATGGTGATGAAAAAACCTATCAGATAACCATGGTAATTTGAGTAGTTCCAAATTTTCCAAATATTGGTTTCGCATATTTATACCTTTCTTTTTATTTATGATCACGTTATAAAGTTCATGCTTCAACCTACCCATCCATGGCTATAGATTCCTTTTACATAGTTAACACAATCATCTAATTACATACTAGCTCACCTCATCCACCATTTCTACCACACCCATAAAAAATGATTTGATAGCCATCTTTTCTTCCTTTTGGTGCTTCCCTTTCTCTCGCATCCTTCACTTAGACCTAGCTATATGGTGTATAATTGGGACAGCCAAATTAACCAACACACTTAACTTTAAAAGAGATACAATTGGCCTAATGTTCTTTTTGGATCCCTATCCATGGAACTATGTAGGTAGCGTCCACTTGCCACATGCATTTAGATTCAGCTCAGCCAACCCCTTCCAAACCATACCCAATCCACCCATGCTTTCACCATGTCCACCTTGACATCAATTGCTTTTGACCTAGAACATTGGTGTTTTTTGTAATAACTTTAGATCGTAATGACCAACCTTGCCATGTTGAACTTTTAAATGTTTACACCACCTCATGCAAAACTAGACCATTTATGTTTTCTTGGGAGCACTTCCTACCCTAGATACTTGAGTCAACATTGACCCTATCTAGGAACCTTGAAAAGGGTAACCTGATCAGATATGACCAATGTTGGGGACTAGTTACCTTGTCATTTATCTTAGAACTTGACATTTTTGTTATCAACATTAGCAGCTTTATTCTCTACATACTCTTGACTATTTTGCTTAGTCATATTTTGTGAACCCATTAGCATTTCACATACCCAACTACCTTGTGGTACCACACAGTGCCTTCCCATCAACTGCTTATCAAACCCACACTCAATTTAACCTTTCCTCATCAACTCTTAGTTTGAGAAGGAACACCTCCTCCCACACTTGTGGCATCTTGAACTTTAATTAAGTGATTTGTTTTTGTTTTTCATTTTGTTAATTCAAAGTTGTTTAATAAAAAGGGGCAAAATATAGACACCAAAAAACTACACATTTATAGTTTTTGATGACTAAATGCCTCAGTATCCCCTAAATTTTTTAAAACCTTCTTAAAACCCCCTTAACCCAATTAAATGACTATTCTCCTAGTCACAAATATCATTCAAAATCAATATTTAAAAGTACTATTCACCATCATTATTCACTATGGGACCCATTATCACTATTCATGATGACATGGCAAGTGACATGGCATATTATTTAGAGGTGATATGGAACGTGACATGGCTTAGAAGTGATGTGGATTGATGTGGAACATCATACCCCACCTAGGACCCTTCTTAAAGTGCTTGATGACCTCAGTTAAGCATCACAAGGGCCTCCCCTAGAAATGTGGTGAATTTCCTCTTAAGGGGTCATTATTTAACATGTATTTTGTCTTCCCACATGAAATTATATTTAAAAAGGAGATACCTAACTATTTAATACTTTGGGAAAGATAAATGGCACCCATTTTTGACCTTTTAGCCCAACTGGAGGCTTACCAACCCAAATGGGAGACTTTTCAACCCACATGGAAATCCCCACCAACCTCAACCTTGGAATTTTCATCCCCCACATGAAAAATGGTGAAAAATTTGGTGTGCCACCCCTTTAAGTGCATGGTGAAAGAAAGAAATTATGGGGAGAAGTCTTTAAGCCTCATTCAAACCCATGTGCATGATTTCCATTCAAACTTGCAGACTCACCAACCCACATGGGAATCCTCACCCACCTCACCTTGAATTAATCATGAGCCCACTTGGATAAATTTTAATTGCTTCACTATTCCTCTATTTTGGCATGTTACTTCACAAAAAAATGCTATAAATACCCTACTTTCCTTCACCCAAGGTTAAGTGGTAAGTTAGTCTTTTGTTCTTAGCATATTTTTGTAGGTTTTTTTAGATCAGGTCATCATCTTGGAGGAGAAAATATCAAATCAATGAATCTCTACTAAAATTTCTTCAAGATTTATCAACATTCAACCATCATCAACATATTCAAGCCACTTCAACAACATTAAGGTAATTTACTTTGGTTTGTAATTTCAATTCTTTCTTTATTTCCCTGTGGCCTTACTTTTTATTAACCTTTATACTCTTAAGCCCTTAAAATCTTCATCTTTATCCCATTTAATCCCTTTGGATATTTTTATTTCATTTATCCCCTTTATCCCATTCACCTCTTTACCTCATTTACCTCTTTTCACTCTTTTCCCTCTTTACCTTTCTTTTTCCTTTACCATACTTACTTGTTTACCTCATTTATCTATTCATCCCTTTGTATACTTGTATCCTTAGCCATATAACCAAACCAAAAAGACAATCCTTTTGACCCTCACCACTTTACCAAATTAAAACCATAACCTTTACCAATATTTAACATTTGTATTAATTAAACTATTGCGTTCATTTAGTTATATTTTGTAAAGCATTTAACTTTATTATATCAAATTTAGTTATTTATTGTTTTAGTATCATTTATTTGTTATTTTTATGAAAAATCTACTTCTTTTATCATTACAACTTAAGTGTTTTAAATAATTTGGATTGACAGCCTCCTAGAAAGCTTTCGCTTTTAGGATCTAGCTCACGCTAGGCAATCTACCCAACTACTTGTTTAAAAAACAAGTTTTTGTGGTAGTGTTTTATTATTTACAAGTATTCTTCCTTAGCCAAAGAATATTTATCCATAATATTATGGATTTGATGCATTAAATTTAATAGGTACTCTTCCACACCCTTCATTCCTAGTTTCTTTCTATTCAAAAAGTAAAAAAGTAAGAAAAGCAAAAAATTGAGAGAAATAGTCCCTTCATATTTTATAGTTGGTATTATGTTACCATTATCAATGGATATAATGAAGGGATATAAAGGATAATTTTTAATGGTTTTAAGCATGTTTTTATTCATTATGGGTTGAGGAATAACATTACCTGAGGCATCCCTAAGAGGTGGAGGAATATAATTAGGATTAGCTTAAGGATTAATAGTTTAAGGTTGATTAGTTACATTGATTAAATGTTGTTAAATTTACATCGTTTGGTTGGTATTAGAGTTTTGCATGATTTTCATTTGTTGAATAACTTGAGATAAGATTTGGGTTGTATCAAGAGGTGATTTAGTGTTGGTTGGAACACTCCCCAAATTGGTTTTAGGGGGAGGATTATTAGAAGGAGGGTTACTAGTGGGATTGTTAAAGAGATTTGTATCAATCACTCCCACATTCATTTGGAGAGCTTGAGAAGTGTCTTGATAAGTATGGAAAGGATTAGATACATCAACTTCATTTTGAGGTGTTATTTGCACCATGCTATAGTTTATAGATGAAAGAGAAGAAGAGGTTCCCCAAGAGTGATGGTTCTCTTGGGAGGAAAAGAGAGGAAGGAATAAACATCCCATATAGTATCTAAATGGATTTAGGTTTTCTAAAAATATTATGGTAGGAGACCTCATTTAGACTAAACAGAGATAAACAATATGCAAAATTTGACAAATGAGAAATTAGATTGCAAAATAAAAATAGAAGGAAATAGAACTAGGTGGACCAAATTGACCTAGTGCAAGAAACAAGGCTGACTAGGTCAATCTAGTGCAGTACATAGAAGCCAAAAAAATTACATGGTCAACTAGGTTGACCTAGTATAGTGAACATGGATGAAGAAAAGATTGATAACAATTTTGGAAATGAAACAATATAATTTACAAGTAATCTAAGAAAGTAAGTGCAAAAAGGAAACATACAATCAATTAAATTGATGTTGGCCAATCTAATTGATGTACACAAAGCAAAAACTTACACTAAAGTTGTCTAATGCAATCTTTTGCACACATAATTGATCAAAGAGTGGGCAAATGATTTAAAAGTAAATCTAGCTACTTGGTCAAGCTAGAATGTTTGATTAGATTATTAAGAATGATTTTAAGTGTAAAGGGGGATTGGCTATAAGTAACACACTAAATAGTAATCTAAGGATAGTTTTAAGAAATTTTAAGATGAAAGGGACTATATTGGCAATGATACAAACTTGGTATTGGGGCCTGCCCCCTAACTTCATACAGTATAGTGATAATAGTTTTGAGTGCTTAGCTAAAATATACCATTAACCATGCTTTATACTTGACCAGAGAATCAAATTGGCTTCACCCTTAGTGATGAAATCCAAGTAGGTTGGTCTAAGTCATCAAATGTTTAAATTCTTGTTGATGTTTATGTGGTTTGTTAATGTGTGAAAAATAATATAAAACCACCTAATTAGACCATGTGAGATATTCTAAGCATGAAAACAACTAAAAAGAAAGATGTGATTAACATATATTTTTATTCCAACTTTGAAACAAGGTATTATTGAGAAAATATATGGAAAATCATATAGAAAAGGGTTGATAGGATCAAAACTATACTTTAGAATAAAAGTCTAAAAATTAACTAGGTTAGTCAGGTCAACATAGTTATTTTAGAACACACAAAACATAGAACTAGGCCCATAGGATCAACCTATTTGACTATGCAAGGGTAGTTTTAAAGACTACAAACTATGAATGGAAAGTAAAGAAATAGAAAGATATATAGAAATAGAAACTCACTTGAGTGGTTTAGAGATGAAAAGAAGAAGATTATTAATCAAGAACCATGGATAAAAATTCCAAACACTTACAAACTAGGTCGAGCTGGTCAACCAATCAATACAGAGACCTACTAAAAAAGTGCTGAAAATGCACTAGGTCAACTTGGTTAACCTAGTTGACTAAACAAAAAGTCTAAAAATTGGTAAAAATTATACTAGGTCAAGCTGGTTGATCTATTTATCTGAATATAATTATACAAGTTTTGAAACCTGTACTGGGTTGAGTTGGTTGAGCTAATTACCTATTCTTACAAACATGCACACAAAGATAAATAAATTTGGTCAATAGGGTCGATCTAACATAGTAGATATATGATAAAATTAATGATAAATATAAATGAAAGAAATCCTATAAGGGTTTGTTTCATGTTGGTTTTACCAGAATATATGTAATTAAAAATGCATCATGTTCATAAATCAATCTTTGATCAAATGAGATAGATCACACCTACACTTCTAATTGGGGGCATACAATTATTAAGCGAGAGCATGAACAATGTGAGAATATTCTAGACCTAATTAGGGGATAAATTGTCACAACACACTATTTGAGATAGGGTTTTAAATCCTATAGTCTAATAAAATTGCATAACAACCCTAAAAGAGTCATGTGATTTAATATTTCACCAATCTAATAACAAGAAAAATAAATCTAATCTATCGCACACTAAAGATTATGGCACAAAGTAGGGGTTAATAGAACAAATCAATAAAAACACATATAGGTAACTTCAAATAAAGTAAGTATGAGTAACCTTCTAATACATATAATATGAATAGTAATACTATTCGAGCTAACACTTATACTACTTTTATTTACTAAAAGAGAGGAGAATAAAGTTAGAATATACTTACTTGAATGTGAACCCATCAAGACTCAATCTCTCCCTTGGACAAAGGGGCTTTGTAAGAGGTTTTTGTGATTCATAAAGATCACTTTGTTAGGCTAAAGCATCCAAGACCTATCCACAAGACTAGATTCTCCAAAATAAGAAATATAAGTTAAGTATACTCAATTAGAATGGTGGAAGAGTAGATTGTGAAGAAGCATGAGTGAATAATAACTATTGATTGCATATTATAATAATGATCAAAATGACCTTGTATATATAGGAGTATCTTACCCTAATTTTTTTTGGGAATGTCAGTTGTGTTAGGTCAGCCTGATCAACTTAGCACATTTTTGGGCTAACTCACTAGGTCTATGTTAGGTCAATCGGGAGGTTAACAAACAAAAAGAGAGAAAAGGTCCAAAAAATGTACTAGGTTAACCAGGTTGACCTAGTGTGTTGAATAGGCCAAAATGGTGCATGATCGACCTAGTAGGTTGACCTGTGAAGTACCAAAGGTCTGCCCACCCCTTTTTAGGTGTACCCCTTAGGGTGTACACTTAGAAATATTGAGTCTTGATGGGTTATTACAAGATGTAAAGTGTTAGTAATTGATAAAAGTGTGAAAATATTATGTGTATACAAGCAACACTCACTGGTAGAGGGGTATTTGGGGTTAGATTGACATTGTGTGCCTACTAACCCATTCCATAAAGGTCATAATGAATATGAATAACTAGAGATTTACATTTTTATGAGGATTGACAATCCATGAACTAGATCTGAATGCACTAGAGCAAAGGTGAAGACAAACCCAGAAGGATCTAGATGGTCACATCTTTTTCCAATAGGTATTCCATATAGGAAAATTAAGTCAAACTTGGATAGTCATGTTGACATAACCATCTTATAATCATGTTAGTTTCCAAGGACCCATAAGCATCAAATTTAGAATCTAAAAACTATTTTAGAATCTCCTTCTAGACTAATTTATGCCTATCATATATTCAATACCATGTTATATCAAAACCAACTAAGTATATTACTTGTTTGTTAGTTTTATGCATAACTTAATTTTACTTTATTTTTTTAACCTATTCTCATCATAATTAATTAATTTTATGTTTATACTTGAGTTTAATATTTAATTGACATATAGTAGATATGATCATCACCCTTGTATATTATCATTTCTATATTCTTAATCATATTAACACTAATTATATGATTCCTCGATCCAAATTAGTGTTAAAAATTTGATAAACCTAATGTGAATTCAATATATGTACCTATGAATTATTTACATCTTTGGGATATGGAATTTAACATGTAAATAATATTACTATATCCAATATTTATGCTGTATATACTAAATGTAATATCACACGCAAATCTAAATAATGATCTATTATTCTGTATATTAGTCAATTTTTAACAAAATATAATGTAAAAGTTGGAAAATAATTGTTAATATCTATGAGAAAAAACATATCTGAGGCAAAGGTACCAAACACACACTTACCAATAGAGCATAATGTAACTTTAATTATACTACACACACATATGGTGCATCTTGTTCAATTTTTTTTTTAATTACACCACCCCTTGAATATTCTCATCCATTGGATGGGATCAAAGGATAATATTTTCCTCTCACATTTCAAATATTATAAAAATACCAAAAAAAATTCAAAAATCCAAAAACATTTTTAACACCTACATGTTCTATTAGCTCCTTGGCATCTATGTGTTAGTTCCATGTTGATAGATGGCATACTTAAATATTTATACATACATATATGTTTCACACTTCTACTTGAATGTGATATAGTCATACATATATACATGATTTCTTCCTATTTCATATGTTAGGTCTTCCCTCTACTCATGCCATGCATACATTGGGGGCATTCACTTCTTCAATGTCGATACACATAGATTATATCCATGGTTAAATGATCACATTTCATTATCATGTTTGAGATTACATATGTACTTATACATGCAACATAGGGTATTTGATACACAATACACATGACATTTTTTTCTAACACATGAGATCCATGGAATACTATGACATGTTTATACTAGTTGTGTATGCTTTACTTTTATGCACATCCTTGAGTGTTTTGCCTTGCTATTGTATTACTTATTATAGAAATTAAATATGTTACTTTAATTATAGCCACCATGCCTATGTATACTTTCATCAACATTTTCATATGTCATTAATTATTTTATGGATATTTGAATTTGTCATCCTTGATTTACTGAATATTTAACTAAGCTATATCCCTTTAATTATGTGGCATTTGAACATGCCCCTTGTTTATGATCTCCTTTGACCATTATTTATTGACTTGATTTTGAGTGATATTGTGTATGATTATTTTCTTGTTGATATTATAATATTACTATTTTGATGTTTCCATTATCCTTATCATGCATACTAGGCATTCATGTGATCACATTAGTTTTATGTGCATCAATGATATATCTACATAGACATGTTCCTTATATATGCTACATGGTTACTATTAGCCAATTTTTGGCCCACATACCAAAATTTTGACTATTTTAAAAATATACAGACTCCATCAAAAAATATATAAACTCCATCAAAAAATCTATGGACTCCTTCAGAAAATCTATGGACTCCATCAATATTTACAAAAGTACAAGGTGGAAGACTAAGTTCTGAGTCATGAAAAAACTAAAGTAAACAAGGGCACTTTAAAAAAATCTGAAGGTCCTTTCAAGTCAAAGTCAAAGAGTGAATTCTTTCAATAAAATTATCTGAGTGAATTCTCTTAGAATAATTATCTACAAAAAATGGACCATTTTAGGAAATTTGAAGGGCACTTTTCTCGACAAAGTGTTCCACTTCAAAAATTTTGAAGGGCACTTTCTTTGGAGAAGTGGACCAAAATAATAATTTTGAAGGGTATTTTTATTTTGAAGAAATGGTCCATTTAAACTTTGTCGAAGGATCACTTTCTTTTTAAATTGGACCATTGTAACTTTTACGAAGGGTTTTTTTCAAAGGAAAATTGACTATTACAATTTTGCCGAAGGCTCATTTCAAAGCTTCAAAGGACCATTTAAAATTTCCCAAATGGATTTTTTCCTTTTAGGAAGGTCACTTTTTAATTTCTCTGAAGGGGTACTTTCCCTTCATATAAGTTCATTTGCAAGAATGCCAAAGGATCATTTCAGAATTTCCAAAGGGCTCTTTCCCTTCGAGAAGGTCCATCTTAAGAAACATTAAGGAATTTTTCAAAGCAAAAAAGTTTGAAAAGATAGCCATTTGAATTTGAAATCCTAAGATATTCTCATAGACATAAAATATGGGTCTCATCAAATATTTATTTCCATTTTAAAAATGTCAAGGGGAGTTAGCAAATCTCACGAGCGAAAGTGTACATGATAAGTGTTGAGGAGGCATTTAACTGACATGAGTTGGTAGGTGTGAATTAATGGAAAAGACTTCATCATTTGGTATGTCTCTCACCTTCAACAAGTGGTCCCTTGATTAGAGGTAGCATGGCTAGGCTTAGATTCATAGATATGGTGATTTCATCCTTATCTAAGTATAGTGAAGGAGCATGCCAAGTTTTAAATACAAGAGATAAAATCATGTACACTTGGTGGGGACATGCAGCTACCCATGACATGGTTCTCTCAGCTCAAAAAAGGGAAGGGACTTGAATTCATGAGGGACTCAAGGAGATTTGTGGTGATCTTGGATAGTTCATTTCATGGTCAAAGCAATTGCATGATTTAAATGCAAGGGAGCTTGAGTACAACAATAGACGTCTTGATCATTGACAACCTCTTCTCTCAGTTCTCCTTACTCCCACAAGACTTTTTATTTCTTAAGGCCCTTTTATCTATATTTATTGAATGCTTTCCATTTTGGAGGGTTCTTAATTTTTATACTTTTTTCATCTTTCTAGGAGATGGACATTGATTGAGATATTGTAAAGTATGCTCTGCTTGATTTTATTTGACCTTGTCAAATCTATTATAATAACTACCTCTTGATGTAATAATATGATTTCTTTCCCTATCTCTTGTTATTGATTAGTGCCTTCATATGTTTTTTCTTGGTGGATTTGTGAAGGAGATTCTTTCTAGTACATCAACCTTATACTTGCCTCTTTAATGTATTTTCAAGATCTTACAGGTTTGGATTAGTGTTTTGCTTGAACCTCTTATAGTGTGTTAGCTTGATCTTGAGATTGTGTAAGCCATAGTTGTCTTATGATTGATCTAGTGTGGGTTCAAGCATAGATGAGTGTCCATTTTACTTTGGTGCATCACCTGGTTAGCTATCTTAGGAGCCATTATCCCCTTTCTAACCCTTTTCCATGTAAATAATTAGTTTAGCATTAGTTTAGGTGAGAATCCAAGAGGAAGTCAGCTTTCTCTAGAGGTTCAACCTCATTATAGGATATCCACAACCTGAGGTTATCCCAATTCATGTGTCTAGGAGTGAGAGAGACTAAGAAACTCCCCCATAAAGGGTCAAATTCTAGCCTAAAATAGTTACATTTGCATATTATGCAATTGTCTTATCATTTTGAAATGAGGTAACTAACATTTTCTATCTTTACCTCACCTCAAATGGGGGTCATGTCATAGAGGTATGTTTTGCACACTTGGCACAATTTTTAGATTTAGTGGGGCCATTCTTTGGAAGCATGTTCTCCACACTTATTTAGTATATGGTACTTATATCAGTTTTTAGAATTAGTAGGGGCATACTTTGGAATGATGTTATCCACACTCATTTAGTAAATGGGACTTATATCAGGTTTTAGATTCAGTGGGAGCATGTCATATTGGCATGGCTTCTACATAGTCATAGTTTACATATTTAGTGGGGGAATTCTTTGGAATCATGCTCTTCACACCTATTTAGTATTCATCATCTCTAGATTATAGTAGGGGAATGTTTTGGAAACATGTTCTCAACATTAGTACCTATAAATTTTTTTATATTTATCCACATATAGTGGGACCATGCTTTGGAATCATGTTATCCAAACTTACATAAATTTTATAAATTGGAAAAAATATGTAGTTATATGATTTAGATTCATAGTTTTGGTAGAATTCTATATATTGTTTTTATTATTATATAATGTTTCAACATGAGACATATTTAAGGTGCACATGTTATGAAATGTGCACCTAATATTTCAAAATCCAAATGAATTTCATATTTTAAAACATTCTCAAGGAATATCACCACCCACCAGTTAGACTTTTACAAACTATATTGAGGTAATCTACTATAGTAGTTGGTTCACCTTTTGGTATGATTGAGGTGGTCAAATAACTCAATATTTCCAAGATTTTAGGTTGGAATTGATAGTATCATCTAGCCTCAATAATTTTATAGTGTGGTTGACTTGGTTCACTCACACTCATGAGGTTGTATCATTAGGTTTTATAGTTGATCTAATCTCAACTACCAAGTGGAAAATCACTTTTGATCCACAATAGCTTTCTCCATATTTATATTTCCTTAGATATATGCACTTTTAATATTTATATATATTTATCTTAATCTCAATTTTAGAGCTTTACAATGATACATGTTTTTTAAATCAACTTGCCAATAGGAAAGGTGATTACATCGACGCACAAGTGTACTCCTAAACCTTTATCTTTCAATATACCATAACATGCTCTCAGTTATAGGTTAGTCAAAAAAAAAACACTCAAGTTAGGCACACACAAATACAAGGTGTGTTCTAAAAACTCATGTATGCATTACTTTCCTTCAAACTAAAATTTTTATTATTTGGTTGAATGGGGTGAATTTATAATATATAAAACCTTAGTATTATACACTTGGAAAAATAAAACCTTGGTTATTCTTCTCATTTCTATACTTTATCACTCTATAAGTATTACATATGCTCTATCTTGTGCCTCTTGGCCTATATCTCTTAGTAAAACTAGTCTTACGTTAATGACCCAAGTCTTATATCTTGTTTGGAATGATTAATATGTACTTATCTTCTATTTACATAATTTATAAACTTGTACTTACTTTCCTTCTCCCTAGACATAATGCCCAGGACATATACTAGTGTCAACATTAGAGTCCTGACCCAAAGTAACTATCTAGTGCCCTAAATTAATCTATTTTTCAAATGAAATGTATCATAATGTTTGTATTAAGTGTCGTAATGTAAGTTACTCCTTGAAAAGGATTAATATAAATATAATATCAACCCTCATTCATTACTCACCTATAAAACCTATCATATACCAAGGAAACATATTAAAAACACTCTATTAAGGATTTAATTAAATAAAGATTCCCTATTTCCATACCAGTCATAAGTACAACACATATATAGGTATGGACTACTAAAGGAGTATCCCAAGATCCTAATTTTCCAAGTTAAAAACTAGGTCATTGTTGTAATTTCTCTACACATATTACATGAATCACACACAAGTCAACACATAGGGGAAAACTATACCAATCTAAGGCCCTCTTCATAGTATTATATATAGGCATTACTCCTTAACAGATAGGTTTTTTGGGTCATCTTTACACCATGTGCTCATTAACCCATTTTTACCCAGGGTTATAATGAAGATGAAGAACTAGGGTTTTAAAATTTCATGAGGAGTGATGGTCCATAACCTAGATATGAATGTAGTATATTGAAGGAAAAGATAAACATAGAATAATCTAGGTGGTTGCATCCTTTTCCAATAAGTATTTCATATAGGCCACTTTCATCAAACTAAGATAGTAACATCGATGTAACTACCCCAAGCTAACATTAGTGTCCAGAGCTCTAGAAGTATCATATCTAGAATATGATGACTATTATCGAATCTCTTTTTAGATTGCTTTCTGCTTGTCCCAGATCTAGTGCTATGTTATGAGCAAAACTAGTTAAGTATATTACTTTCTTATCATTTCCATGCATAAATTTGTTGTACTTTTTATATAACCTATTCTCAACATAATAAAGTTACTGTATGTTTATACCCTACTTTATCATTTAATTGGCCTAATGTATATCTTATTATCACCTTTGTGCATATTTATTTCTATATTATTAACTTTGTTAACACCAAGTATAAAATTACTCAATAAAATTTAGGGTTAAACATAGGCAAATAAAATGGTATCTAACTAGCTGATATAGTAAAAATTTAATAAAACTAAATCTAGGAAGACATAATTATGTCATTCTTATCGATATAATTTTACACATAAAAAGGGAATTATATTAGACTGTCATGTATATTTTAAAAAAATGTACAACAATATTGTATTGGTTGATACTATTCATATACATACATAGAAATTTATCATCTTGATAGATATAATTAGGTTGATGGTTTGGAATATTTTTATAAGAAGTTAGAAATGGAAACATGATACTAATCCAACTATAAGAGTTATAATATTCATGTAGATTTCACTATAATATATGTATGGGATAGGATGGCCTAAAATTATCATCTTTCTCTCAATAGACTATGACTCAAATAAGGTCAATCAAATAGAGCATGTGATACTTGAATGATCAAGTAAGAACCACTAATTTATTTTAAAAAGTAGAGGTTAACCTACAACAAAAATGTCAAGATGAAAGGGATCCAAATCCTAAGCCTATGACACAAGGATATAGCTCTCACTAGACCTCAATAGAGGTAAATGGTTATAAAATATGATTGTAAATTAAATGATTATAAAGGGGTATAAACTAAATTAAAATATGGGTTAAAATGGTTGTAAATGGATAAGGTGAAATGGTAAGTCAAATGGGGGTCTATGCAGCCTAAATTTATTTATAGAAAATTTAGTCAATCTTATAGAGACACAATCTTATTTGGTATAGATAAATTCTAAAAAGGGATACACATACATTCATTCATAAAGTAACAAGTAATATCTAATATACTAAGTAAATAAAGGAAAGTGTGTAATAATTGAAATACTTACCTTGGGGTAGGCTTATCAATGTTTTAATCTCCAATTTAGACCAAGTGGAGCTTTGTAAGAGAATGTTATAGATTGAAGGACTTAAAAGGTTGGATGAAAACCTAGATATCCAAACTTAGAAACTACTAATGGATCCTCATATTGATCTATAATGACACTAAAAACAATACTCCTCAAGATAAGGTTCTAAATTGATAACTCTCCCAAATGATACATAAGGTCAAAATGAAAATGAAAGTAGACCAAGCGAGTGATATATGATATTAAGAATGAAATATGACCCATATATATGGTTTTAGTACCAAAAACCAACCCTAGACTCTAATCTGACAATACAACCCAACCAATACATTTTGAATATGTCGGTTAACATAGAATTGTATCTTCTAGGTTAATATAGTAAAAATATTAGAAAATATAATCAAAGTTGTACTAAACTAGTATAAAATATAGAAATGGTGAAGACATAAAATAGATGATGTTGATTAGGTTGACATAATAAGATATAGGAAGCTAAAATTTTTGGATAAGAGATAAACAAGAGAGATAGATGGAAATAAACTTAGAGGAGCTCAAACTAATATTAGTAATGGTGTAATTGAGATATAATATAAACCTCTCTTGAAAAACACCATGAGCCTGTCCCACCCCATTCCCACTGCATCATTTAAGGTATGCACTTAGGGAGATTGATACATCAAAAATTTATTGCAATAGAAAGATTCAATAAATGATGAAGTAAATAATATCAAGTTATACGAATCTAAATACATTATTCCTTGCAATTTCACTTTATACTATTTCCATAATCTAGAACTGAAAACATTTTAAAATGAGGAGAATGCGTTTATATACATACAAAATCCACTGATTCATATTAATTACTTTCAACAACCCACTAAGGACAAAATTATGAAATGATATTCAGACATCAAGATGTAATAAAATAATTAAATTTATTAAATTCTAAATGGAAATGCATCCCACTATAACAAATTGCATAATTTATGTACCATAACACATAAGAGACTACTTTACATGTTCCCACTATAATCCCAATCCTCTTCCCAAATGTGTTACCACTCATCCATGAAAGGTATCCTAAATAGTAATATTAATCTCAAATATGTGTCTTTCAAAGCTGCATAAAAAATTAAATCCATAAACTCAATGCATGTTGCTAATATGTTAGTCCTATGATATTTTATTAGAAATAACTGCACCAAGAGACACTTAAAATAGATCCATCCTGTTATTCCCAAAATTAGCTATGCTTGTTTTTGGAAAAACTCCTATGAAACTTGTCTGTTTCATGTTTTTCTCTCTAAGGTTCATTTTTCGAGACAAGTTTTTCTTGCTCTCACATTTGCTCAAATGACATCATTCAAAGTTCATAATGTTCCCTTTTTGCATTTTCCCCAAAATGTGAAAACCATTACAATCTCAATGCGACTAGGGGACAAATTTTTTGTTTCCCAGAGTTAGTTTTTTTCTAAGTGTTTCCATGCAAGCGTGGCATTTTTTGCCGCCATTGCATATGTTTTATTTTATCCATGTAAAGGCAGAATTTTTTGTTGCCCTTGCATCCATCATGCAAGAGTAGTGAAATTTTCCACCCTTGCATCATCTTGTTTTGTTCCATGCAGGAGAAACAATTTTCATCGCCCCTGCATATATTTCTAAGCTCCCATGCAAGGGCAAAAAATTTCACTGCCCCTGCACTGTCTCAATTTGCACACACAACATTAATGGCCATGCATGTTGAGTGGTTGGGGGTGATTTTTTCCCTCATTTAATCTCTTTTTCCCCCTTTTTGATCTATTTATTCCATTCCTCCTCCTGCCCTCTACCTCTGGATGATCAAACAAGTGAGAGGAAGCACAGTTTTGCCAGATTCAAGCCCTCGTTACATGTTGTTTTTTAGGTAGGTCTTTGTTTTTACTTTTAGTTTTGTTTTTATTTTGCCTTTCTTGTTATCTCTCCTTATTAAGTTTTCATTTGTTTTTTTCTCTCTTTTCTTGTCGAATGAGGCATTTCTCTCCCTCCACTATGCCTCGACCCTCCTATTCCCTTTCTTCCCGTTCGGCCCTTTTTCCTCCCGTGTTAGGGTGGCAAATTTCATTACCCTCTCATTTATTTCACCTCCAAAATCCTTACCCATGTAAGGGCAAAAATTTTCAATACCCTAACACAGATCTATAATTTTATGACGTGCACCAGTGGCAATTTTTTCTGTTGATGTGACCTAACCTAAAATAGGTGTAAGGGTGGCAGAAATTGCTGCCATTACACCCGAATTTCATATCAGGTGCAAGGGCAGAGTTATTTTCTACCCTTACATGTTCTACCCCTCCAAAATGCATTCGTAGCAAAAATTACCATTGATGCATCTCCTTTTCACCCTGACATGCACAAGCAGCAATTTCTGTCGCCTATGCATGTAGACCCATTCCACATGTAGGGGCGGCAATTTTTGTCGCCCATGCATCCCTTTTCTCCATTTTTCTAACTCTAGGGAATTTTTATTTTTTCCATTTTTCATGCCCACTCCCCTTTTCTCTCACTTTTTGACTTACTTGTACCTGAGCCCTCTCAAGTGCGCTTCCCTAGTTGTGGTCACCCAACGTGTAATTTTCTTACATTGCCATTTTTTCTCTAATTGTGCAATCATGACTCTTATCATAGTTCTTCCTAGAGATCCTCCTTCAACAACATACTCTCAACAAAGGCTCATCCTGATGACTGAAGCTTCTCCAAAGAAGTCAAAGGCAATGAAGTATCAATATCAAGGTGTTTTCCCAATCACCTCAATCACTTATAATGTTGACGACATTAGGGACATAGAGATTGGCCACGTAGATATGGCCGAGTTCATGGAGAGAACCAAGGCAAAAAACTCAAGCTCAGAAATGAAAAGAATAATTGAGAGAAATATTCACTTTATCTCCTCTTTTCCTATGGTAGCACATCACATCAAGTTCATCCTCCAATGCACCCAATTCTATAACAAAGAGATCAGGGCAGTGTCAAATGCTAGTGGCAATGTAATAATTTGAATGGACCCCAAATTTATTGATAAAGTTTTCATGTGCCCTCCTACTACTGATGTATTGAAGATCGACTTCATCAAGGCACAGAAGGAATACAATAAAGATCCTGAAATGGCCACAAATTTTTTTGATGAGCGAATTTATAGAGCAAGTTGGTGACTTAATTAATCTTCTCAATAGAGTATGAGGTCTACCATCTTCTTCTCAATTTCAGGAATGGATGTATCCCTTTATCAAGATAATTCTCCAAGGGAAACAAGTCATCTTCTCAGGTGAACATATCAGCAATGCTCTTCATGAGCAATTGACAAAAGTGTCTACTACTTTGAAGTTCTATACGACTTCATACTTGGTATACATTATAGCTTCAATGTGAACCTTTCCAGGTTTGACATTAGAAGGAGATAGAATAACCACCTATGTTTGTTAATATTACACTCCACTAACACTAAAGGGATCAATCCATCACTTTAAGAAGGTAAATGATGCCTTCTTCACAATATTTTTGTGTCTTTTCGATCCTCAATTGAAAAAAAAGAGAGTATCAGATGAAGCCTGGACTGTCATCAATGATTTTAGCTACATGTTTTTATAATTCCCTACCTTTTGCTATCTACGAGTTGGATTTTTCCAAGGTTATCCCTATATGCTCCCTAGATTTCCTTTTGATAAATTAGTCCTAATGGAGCCATGTAGAAATTTTTTTGTCGTGCACAATAAACAAATGGAACTCAAGAAACCAAGCTTTAGGTTCCCAACTGAAATTGGTAGATACTCAGTTTTGACTGCCACTAAAGCAAGGGTAATGGAGACTGAAATGCAACTTGTCACCATGAAGCAGTTCAAGAGAAGGCCCAATTTTGACTACAGGGGTGTTAAGGACATGATCAGAAGGAAGACTAAGTTTCATGAGCCCATGATTGAAGACATCTAGATAGATTTGAGGACAATAGAAGATATCAAAAAAATAGATTACAACAGACTGTCTCTAGAGAAAATTAAATATCTAGGGCTTGATGATATCCCTCCAAATTTGGTAGATGACAAAAATATGATTAATAACAGATACCTAGCTAAAAAATTCTCTAACTCTCCTCTTCCATAAATTTAATGGTCTAAAAAAGAGTTGACCTCTTTGAGGATGAGATTCAAACCAATATTGGCTAACACCAATGATTGGCTATCAAATAAAGGGATCACATTAAAGGAATTCATCACAAGATCAGAGGTCAGATTCTAAGAGGAGACAAGAAAGAGAGAAAAAAATAGAACCAAGAATAAAAGTGATGTTCCTTCTCCTTCTAGGCCCCACAAGCCTAAGATCATCTTTGTGTCAAAGAAATTAAAGGTTGCTGAGAAAGAGCCAGAGTCAACAGATATGGGGGTTGATGAACAAAGAACCCAAGAACAAGTGGCATAATAGATGGAAATAGATGACAAGCCTATAGATCAATAAGGGACAGAAACTCTATCTCCACAAGAGGAGACACACCTAGTTGAAGGAGTTTCTTCTTCTTCTCCACCCCAATCCCCTATTGTAGCTCCTTTGCCCATATTTCCCATCAGTATTCCTTCCTATGGAGCCATCTCTCCTTTTAGATTTATTTTTGGTGACCCTCAAGGCACTTCTAGAGATGTTCTTCGATCATCAGGATCCATCTGTAGTCTTTCATCTCCTTCTTTCAACATCAAAGATAGTTCCACCATTGACCAGTCAGCCACCAGTATAGTTTTGCCTGATACTATGCTTGATACACCCACTATGCCCATTGTTCTCACTAGTATTATAGATATTACCCCAGTGACACTAGCTATAGGGACTATTGCTACTATAAGTGCTTCTACTCTCCCACCTTGGTTATCAACTTTCACACCTAAAAGAAAAAAGTAAGCCATCTCTCAAGATGACTTTGACTTTGGAAAAATAGTACCAGTGAAAGCTAAGACCCCTAAAAAGCCAAGGATCCTTTCGAAAGTGATTGGATATAAGGGGCACAAATTTTTGAAGATAGCCAAACCCCTACAGGATGAAACCTTAGAAATTTTTTATATGAGTAGCTACTCCATTTCTCAAGTTGAGTTGGGGAAAATAACTCATGAGGGCACCAAGATCAATTTGTAGTTTTTAATAGATATCATGGTCTAAAAATTTGATAAAAAGAGTGAGATGAAAGATTATTACAAGGCAAAGGCAGAATAGTTAACTGCAGTGCTTAGGAGATTCACTTTTGCCCATGAAGCAACAACTTTAGAGGCCTTCTCCATAGATGATCCTGTTATCCAAAAAGTAGAGAAGACCTACCTTAAAGGAAAAGTAATTGAAGATTACATAGATAAGATTCATGCACAAGGAATTTCCTTGCTTATAGAGGTGGTAGATAAGATAGGTAAAATGAAGAAAATGAGAATAGAGTTAGAAGACCTTATTTCTCAAGATATTGATAGCACAAAAAATATATTGACAAGTGGATAGAGATGAAAGTATAGAAGAAACGTACCTTAGTATTAATAAACATCATTGTCAACAAATATTCTTATATTGAAATCAAAGAATCACTAATATATAGGATCTAGGTACTTAACGAGCTAACCAGTGACCTTGAATCTTCCAAGGACACTAGTAAAGAAAGTGACACTAGCCTATTGAACAGATTGGAGGAATTACCTTGCAGACTCACTTTTTGAGACAATCAATTCCTTTCAGTAGAGAAAATGATTTAGGAATTCAAAGGTATGATATGAAAGGAATTTGAAGAGAGAGTTTTCTTAATGACTTCTATCGATAATATTTTAGATAATCAGTTAACCCTAGATAATTTGAGGATCAGGCTAACTAGTCATGCAAAAGTAATCACAGCAGTGAAAGACACTACAATCAGAGCTAAGGTGATTTTCAAAAATAATATTGTGCCAGATGGTATCGGGCTACAAGCATCTATCGCCATGTATGATGCTCATCTAAAGAAGTTTGATAGCAAGAGTTGAACTATTCTTCCATACTATCTTCTTCATTCTTCTCATATACTTTGTAATTGACTTGGGACATTCATACATGTACTTTTGTCATGTGTAAATATATGCACTTTTGTAATATGTAATTACATGTAAAAATCCATAAAATTTCCTAAAGTCAATGCTGACTCATTTTTGACTAGGTTTTCAATATTTAAGTCTTTTTCCAATTTTGAATGTTTTTCCCTATATATATAGAGGGAGCCTCTTTTGTAATATCTCTCTGGTTAATTGAGAGCAAAAACTCTACCAAAATTGAGATACTTCTTAAGATTTTGAGCTCATCTTGTAAATCATATTTTGTTGAATGAATGAGAAGCAGGTTAATTTCAGACTTTATGTTGAAATAATTTGTGTTACTTAGGAAATGGTTCTTATGTCCTCTTTCTTGATAATCTCTCATCCATTTGATTGAATAAGTAAAGTGTGTGCATGGGATTATCTAAAAACATTCTAAACGATATCAGAAAGACTTTGAGCTACTTTTATCCTTATGATATTTTTATCTATTATAATTTTAGGTGAAGACTTTGAGCTTTACTTCACTCTACGGTTACGTACACTTCAAATCATTGAAGGAGGCAATGAAAGACTTTGTGCTTTCATGGGTTTTCTTGTGGACCTAGCCACTACTTGAGGAGATTTTCTATTATTTGTTGAATACCATTTTTGAAAGAAGAGGAATGCTTTCAGTCATCAACCATTATTTCTCTTTTGCTCTATGAACATCATCTTTGAAAAAATAGAGATGGATGGTGTTATTCTACCCTGAGTATTATTTTTTGCTTATTTATATCCATATATAGCATATAAGTGATTTATAGGGATCCTCCCCTTGATGAGAGAAGAGATTTATCTCATTAGGATGTGGTAAACCCACACTTTTTGCTATATAAATCTCCTTGTACTGTGGTTGATATACCCATTTTTTCATCAATTAGTTGATGACAAAATACTCACCCAATAGCTTTTGGTGACTCTGTTGGGGACTATGAATGTGCATTTTGAAGCCTCAAGCTTAAACTTGAAGCATCTCTAGTTCCTTTTCCATTTTACACTCTAGCAGATCCACCATACATGTGAGGCCAAAGAGCTGAAGGTATTGTTGATCCTGTATTTGAGTTGGTGTGACAAACTAATTTTGAGATTTCTCCTCCACCATCTCACCTTTAGGGAACTAGGAGTTTCCCTCCTACCAATGCCAAATCTCCCATACCTGGTGAAGCTTCTAGTCTCAGTATTGGTAAGGTTTTATCTATATTGACCCCATCAAGATTTGTTATTCCACCATTTAATCATCCTATCATAATGGCCCAAGGTCGTTGGGGAAACTCCTTTGGTCCTCTCAATCTGACCCCACATTTACATGAACTACCTCATAATTCAAGAAAGAGTTTCCCTAAATTCTATGGCAATGAGAAGGTTCATCCTGATTAGCATATTATTGCCTTTTCTATAGCACGTAGTGTGATAGATGTGGAATACGAAGATTTGGTAGTGAGAATTTTTGTAGAAACTTTGCAAGGTGATACCACAGATTGATTTTACCACCTTCAAGCTAAAACTATAACTGATTGCAATACACTCAAATCCAAGTTTGAGGCTAGGTTTAAACCTGCTAAAGATGCACATGCCTTGTTGGCTTAGCTTACACAAATGAAGAAGGAACCTTAGGATCCCATGAGAGATTTCATAGAAAAATTTAGTAAGTTGAGGAACTGGATTCCTACGATCGCTCAACCAACGCTGGAGAATCTCAAGTGCTTTTTCATCAACTTGTAACTTCCTGAAGTAAGTTTTTTGTTGAGGTGGGCCGGCCCTATGGATCTTGATATGGCTCAAAATTTGGCTACTGAGATTGAGGATGATCTAATCCTGGAAGGTAAGATTAGAAAAGACTCTAATAAAACTAAATTTTATTCATCTGCTAAAAATTCTTTTATGAGCACCACAGATCCTATGGTGTAAAAATTGACAAATGAACTATTATCTTTGAAAAGACAAATGGTCCAAGGTATGTCTACTCCCACTTATCAGGATATGTCAAGAAGAACATTTCAAAACCAGTCATATCAAGGCAATGCTGCCAAAAACCAAGGGCAACCAAATTGTCTACCTCTCCTACATGGGAAGCTTGCCATTGAAGTAACACCTGCTAATTCAATAGTTGGTTACCTTAAATCTGAATAGGATTTCTTGTTCCAATCTGAGTTAGACCAACAAGATGACGCTAATCTCTTTGAAGAATAAGAAGAAGAATTAGCTGGTGACTCTAATATTGGTTTCCTAGATTATCGGGATGAAGCTGGAAGTAAGGGAGAAGTGTTGGATGGATCCTATGCTATTTTTAATAGATCTCAAAACCAATCATCTCAACAAGCTGACAAATAAAAAGTGGGAGAAGAACCTCAACTGGTAGTTTCTATCACTAAATGAGGGACTTCACTGCCTTTCCAACCAAAAGATCAGGTAGCTAACAAAAAAATAAGTACCTCAAATTGTCCCATATCTATTGCTTCTATTTCTTAGACCAGTACCATGCCTAATAAATATCAAGATGATGGGCCCTCTTCCTCTACCTCTAGCTCATTTCAATTATTTGATATAATTGATCATGCCAAAAAGACTATGATTCAAATGACCGAGATTGAGTACTTGTGAGCCAATCTTGAACAATTTGATAGATTGGCTGATTACCTAAGAAGTAAGACTATTCCCATAGGACAAGATTCTTCAAAGAAAACTCATGATTCCTCTAAGAATAAACCCACCCAAAATAATCTTGTCATTACTCCTCCTATTCCTCCCAAGAAAATAGAACCTTTTCATGTTTCCCTATTGATAAATGGTTATAAATTGAGTAATTGCATAATAAACTCTAGAGCTTCTGATAATGTTATGCCTACTAAGGTAGCAGATTCTCTTTGTATTACTTTTCTAAGACTTTTTGGAAGTGATTTTCTATGGAAAACAAGCAAGTCCCACTCCTAGGTCAAATCAAAGATTCTCAATTTGCATTTACAGCTTTTCCAAAAAAGAGAATAAAAAAGATAGTTCTGGTGGCCAATGTTCCAGCCTCTTACAACATCCTTCTTGGGTGGAATTTTTACAAAGATGTTGGTGGTGAGCTAAGCATGGACTTATCTGAGGTGAGGATCCCAGTCAAAGGTGTTATGAAGAGATTACTTCATGAAAAAGAAGCAAAATATGTGGTCACCCAATCATCAGCACCTAAAGCTCAAATTTTATTTGAGTCTTTAGGCATGGGTAACTACTTTCTATCTACAGATGAAGTTCATGAGGCATCTGACAAAGCTCCTACAAGTGACAACATGGAAATGCATTTAGCTAGAATAACAAGAAAATTGGTGGAGTGTAGTACCAATATAGAAGGATCTTCACCTCCAAATGAAAAAGGATCCAGAGAAAAAATAGTATCAAATGAGGTATAAATCCTAGAATTTGATGGCAGTTGATCTTCTACTGGCTCAAGAGTAGGAATTGTGTTGATATCTCCTCAAGGAGATATTTTTCCTTTATCTTACAAATTATAGTTCAACAACACCAACAACATAGCTGAGTATGAATCCCTACTGCTTAGATTGAAGGTTGCTAGAGAAAAAGGCATCAAATTCCTTCACGCTAAAGGAGACATCAAATTGGTGGTTTGTCAAGTAAGAAACCTTTATCAAACCAAGAATGATATATTGCACCACTACCACAATCTAGTTTGGAACTAAATTGAAAACTTTGATGCTTTCAGCATCTCTGCCATTCCTAGAGAATTCAATGATCAGGTTGATGCATTGGCTATTTCAGCTACTCTCTTGATCCCTCAACCAGAATTTAAAGGAGATAAGTACAATATTGAGCTGGTATTTTGATCAAGTATACCTGATAATTTATTCATTGGCAAGTATTCAATAATGACAATCAAATCATTACTTTCTTGGAGCAAAAGGACAATTTTGAACAATTGTATTTTGAAGGCAGTGAACCTCAAAAGTGTGAGCCAACTCCTGAATCAAATACAAACATAGGTGAGGAGTACCTGCAACTTAAAGGGAATAATATTCCCAAAGGCCTGATTTCCCTTGAGAAGTTGTTTGATAACCATGACAGATTTATCAAACAATAGCGAATGGATTCAAGCTCCTCTCAGGAGTTTGATCAAGTAAATCTGGGAACCAAAGGAGATCCCAAGATGGTGAACATTAGGAAATGTTTTACTCCTGAGGAGAAATTCAAGTTCACTACTCTACTCTGTCAGTACATAGACATCTTAGCATACTCCTATGATGACCTGAAGTCACTCAGGGCTGATGAAATCTGCCATGACATTCCTCTCAAGGCTAACTCAGTGCCTTATAAGAAAAATTCTAGGCAATATAATCTAAAAATATGAGGTACCATTTTATCTGAGATAAAAAAATACTAAATGACAATATAATCTTCCCAATCCATCACTCCACATGGATTTCCAATATAGTGTCGGTAAAGAAGAAGAATGGCAAAATTTGCATCTGTGTAGATTTTAGAAACTTGAATTAGTCATCCTTAAAGGATAACTATCCTCTACCTATCATGGATTAAGTTCTTTAGAAGGTGACTAGTTCAGAAATGTTATCAATGTTGGACAACTTCTTAGGATATAATCAAGTTGAAGTTGGAAAAGCAGACCAACATAAGAATACCTTCACCACGCCTTGAGGCACCTTCACTTATCGAAGAATGCCATTTGCTCTGATAAATGCATGTGCCACATTTTAGAGAGAAATGGACCTCACTTTCAAGGATGAAATGGGTAAGTTCACTGTAGTATACCTAGATGATTTAACAGTCTTTTTCAAGTATCGTTTTGATCATGAACATCATTTACAACAAGTGTTGGAACGCTGCCGCCAGAATGGCATTTCTTTGAATCCCAAAAAATCTATTTTTAGGGTAATAGAAGGGAAACTTCTCAAGCACATTTTATCTTGAGAAGGCATAAACATTGACTCAAAAAGGGTCAAGTCCATCCAGGAGCTTACCCTACCTACAAGTAAGACTACAGTTCACTCTTTCTTTGGAAAAGTGATTTTTTTAAGAAGATTCATCCCTGAGTTCACTGAGAAAACTTGCTACATTGTTAACATGATGAAGGGCAAAGCCACCTTCAAGTGGACTACAGATGCCAAATCAATGTCCGAAGATATCAAAAAAACAATCGCTCACACACCAATTCTAGTTTGTCTAGATTACACAAAAGACTTCATAATATATAGCTATGCTTTTAAGCATACACTTTCGGCTATTTTGGTTAAGCAAAACCCAGAAGGTGTGGAATCTCCTTTTTCTTTCATGAGTTGTCTGCTCAAATTCCATGAGCTAAAATTCTCAAACATGGAGAAGCATGCTTATGTTGTGGTTAAAGCAGTAAAGCATTTCAGATTTTACATCCTGAATTCACATACTATAGTTTTGGTACTTGATTCAATGGTGAAGTCAATTCTAACTCAATAGGAGTTTGGTATAAAAAGGGGTAATTGGATTTCTAAGATATAGGAGTTTGATCTTGACATCAAACCTACCAAACTTGTGTGGAGAAAGGGCCCGTGCCAGTTGATTTTTGGTAATATCCCCAAGGAAGCTAAAAATGAAGAAATAGAGATTGACGATGTGCCTACAGTCCTCTTCGTTGCCATTAATAATGAGTGGTATTCTAACATTTCCTATTTTCTAGCCTATGGTGAGTGTCCCACTCATCTATCCTACAAATAAAAATGAAATGTTAACCTAAAGGCTGATAACTATGTCTTGTGGGATAATGGTTTGTATAAGAGAAGCCTTGATGGGGTATTTCTTCACTTTGTCGATAAGGTGCAACAAGATAAATTTTTGGAGTCTTTCCACAATTTGGCCTATGGAGGACATTTTTTTACACCAATAAAAGCCCATAAAATTCTATGAACAAGGTACTATTAGCCTATGCCATTTCAAAATACCTACAAATAGGTGCATAGGTGTGAATTGTGTCAGTTGTTCATCGGAAAGCCTAAATTAGCCACATTACCCCTCAAGCCAATGGTAATTGAAGAACCTTTTCAACAATGGGGTATTGACTTCATTGGAGCAGTTAACTCATCTTCAAGTGTTGGGAATGATTATGTCTTCATGGAAATTGATTACTTTACCAAATAGGTGGAATCCATCCCAACTAAGCACGTTACTTCAGAAGTGGTATGTAATTTTCTTAAGAAAAATATTATTTCCTAGTTTGGGGTTCCAAATAAGATTGTAACAAATAATGCAGCCTATTTCTCTTCTTATGAGATTACTCAGTTATTCTTTTATTATGGAATTACCCTATCCCACACTTTTGATTATTTTCCACAAGGAAATGGCCAACCAGAATCAAGCAACAAGAATCTGGTTACTATTATCAAGGAATTGGTAGATGATAATTAGAGGAATTAGCACAAAGCATTGTTTAATACTTTGTGGGTAGATAGAATTATACCTAAGAGGGCCATAGGCATGTCACCATTCTAAATTATGTATGGCTTGAATGTAGAGATACCAATCACTCTAGAACTATCAATGCTCAGGTTAGCAAAGGCAATCGAAAATTCAACCTTCAAAAATTCAATTGACAAAAGGATCATGTGTCTAACTAAATTAAATAAGCAATGAATCATGGTACTGGACCATATTACTACACATCAGAATCAAGTGAAGAATGTTTTTGACAAGAGGGCCAAGGTTCATGATTTTTAGATTGGAGATCAAGTCTTGTTGTGGGACAAGAGGAAAGAACAAAAGGGAATGCACATCAAATTTGATTCTTTGTGGAGAGGTCCGTTTACCATTCGTCAAGTTTGTGGTGAGAATAGATTCTTACTGGAATATCAAGATGGAGTGCCATTCTCACTGCCCCATAATGGGCAGCATCTAAAGCACTTCAATCCTTGAAGTTTTAGATAAGTTCACTTATACATTTGTATAGTTTTTATGTTGTTTGTTTTCTTTTGGTTTTTCATGTTTTTTTTTTTTGGCTTGACTCTGTAGCCTAATAGATTAGATGAAGGCTCTTAGAGACTAGTTTCTACTCCCATCAATCATTTTGATCAATGAAAGTTCCAAAATAGAATCCAGTTGTTGTTCCAAAAAATTACTACGCTTGTTTTTGGAACAACCCCTACGAAACTTGTTTGTTTCATGTTTTTCTCTCTAAGGTTAATTTTTTGAGACAAGTTTTTCTTGCTCTCACATTTTCTCAAATGGCATCATTCAAAGTTTTTAACATTCCCTTTTTTCATTTTCCCCAAAACATGAAAACCATTACAATCTCAATGTGACCAGGGGACAAATTTTCTAGTTCCTAGAGTTAGTTTTTTTCTAAATGTTTCCATGCAATGGTGGCATATTTTTCCGCCATTGCATATGTTTTGTTTTATCCATGCAAAGGTGGAATTTTTTTGCTTCCCTTGCATCCATCATGGAAGAGTAGTGAAATTTTCCACCCTTGCATCTTCTTGTTTTATTTCATGCAGGAGCGGTAATTTTCACCGCCCTTCATATATTTCTGACCTCCCATGTAAGGGCGGTGATTTTGCCACCCTTGCACTATCTTGATTTTCACACATGACATTAATGGCCACATGCATCGAGTGGTTGGGGGTAATTTTTCACCCATTTAATCTCTTTTTGCCCCTTTTTGATCTATTTCTTTCATTCCTCCTCTTGCCCTCTGCCTCTAGATGATCAATCAAGCGAGAAGAAGCACGTTTTCACTAGATTCAAGCCCTCATCATGCATTGTTTTTCAGGTAGGTCTTTGTATTTTCTTTTATTTTCCCTTTCTTATTCTCTCTCCTTATTAGGTTTTCATTTGTTTTTTCCTCTCTTTTCTTGTCGAACAAGGTGTTTCTCTCCCTCCATCGCACCTCGACCCTCCTCTTCCCTTTCTTCCCATTTGGCCCTTTTTCCTCCTATGTTAGGGTGGTGAATTTTTCCACCCTCTCATTTCTTTCACCTCTCAAATCCTTACCTATGTAAGGGTGGAAATTTTTACCACCCTAACATAGATCCATAATTCTATGACATGCATCGGCAACAATTTTTTCCATCGATGTGACCTGACCCAAAATAGGTGTAAGGGCGGCAAAAATCGCTGCCATTATACCCAAATTTCATATTAGGTGCAAGGGTGGTAATTTTTTATACCCTTACACGTTCTATCCCTCCAACATGCATCAGTGGCAAAAATTACTTCTGATGCATCTCCTTTTCACCCTGACGTGCACAGGTGGCAATTTTTACCACCTATGCACACATACATGTTCCACATGCAGGGGTGGCAATTTTTGCTACTCGCGCATCCCTTTTCTCCATTTTTCTCTAACTATAGGAAATTTTCATTTTTTTCATTTTTCATGCATGCTCCCCTTTTCTCTCACTTTTTAACCTGCTTGTACTTCAGCCCTCTCAAGTGTGCTTACCTCATTGTGGTCACCTAATGTGTAATTTTCCCAGATTGCTATTTTTTCCCTAATTGTGTGATCATGAATATTATCATAGTTACTATTAGAGATCCTCCTTTGGCAATGTACTCTTGACAAAGGCTCATCCTAATGACTAAAGCTTCTCCAAATAAGTTGAAGGCAATGAAGTGTTAGTATCAAGGTGTTTCCCAATCACCTTAGTCACTTCTAATGTTGATGACATTAGGGACACAGAGATTAGCCACATAGATATGGCTGAGTTCATGGAGAGAACCAAGGAAAAAAACTCAAGCTCAAAAATGAAAAGAATAATTGAGAGAAATATTCACCTTGTCTCCTCTTTTCCTATGGTGGTGCATCACACTAGGTTCATCCTCCAGTGAGCCCAATTCTATAACAAAGAGACCAGGGTAGTGTCAAATTCTAGTGGCAATGTAATAATTTGACTAGATCCTAAATTTATTGATAAATTTTTCATGTGCCCTCCTACTACTAATGTATTTAAGATCGACTTCATCAAGGCATAGAAGGAATATGACAAAGATCTCGAGAAGGTGAAGAAGGTGAACAACAATAGATGGCTCAAGACTCATAGAGCCAATTTGTCTAGATGGGCATGAAATTTTTTGAGGAACAACTTTATAGAGGAAGTTGGTGACTTAATTAATCTTCTCAATACAGTACGAGGTCTACCATCTTCTTCTTAATTTCATGAATGGATGTATCCCTTTATAAATATTATTCTCCAAGGGAAACAAGTCATCTTCTGGGGTGAACAGATTAGTAATGCTCTTCATGAGCAATTGACAAAAGTGTCTACTACTTTGAAGTTCTATATGACTTCATACTTAGTATACATTATATCTTCAATGTGAACCTTTCCAGATTTGACATTAGAAGGAGATAGAATAACCACCCCTATTTATCAATATTACCTCATCTAACATTAAAGGGATCAATCCATCACTTTAGGAGGGTAAATGATGCCTTCTTCATAGTATTTTTGTGTCTTTTTGATCCTCAATTAGAACAAAATATGGTATCAGATGAAGCCTGGACTGTCGTCAATGATTTTGGCTACATATTTTTACAATTCCCTACCTTTTGCTATCTATGGGTTGGATTTTTCTAAGGATATCCCTATATGCTCCTCAAATTCTTTTTGATAAATTGTTCATAATGGAGATATGTAGACAAATTGTTGTCATGCATAATAAACAAATGGAACTCAAGAAACTAGGCTTCAGGTTACCAAACTAAATTGGTAGATACTCAGTTTTGACTGTCGCCAAAGCAAGGGTAATGGAGTCTAAAATGCAACTTGTCACCATGAAGCAGTTCAAGAGAAGGCCCAATTTTGAATACAGGGGTGTTAAGGACATGATCAGAAAGAAGAATTAGTTTCATGAGCCCATGATCGAAGATGTCTGGATAGATTTGAGGATAGCTAAAGATATTAAAAAAATGGATTACAATAGACTGTCTTTGGAGCAAATTGAATATCTAGGGCTCACTGATATCCCTCCAAATTTGGTAGATGATAAATATCTAATTAATAGTAGATACCTAGCTGAAAAAGTCACTTACTCTCCTCTTCCCCCAATTCAATGGTCTCAAAAAGAGTTGACCTCTTTGCGGATGAGATTCAAACCAATATTGGCTAACACCAATGATTGTCTAGTGAACAAAGGGATCACATTGAAGGAATTCATCATAGGATCAGAGGCCAAATTCCAAGAGGATATAAGAAAGAGAGAATAAAATAGAACCAAGAATAAAAGTGATGTTCCTTCTCCTTCTAGGCCCCACAAGCCTAGGATCATCTTTGTGTCAAAGAAATCAAAGGTTGGCAAGAAAGAGCTAGAGTCAATAGATATAGGGGTTGAGGAATAAAGCACGTAAGAACAAGTGACATAATAGATGGAAATAGATGATAGGCCTACAGATCAACAAGGGACATAAACTCTATCTCCATAAGAGGGGGTAAAACTAGTTGAAGGAGTTTCTTCTTATCCACCTGAATCCCCTATTGTAGATCCTTCGCCCATATCTCCCATCAGCATTCCTTCCTCTTGAGCCATCTCTCCTTCTAGATTTATGTTTAGAGACCCTCAAGGCACTTCTGGAGATGTTCTTCGATCATCAGGATCCATCCCTAGTCTTTCATCTCCTTCTTTCAACATCAGAGATAGTTCCACCATTGACCAGTCAGCTGTCGGTATAGTTTTGCCTTATACTATGCCTGTTATACCCAATATGCCTATTGTTTTTACTAGTAGTGTAGATGTTACCCCAGTGACACTAGCTATAGGGACTGTTTCTACTATAAGTGCTTCTACTCTCCCACCATGGTTATCAACTTTCACACTTAAAAGGAAAAAGCAAGCCATCTCTCTAGATGACTTTGACTTTGGAAAAATAGTACCAGTGAAAGCTAAGACCCCCAAAAAGCCAAGGATCCTTTTGAAAATGATTGGAGATAAGTGGCACAAATTTATGGAGATAACCAAACCCCCATAGGATGTAACCCTAGAAAGTTTTGATATGAGTAGCTACTCCATTTCTCGAGTTGAGTTGGGGAAAATAACTCACGAGGGCACCAAGAGTGATTTGCAGTCTGTAATGGATATCATAGTCCAAAAATTTGATAAAGAGAGAGAGAGATGAAGGATTATTACAAGGAAAAGGTGGAATAATTAACTGCAGTGCTCAAGAGATTTACTTTTGCCCTTTAAGCAGCAACTCCAGAGGCCTTCTCCATAGATGATCCTGTTATCTAGAAAGTAGAGAAGACCTACTTGAAAGGAAAAGTAATCAAACATTACATAGATTAGATGCATGCACAAGGAATTTTCTTGCTTATGGAGGTGGCTGAGAAGATAGGTAAAATCAAGAAAATGGAAATAGAGTTAGAAGACCTTTTTTCTCTTATTTCTCAAGATATTGATAGCACAAACAAATATCTTGACAAGTGGATAGAGATGAAAGCACTGAAGAAACATACCTTAGTATTAATCAACATCATTTCTAATAAATATTCTTATATTAAAATCAAAGAATCACTAATATACATGATCTAGGTACTTAAGGAGCTAACCAGCGACCTAAAATCTTCTAAGGATGCCAGTGAAGAAAGCAACACTAGCCTACTAAACAGATTGGAGGAATTACCTTAAAAACTCAACTCTCAAGGCAATCAATTCCTTTTAACAGAGGAAATGATTCAGGAATTTGAAGGTATGATCTAAAAGGAATTCGAAGAGAGAGCGTTCTCAATGACTTCTATGGATAATATTTTAGATAATCAGTTAACCTTGGATAATCTGAGGATCAGGCTAACTAGTCATGCAAAAGTAATCACAGAAGTGAAAGATGCTACAATCAGAGCTAAGGTGATTTTCAAAAATACTATTGCACCAGATGGTATCAAGCTATAAACATCTATCGCCATGTACAACACTCATCTAAAGAAGTCTGGTGGTAAGAGTTGAACTATTCTTCCATACTATCTTCTTCATTCTTCTCATATACTTTGTAATTGACTTGGGACATTCATACATGTACTTTTTTCATGTGTAAATACATGCACTTTTGTAATATGTAATTACATGTAAAAAACTAGAAAATGTCCTAAAGTCAATGCTGACTCATCTTTGACTAGGTTTTCAATATTTAAGTCTTTTTCCAATTTTGAAGGTTTTTTCATATATATATAGAGGGAGACTCTTTTATAATATCTCTCTAGATAATTGAGAGAAAAAAATCTACCAAAATTGAGATACTTCTTGAGACTTTGAGCTCAACTTGTAAATCATATTTTGTTGAATGAATGAGAAGCAGGTTAATTTCAAACCTTGTGTTGAAATAATTTGTGTTACTTAGGAAATAGTTCTTATGTCCTTTTTCTTGATAATATCTCATCCATTTCATTTATTAAGTAAAGTGTGTGAATGGGATTATCTAAAGACATTCCAAAAGATATCAGAAAGACTTTGAGCTACTTTTATCCTTGTGATCTTTTTATATGTTGTAATTTTAGGTGAAGACTTTGAGCTTTACTTCACTCTATGGTTACGTACACTTCAAATCGGTGAAGGAGGAAATGAAAGACTTTGTGATTTCATGGGTTTTCTTGTGGACCTAGCTACTACTCGAGGAGATTTTATACTTTTTTATTAATACCATTTCTGAAAGAAGAGGAATGATTTCAGTCATCAACCAGTATTTATCTTTTGCTCTGTGAACATCATCTTTGAAAAAGGAGAGATGGATGGTGTTATACTACCCTAAGTATTATTTTTTACTTATTTATATCCATATATATCATATAAGTGATTTATAGGGAACCTCCCCTTGATGATAAGAGAGATTTATCTCATTAGGATGTGGTAAACCCACACTTTTTACTATATAAATCTCCTTGTATTGTGGT
Source organism: Torreya grandis (assembly GCA_037957365.1). Lineage (NCBI taxonomy): Eukaryota > Viridiplantae > Streptophyta > Pinopsida > Cupressales > Taxaceae > Torreya > Torreya grandis. Next base: position 613,637 of record JARHVA010006528.1, on the reverse strand, counting down.
TGATATACCCATTTTGTCATCACTTAGCTGATGACAAAATATTCACCCAACATATCCAAATATTAATATGGAAAAGAATTAGAAATTTTAGTCACTTAAATTAGAACCTTGATGCTTACAAACATACCAAAAACTATGAAAATAATAAAAGAATTGTTGACCAAATTTCACCTCAGTACAATTTGTTCAACCATTTTCATGGAGAACCAAAAAAAAATTGCAATAATAGGTCATTCTAGAGGTCCAAAATTTCAATTCAAGGAGGCTAAAATGTTTTGGATCCATTCTAGTGTATGTTTGGTTCTCCACAACTCAATTCTAGGCCCCTCATAAACCCAAGTTACTCCTCAAGACCAAGTCAGGTTCTCTGAATGACTTGACTTATAAAAGTCTCATGAGTAGAATTAATCTGGGTTTATGAACCCAAATTACTCCTTCCAATGCTTTGATTTTCAATGATGCATGAATTTGGATTTTTCAAGGATCAAGTCTTAAATTGCTTTATAAGTAGTGAGCAATGAGAGGTCTGAAGTGAGTACGTAATAGGTCTTATAAAACCCAAAATGGTCTTGATAATGCATCTCAGAAGTGGCCCTTTGAAAATTTTCTAAAATAATTTTCTTGAATTTTTCCTCCCAAGTGTCACTTCAAAAAATTTTGAAGGGAACTTTGTTTTCCCAAGTGTCCCTTCAGACTTTTCCAAAGGGTACTTTTCTTTCTAAGTGTCCCTTAAATTTTTTTTTAAGGGTACTTTGTTGTCTAAGTGACCCTTCAGAAAAGTTTTGAAGGGAACTTTTCTTCCCAAGTGTCTCTTTAGACTTTTTTTAAGGGCACTTTGTTGTCCAAGTGACTCTTTGGCAAAGTTTCAAAGGGCACTTTTCTTCCCAAGTGACCCTTCAGAATTTTCTAAAGGGAACTTTGTCTTTGGAAATGCCCTTTAGAAAAGTTTTGAAGGGCCATTTCCTTTGGAAATTCCCTTCAAAATTTTCCAAAGGGACCTTGTGCCTTCCCCAAGTGTCGTTCAAGACTTTTTCAAAGGACACTTTCCCAAGTGTCCTTCAGGAAAAGTTCTTAAAGAACTAGCCATTGCCTTTTGAGAAAAATCCCAAAAAGAATTCCTTGGGACAAATTGTTTGAAGGAATTACTTTGAGAAAATTTCCTGTAACTGAAACCTACTCTAATGGATCCCCATGGCATGTTATAGGACATCAAATTTAGGGTATCCAACTAGTCATTGGGGTGAAAATATGATGAGCCACATGATGTCAAGTTTAATGCAACTAACTAGCCATTGGGGTACAAAGATGATTTATTGTAGGACATTAAATTTAGGGTGGCCAACTAGCTATTGAGATTCAAATATGACATGCTACAAGATGTCAAATTCATGCCTAAAGTCTTCAAGAAAGGAGTAAAGCCATTCAGAGAACCCGACAAGGTCTTATGCAAAGAAAAATTGGGTTTTCAAAAGATCTTTGCTTATAAATTATATAAACAAAAGAAATCAAAAAACCTAAAGGGTAGAAATAGTGTAAACTAGGTTTTCAAAGAAGCTTTGCTTATGAGTTTTACAAGTATAAGTAATCAAAGAACCTAAAGAAGCAAGTAAAGTCACTTGGAAAATTGGAATGGGTCTACAATGCAAAATGTGGGAGCTTTCAGGAAGAATCTAAGATTTGTAGCAGAAATTCAAGCCATTTATTATGAAGGGCCATCTCACCTTTAATTTTGTAGTGATCCTAGTCATTTCAAGAGGGTGAATCAAAGAGAAGGACAAATTCCAACTGAATGAGAGAATAGCTAGAATCAGTTCCACTAGGATGGTGATTGTAACCATTTTGGAGGCTTCTATTTTGGTGCCCAAGAGCTCTCTCTTCTCTCCCTCTTTTTCTTTAAACATGACCCTTGGGCTCTTGTTTTATCATCTACAAATAGTATGGTAAAGTATTTTTGGAATGTTTTGCCATTTTCTTGCCTTTGAGCAAAGAAGCATAAGTCTATTTTCTTTCTAAGTTATAGACATTTAAATGGGCATGCAAGAGACACAGAGTGATAGAAAGTGATGTTTTATCCTCCTTTTCTCTATCCTTCATGTTTTTTAGTAAATATTTGATCCAACAGGTCATGTAGAGTGCATTCTATTTGTATGAGATTTTACACATGTGCAACCCTTTTTCTGGACTATACAGGTTGTCTTTTCTAGTTATTTACCTTACGTAATCTCATTAATTTTGTCTCTACATTAACACACTTATGTTGGAATCTTATAGATCTTGAGTTATATACTATATTATATTATATTGTGCATAAGTTTAGGACACATACGTGGATACTAATTCTTGGTGTGTCACCATTTTAGACTAGGCTTTTCATTTATTGAAACTTTTGACTCATTTCACTCATATAAAATATTTTAGTAGTTTTATTTCACAAAAAGCTAATATAGGTAGCTAGCCCTATCAACTTAGAGGTTCATTTACACTTATAAGCACACCCACAACCTTGGAAATGTCCCAACATTGCCCAAGTCTAGAGGAGGCCTAAACAACCCTCTTCTAGGGTGCAAGATTTAGAGACAATAATTTTGGCATGCCTGGTGGGACCTAAATTATTGGTAATTCAAGGTGAATGCTGGTCTTAATAGGCTTAAATTAGTAGAAATACCCCTAACCCAGCATTTGGTGACTTCAAAAGGGTGTGAATCCTTGGTTCTAAACCAAGTTTTATACATTATCCTACATTGTCCTCATAAGGTCCTTAATATTTTTTGACCAAAACCTTTCATTTGAAGCTTTTACTAAATAAAAATGCCCTAAACCACTCCTATCCCTATTAAATCTTTGGCAAGGAGGTTTTGGGGAAGAAGCAGAAGAGGTTGAAGAAGTTTAAGGAGATGAGGAAGTTGAAGAAGAAGAATAAATAGAGGATCATAGAGGAAGAAGAGAAATGGGGGAAAGGTTAGAGATAGATAAAAATTAACCCTTCCCTACTTTTAATACACAAAACTTAAAGAACTTCTTGCATATGACCCCATCCCTCCAAATACTACCAAGAATCTTCCTAGTTTCAATGGAGAGGGTCCTATTACTCCATCGGAACATATTAGAGACATTTCTAATTTTTGCAATTTCCATAATGTTACTAGGGCCAACATAGCCATTAGGATACTTTATATGTCTTTAAAAATCAAATCACTTGACTAGTATAGAACATTAGAGGAGAGTTGTATTACAATTTGGGATGGTTTTGGAGACCTACTGGTGATAAGATTAAAAAATAAGAGTGATCATGATTCCCTAATACATTAGTTGAATGTAATAAGAAGAGGTTCAAATAAATCCATAGAATATTTCAAAGAACATGGTATACACTACCACCAATCATGAGACCTTCTCCTATCTTTGTGTTCTAAACATACCTAAAAGGGATTGGTACTGATGTTGTTGTTATGTTGTAGTCAATACGAGGATTTACTCTTCCAAGTGCATATGAGCTAGAAATTGAGGCTGAGAATAGCTTGATCAAGCTAGAAGACTCCTTCCAAGAGTTTCCATGCCTTTGTTATCCCATTATTTAGTTGAAGCTCTAAGCACTTCATAGTTTTCCAATGCTAATGTGAAGTCAAGAGCCTTTCCCAAGAAGGTGGATAATATTGTAGACAAGGATGAAGAGATCAGATCATTGAGAGCTCAGCTCAAGCAAACTCAATATCAAGGAAATGCTCCTTCTAATACATAATACTATCCTCAACAAGGATATAGAGCTCCATACCAATACAATTATCAAGGGAAAGGATAGAATAAACAAGGTTACAATAGATATCCCAATGCATAAAATCTAATTTCTACTCCTCCAATAAAGGCTATTATTCCAGTTCATACAAATCTAGTGCAAGGAAAACACCATGTGGACCAATAGGGGTAGCCTCAAGATCAGTTTGCACATGATGATGGAGGAACTAGATATATTTTGACTATACAAGAGGAAGCTATTCTTTACATGATATCAAAAGAAGCATGTCCCAACCAAAGGGATAGTCATGGAGAAGGCAGCAGCCCAAGTATGGGAATGATGAATTTTTAAGAAAAGGATGATTTTGTGTTGACTCAAGGCATGTCAATTTTAGACAATACAAGGGACAAAAATAGATAATTGGAAAAGGATCCACGAATAGTTCCAACCGATGCCTCTCTAAGGCCATAAATACCAATCAAAGTGTTGCACCTTCTACAAGCCATGTTCTTCAATATAATTAGAATGTAAATGTAGCTACCAATATTACAACACAATAGCCTATAGCTCCTTTATTATCATCAAAAATCTAAGAAAAAGTCAATACTCCATCTCTAAATATTGTGGACTCATTAAATATTATGGAGCTTTTGCAAGAGTAAGTAGCAAGCATGTAAGTCGCTCATCAATCTTCAAGGAATCATAGTTTGGCTCTCACAAATTCTAGAAATCATCTTTTTGAGCCTTCCAATAAAGATAAAAATCCTCCACCCTTCTACCTCACAATCATTATGAGAGATAAGTTGGTCCACAATTATATTGTGGATAGTGGAGCAAACACTATTGTTATGCCTAAAGTATTAGCTGGTAAGTTGGGTTTGAACTATGAGCCACATAGTGAAAGTGTGTTGTAGCTAGATGGAACTCTAACTAAGATGGTAGGATTGGTCAAAGATCTAAAAGTGTTTTTACATGGTTTCCCAAGATTCCCTATCATGTAAGATATTGTGGTGGTGGACCTTCCATCACACTTTGATATATGCTTGTCTAGGGACTTTACAGTCAATATAAGAGGATACCTTTCTATTGATTGGTCCTTTATATCTTTCAAGACAAGGTATGTAACCAAGGTAATCATAAGGACTTATCTCTTAGCAAGGTTCCACATTGAACCATACTTGGAGACAATTACAAATCAAAACTATCTAATCATCAAAGAGGAAGAAATAATCTTAAATAGTGAAACATCTTCTCCTCTTTAAGGTATTTTTTACCTCTATATTGATAAGTATATCATTGAAACACATGGCCTTAATCCTTACATTTTCATTAAGGAAATTGATTTTGGAGTTTAGTGCATGCATAAGAAAAGCATCCTAATTCCTTCACTCACTAATGAAGATCATGAGCTTGATGGCATGCGGGAAATATTCTTTGATGGTTTAAGGAGAAAAGTAGGTGTAGGATCTGGTGTCATGTTGGTTTCCCCATCAAATAATTATTACTACTCTTCTTATAGTTTTCACTTTGGCTGCACTTGTAATGTTGTAGAATATGAAAGCCTAGTTCATGGTATCCAATGGGCAAAGAAGAGAGGAATCAAGATTTTGAAAGTCTATGGAGATAGTGAGATAGTTATTCATCAAGTGATAATTCAAGTTATAGACAAGAACCCCTTGATTAAGTCCTACAAGCATAGGGTATGGGATCTACTTGAATATTTTGATGCCTTCAACATCTAGCCTATATCAAGAGACTTGAACAAGCATGCTAATAGACTGGCTTCAATGGGAGCACATTTTAACTTAGCTACTAATGTTTAACAAGAGAAATATCAATCACATATCAAGACAATTGTGAGACCTTCCATTCTAGATAATGAAGTTTCATGGTAAGTGTTTGAAAGTGATGAACACATTACACACTTCTTGCAAAATGAAGCAGGCTTCTCTTCAAGAAATCAAAAGAAGTTTCATGATCATTATGAATGGTAGATTATATAGATTAAGAAACATAAAATAACTATTGATGTAGAAGATTGCACCCTTGGTAGGAGGCTGAGCTCCTGCCTTCTTCACGCAACAATGGAAACTCCCCTCTTGCCTGTGGGACTAGCGAAGTTGGAGGGGAGAGTCTCTAGATAAGGGCTAGCTCCCTCTGATGTATCATTTAGGCACCAATTTCTCCTAGTGCTAAAAAAATTTTAAAAGGGGGGGATGAAAAGGGGGAGAGAGATGCTGAAAATAGAACCTAAGCCTAAAAAATGAGAAGAGGTGATACACTAGAAAATGTGACCCACTCAGCCTGAACATACACTGTTCACCAAAAAGGAGCGCCTATACACTTCATCTGAAGTGAGAAAACCTTTTGCATTAGTGGGTTAGGGGTCCATGGAGATAGAGGGAGGAAATGACTACTAAAGGCATTCTGGGACACACTGCAGCAGCCTATCCACTTCACCTACACTCCTCTAGGGACACTTCTGACAGACCCATAAAAGGAAACCTCAAATATTGCACTAGACAATGTGAAATCATTCTAAAAAATCATTAAGAAAATGACTTAACATAGAATAAAATGCATAGACACATACTAAAGATTCAAAACTTAGAATGGAGGTAAAAATAGCTATGTTCTGATTCAAGGTAAAAATTCTGGCAGAGCTCTGCCTTACAAGCCCGAGAGATTTTTGGGTAGAGTTTTGCCTTAAGGCTGAGAGCAGATCTTTTTCTCAAAAGAGAAGTTTAAAATATATAGGAAGAGGAAGAAAACTTGGCACTTCCTGGAAAGATTTTTTGGCACTCATTTTTGCAAGTGGCCCATGTGCATTCTAAATCTTGGGAAGAGGAAACCACTGTTACTGATGTCATTCTTTAGAAAAGGCCTACTAGAACCATGTTGTACAATCACCAAAATTGACTTTGGCATTCAAGCATTAATGTAAGAGCATGGCCATGCCTCTTTTTTGCAAACAGACTGTAGTTTGTCCACTCATCAATGCCAACTACAAAAAATAGGTCGCATCGCTCAATTGTAATAACTCACCTTCCCTTCGCCACTTGAATGATTTGTCTTTTCTACTCTGTCTTCTTCCTACTCTTTCAGCCCTCATGGGTGATCTTCTAGTGGTTCACTGCGCTCCTTGGGGCTCTTTCCATGATTTGGCGCTTAGTCAGTTCAAAAATAATGGCTACTTCACTATGTTAAATTTGATGTTCACGTGGCTGTCATCCAATGGCTAGTTCATCTTCTTAATTTTGATGGCTTTCAGGACGCCACCATATAAATGAAAAAATTCATGCAAAATCAAAAAATGAAATGGCCTATAATATCAGGGATAGAAGGGGACCAATTTTTGGCCTGTTGGGCAAAAAATGGTCAACAAATTGGTGACTCACAAGGGAAGCATGCCTTCTATGCTTAAAGACCATTTGCCTTGCATTCCATTGGGGATGAAGTCAGATGCAGCTTGAAAAAAGGTTAGAAACAGTGCCAAAAGATCCAAGAATCAAACATGAAGCTTTTTACCCCACATGCAAAGGGAAACACACAAGGCTAAAAAACACTACCTGTGTAAACTGCACTTAGTGAAAATAGGAAAGGAAACTAAAAGAAAACTACTATATACAACTAACCAAGAATAATTGCCTCCCTCCTAGATCAAAGGGAAAATTTATTAATTCCCCTTCTTGGCAAGAAGACTTATGGTGCCAAGCAAGTAGATGAATGAAAAGGATATTTGGTGACCTGCTCCTCTTGCCTGCCACCTGAGTTGGCTAGTATTCGAGTGGATCCAATTCAAACATGCTTCCAACATATGTGTATCTTGTTTATTCTTGGAAGCTTGTTGAATGCTGGTCCTTCATACTGGTACTCTTCACCAAGAAATTAGTGGCTACTAGCTTATGACCGTTAGCCCTTTGACATGTATAGCTCCCTTGTAGTGCATCATGGTTCGACCCGTTTCCTTCTACTTCATTGCAGGCTCTGTCAAACTCATCCTCTACTCCCTCTTGGCCTTCTTAAAGAAGGGTGACTATGGTGATGTCTAAAATGGAATCACAAACTGATTGCTCATCCCACAAAACATCACCTCTTTATTCGAAGCTTTCTTTTTCAAGGCCTTCCTCCAGGAAGATAGATCTCTCTTTTTCCTCCTCCAACTCAGGCTCTTCAACGTAGTCATCCTCCTCATCGAATTAACAAGGAATTTCATCAAACAAGGGGGATGAGAGATCACCTTGCTTTTGTTCCTCCTCATATTTCTAGAACATCTGCATATATGCAAGACCTGCATCTTCTCCATTGCCGATGGTGTCTTCACAAGAAGCATCAATGATGATTTCTTCTTTGTTGTCGCTCATGATAGCCCCTTGGAAAACTTTAGCTTGGATCTTCTGCTCCTCACTCACCTCCTATAGATTAGGTTATTCCTTAAGAAGGGGTGAAGTGGGAAAACCATGTGGAAGAGGAGGCAATACTTGAGCTAGAATCAAATGGTTCTCCTCCTTCCACTTGGTCAGAACTTCATCTATATTAGGTGTGGCCTGATAGCTCTCTTGGAAGTGTGTAGATGGGGTGTGTTTAGACATGGAATGTGCTGTTGGGTCTAAACCATCCATCACACACTGGCTGAGGAGTCTCTCTTTAGATTCCAACTCTGCAATTCTCCTGGCCAGATCTTGAAAAAGCCTTTCCTGGAGGTCACCAACATCATCATGAGTAGGATCAGCCTCAGCTTCTTCAAGCTTTTGAGAAAAACCTTGCTTCTCTTCCTTCTTTCACCATGATTCTACTATTTTTCCCCACTTCAAGATCTCAGAATTAGAATTTTACTCCTATGAACAGGCAACAACTTTGTTTTGTCCAAGGTCTTGGGGATCCTCCACAAGGTCTGGAAGTTCTATCTCTCTTTCAAGAAGTAGTCTCATCCTAGCCTCTAAATATTTAATTTGTTTGGCTAGGTTGTCCTAAAAGAGTCTTTCTTAGAGGTCACCAAAATCATCATGATGAATAGGAGTAGTTTCGAGAGATATGTGCTAGTTTGTAGAGTTTCCCCCAAAATAAGATTCATGATCTAAGGAGTTTAGAAGGTTCATCTTCATGGGGGGTTACTCTGATGCCCTTTGATGTTGGAAAGCTAGGTGCACAGGATTAAGAGCAGATGCATCAGATGAGCTGGAGTGGGTGAGTGCTATCTGATAGAAAGGATTTGGTGTAAAAGAGGGGGCTTTCTTCAGAATAGGAAGGAGCACACAAGGATGTCTACCTTGAATAAATGGATTTCTCCATTTTGCTACCTCCTCCTCCATGGACTGCAAGGCCTATGCTTGTCTAAACAAACACTCCTCTTTATACATCAGCTCCTGCTGATATCCATACTACTCCTCCAGTCTGTCAATCTCCATTGTCTACTTCTCAAACTCCAGCACTACCTCCCTTATCATTGAAGGCAAACTAAGAGAGTTGGTTGAGGTGATTCTTTAAAAATCTTGAGCTTGATCATAGTCATATGAAGGAAAACAAGACATATGATTTTGTGCAATGAAATTATACATACAAAAATGATTTCTTAATGGAACTAGGGTACTTAACCAACTAATTCAACTCAGAGTCGCCATTGGTGTTGATGCAAAAGCCTCTAAAGGTTGGTCAATTGAATAGCACACCAAAATTATTCAACTCTTTAGACACAACTTATCCTATTTGGTCCCACCGAGCGTGCTAAAAACTATTGATGCAAAAGATTGCACCTTTGGCAAGAGGCTGAGCTCCTGCCTTCTTCACACAATAATGGAAACTCCCCTCTCACCTATGGGACTGACAAAGTTGGAGGGGAGAGTCTCTAGATGAGGGCTAGCTCCTTCTGATGTATCATTTTGGACCTAGTTTCTCCTACTACTAACAAATACAATGTAAAAAGGGGGGATGAAAAGGGAGAGAGAGATGCTAAAAACAAAGCCTAAACCTTAAAAAAAAGGTGATACACCAGAAAATATGACCCACCCAACTTGAATATACACTTTTCACCAAAAGGAAGCACCTATACACTTCATCTGAAGTGAGAAAACCTTTTCCATCAGTGGGTTAGGGGTCTGTGGAGATACATGGAGGAAATAACTACTAGAGGCATTTTGGGACACATTGCAGCAGCCTATCCACTTCACCTACACTCCTCTAGAGACACTTCTGATAGACCCGTAAAAGGAAACCCCAAAAATTGAACTAGACAATGTGAAATCATTATGCAAAAGCATTAAGAAAATGAATTAACATAGAATCAAATGCATAGACACATACTAAAGATGTAAAACTTAGAATGGAGGTAAAAATAGCTAAGTTTTAATTTAAGGTAAAAATTTTGGCAGAGCTCTGCCTTACAAGCCCGAGAGATTTTTGGGCAGAGTTTTGCCTTCAGGCTGAGAGCGGATCTTTTTCTCAAAAGAGAGGTTTACAATATATAGGAAGAGGAAGAAAACTTGGCACTTCCTAGAAAGATTTTTTGGTGCTCATTTCTACAAGTAGCCCATGTGCATTCTAAATCTTGGGAAGAGGAAACCACTGTTACTGATGTCATTCTTCAAAAAAGGCCTACTGGAACCATGCTATAAAATCACCAAAATTGACTTTGGCATTCAAGAATTAATGTAAGTGCATGGCCGTGCCTCTTTTCTACAAACAAACTGCAATTTGTCCCCTCATCAATGCCAACTACAAAAAATAGGTCACGTTGCTCAACTACAATAACTCACCCTCCCTTCACCACTTGAATGCTTTGTCTTTTCTACTCTTTGTCTTCTTCCTTCTATTTTGGCCCTCGGGGGTGATCTTCTAGTATGTCTCTATGCTCCTTGGGGCTCTTTCCATGATTTGGTGCTTACGTAGTTTAAAAACAATGGCTACTTCACTATGTTAAATTTGACGTTCACGCAGCTGTCACCCAACGACTAGTTCTTCTGCTTAAATTTGATGGCTTTCGAGATGTCACCATAGAAATGAATAGATTCATGCAAAATCAGAAAATGAAATGGCCCAAAATAGTAGGGATAAAAGGGGAGCAATTTTTGGCCTGTTGGGAAAAAAATGGTCAATAATAACCAAGGGGATGATTACCTTAGAGAGTGTCTTCAATAAAGATGATCAAAATAAAAACCAAAGAATAAGCATGTCAACAAAATAAGAGAAATATGAGAGAGTTTTCATTTTTAAGGACAAACTTTTGAAGATTGGCAAGGCTTGTTCTCAGCTAGAAAGACAAGTTTTTATTACATTATGCAAAGAGTTTCATAACATCTTTGATTTGGAATACAAGGACCTGAAAGCGTTTGACCCAAGTCTAGATCATCACACCATTGATTTGGATCATGGATCTAAATTGGTAAGACAAAAAAAGGCCTATCAACCCCAAGGTAGAAGAACTCATGAAGAAAGATATGACCAAATTGATTGGGTCTAGGATTATCTTTCCTGTCAAACACTCAACTTGGATAGCCAAAATTATGATGGTTTGAAAGAATAATATAGAAATTAGAGTTTTTGAGGATTTTTGTGATCTAAACAAAGTGTCTCTCAAGGATCATTACCCACTCCCTTCCATGGAACAAATTTTACAAGATGTTTTAGGTTCTCAACATTTCTCACTTCTTGATGGTTATCCAAGTTATAATCAAATATTGGAAAATGAAGGGGATTAGTTCAAGATAGCCTTCATCACCAAGTGGGGGATCTTTTCCCACAAGAAAATTCCATTTGGTGTATCTAACGTTGGAGCTACATTTCAAAGGGCAATGGACATGGCTTTCAAAGGTTTGATCAATAAATTTTAGATTATTTACCTTGTTGATGTAACCATTTTTTCAAAGGATGTTGTTGATCATATAGGACATATAAGGCAAGTGTTTAAGAAGTGTAGAGAGTACGGCATATCCCTCAATCCAAAGAAGTGCATCTTTGATTTCCATGAAGGTAAGATTTTGGGTCATGTAGTTTCAAAAGAAGGCTTATCTAGTGATCCCAAAAGGATTGAAGCTATTTTAAGCTTGTCTTTGCCTCAACACAAGAAAGGGATGCAAAATTTATTAGGAAAAATAAATTTTTTAAGGAGGTTTATCTCAAACTTTGCAATTATGGTAAAGCCTATCACAACCATGATAAAAAAGAACCAAGTTTTTACTTGGATAAAGGAAGGTAAAGATAGATTTGAGGTAATCAAGCAAGTAATCGTAGCCTCTCCCACTCTTTTAAATATAAATTTTGCTAGAGATTTCATTATTTATACTTTATCTAACCTTGACACTATCTCAACTATGCTTATGCAAAATAATGATTAAGATGTTGAATAACCAATTGCTTTCTTCAGCCAAGGCTTAGAAGACTACGAAGTGAGATATTATTTTTTTGAGAAGCAAGCTTTAACTATCATTAGAGGTTTGAAAATTTTTAGGCATATGGTTTCTAACAACAAGATCCATGTCATGGTCTCCCATCCTAGAACCAAGGAGTTTCTCCTAAGCAGGGATCTCAATGAGAAGAGAGCTAGATGGATCATCAAGGTGATGGAATATGACATTGACATCAAGGTAACCAGCCTAGTAAGAGGAAGAGGTTTATGTGAGAACTTAGCATTTGAATTTCAAGAGCCAATAGAGGAAGCCTTGGTAAATCAAGTTCAAGACCAGCCAAATGATCAAATATAAAATCAAATTTGGACACAAGCCATCATTTGTTTTCTTCAAAATGGTGATTGTCTTAATGGCTTGAACAAATCTCAAAGAAGGTATTTTAGGCTAAAAGCTATTCTTTATTGTCTTTTAGATATAATTATCCTTAATAAGGATGTGATCAATGTGTTTCTAAGATGAATTAACAATGAACAATTTGATATGTTTCTAAAAAAGTTCTATAATGGTGCAAATGGTGGTCACTTCTCTCCTAAAACAACAACTACAAAAATAATGAGAGTTGGTTACTATTGGCCTAGTCTTTTTAAGGACTATTATCATTGTGTAAAGGTTTATCCTCAATGTTATTTCTTTATTGGTAAATAAAAGCTTGTTTCCCTTCCATTGAATCCTATCCAAGTGACTAGCCTTTCATGCAATGGGGCCTTGACTTCATTGGCATGATCAACCCTCCATCAAGTTTTGGAAACAAATGGATATTGACTAATATAAACTACTTCAAAAGATTGGTAGAGGTTGTTACTTTTAAGGAAGAAAATGAAAATGCCATCTTGGAGTTCTATGATATCATTATAACAAGGTTTGGAGCTCCTCATGTCATCATCTTAGATATTCACTTGCTTTCATAAGTGCTACAAATTTTTATTGGGTAGAAAAGAGTGGAGTTCATTTAAGTACCTCATCCAAATACTACCCTCAAGGTAATGGATTAGATGAGTCTACCAAAAAGAACCTCATCAAGATCATCAAGAGGAAATTGGAAACCAATCAAAGAGCATGGCATAACAAGCTGAAGAAAACCTTATGGGTAGACAAATTCACTCCCAAGAAGTCAATTAGTAATTCTCCCTTTGTACTTGTCTATGGGAGAGAATCCTAGTTGTCCATATCACAAGATCTCCCTACCTTGGAAATTGCACAATAGCTAGAATTACTTGAAAACACTCCCATGGGAGTTAGATTAATAGAATTAATGCAGCTATAAGAGGCAAGAGATGATGCACACAAAGCTTTGGAACACCATCAAATTCTCACAAAGAAATCCTTTGACAAAAGGGAAAGGGAAAGAGTGTTCAAAGAGGGTGACCTGGTCTTGAAATGGGATGAAGATAAATCAAAACTAGGCAAACATATAAAGTTTTATACCTTATGGAGTGGTCCTTACATCATCAACAAGTGCAAGCAAAGAAACTCCCTTCAGCTATCCAAAATGGATGGAAAAGAGCTACCTATTCCAGTTAATAAAATCCATTTAAAGCCTTGATTTTGACCCTTTCTATCCATGTCTTGTATATACTTTGTTTTGTTGTGTTTCCTTTGCTGTTTTATTTTCCCTAAGTTTTTTGTAGCATAGGTGTTTTTTCCTTCCCTTTGTTTGGTGTGTGTCTCTGCCTTGTGTGTGTAATCAACCTAGCTAGTGTGTTTTTGAACCAAAGCTTATTTAGTTATCTTTGAAGTGCATATATGTGTGAATCCATGCCCAATGGAAGGATTTACGTGACTGGTATTTGACATAGTAGGCAAGCCTCCCCTTATAATTACCAAGAATGTTGACCAAATTTCACCTCATTACAATTTATTCAACAATTTTCATGGAAAGTTGAAAAAATAGGTCATTTTAGAGGTCCATAATTGTATCTCAAGGAGGATAATGTGTTTTGGCTCTATTGTAGCGTATGTCAAGATCTCCACAAGTCAAGTCTTGGCCCCTCATAAACCTGAGTTACTCCTCAAGACCAAGTTAGATTCTTTGAATGAATGGACTTATAAAATTTTCGTGAGTACAAGTAGTCTAGGTTTATAAACCTAAATTAATCCTTCCAATACTTTAAAAGTTTTCAATGATGCATGACTTTGGGTTTTCCAAGGAGCAAGTCGTAAATTAATTTATAACTAGTGATCAATGAGAGATCTAAAGTGAGTAAGTAATAGGGCTTCAAAAACCCAAAATGGTCTTGATAATGCCTCTCAGAAGTGGCCCTTTAGAAATTTTTGAAGGGCCTTTCTTGCCTTATTCCCCCCCACCAAGTGTCCCTTTAAAAAAATTTTAAGGGCACTTTGTTTTCCCAAGTGTCCCTTCAGACTTTTTTGAATGGCACTTTTCTTTCTAAGTGACCATTTGGAAAAGTTTTGATGGGCACTTTTCTTCCCAAGTGTCCCTTCAGACTTTTTTGAAGGGCACTTTATTATCTAAGTGACTGTTCAAATTTTTTTTGAAGGGTAATTTCCTTCCCAAATGTCCCTTTGAACTTTTTTGAAGGGCATTTTTTTGTTAAGTGTCCTTTAGGAAAAGTTCCTGAAGGAACTAGCCATTGTCTTTCAGGAAAAATCCTCAAAGAAATCCTTCGAATAAATTATCTGAAGGAATTACTTTAGAAAAATTACCTAAAACATAAACCCAACCTGATGGATCCCCATGATGTGTCATAGGACATCAAATTTAGGGTAGCCAACTAGCCATTAGGGTGAAAAGATGATGTGTTGTAGGATGTCAAGTTTAATATAACCAACTAGTCATTGGGGTGTAAAGACAATGTGCTATAGGATGTCAAATTTAGGGTGGCCAACTAGCTATTGAGATTCAAAGATGATGTGTCATAGGATGTCAAATTCATGCCTAAAGTCTTCAAGTAAGGAGTAAATCCATTCAAATAACCTGAAAGGGTCTTAAGTAAAGAAAAATCAATTTTTAAAAAGAGCTTTGATTATGAATTTTATAATCAAAAGTAATAAAAAGACCGAAAGGGTAGAGATAGTGCAAATCAATTTTTCAAACAAGCTTTACTTATGACTTTTACAAGTATAAGTAATCAAAGAACCTGAAGAAGCAAGTAAGAATTAAAGTTACTTGGAAAACCTGAATGGGTCTACAGTATAACAATGTGGGAGCTTTCAGGAAGAATCTAAAGTTCACAATAGTGATCTGAGCCATTTATTATGGAGGGTCATCTCACCTTTTATTTTTTAGTGATCCTGGTCATTTCAAGAGGGAGAATTGAAGAGAAAAAAAACTCCAACTGAATGAGAGAACAATTGGAATTAGTTCTACCAGGATGGCAACTGCAAATCATTTTGGCAGCTTCTATTTTGGCACCTAAGAGCTCTCTCTTCTCTCCCTCTTTTGCTATAAATAGGAACCTTGGGCTCTTGTTTTATCATCTATAGATAGTACTATGAAGTCCTACTAGAATGTTTTGCCATTTTCTTGCCTTTGAGAAAAGAAGCATAAGTCTATTTTCTTTCTAAGTTCTAGGCATTTACCTGGTCATGCAAGAGACACAGAGTGACAACTAGTGATATTTATCCTGTTGTTCTCTATCCTTCATATTTTTAAGAAAATATTTGATCTAATAGGTCATGTAGAATGCATTCTATTTGTATGAGATTTTGCACATGTAACCCTTATTCTAGACTATACAAGTTGTCTTTTTTAGTTATTTACCTTATGTGATCTCATTTATTTTATCTCTACATTGAAATACTTATGTTGAAATATTTTAGAGCTTGATTTATATACTATATGCTTCTGTATTATACATAAGTATAGGGTATACATGTGGATACTAATTCTTGGTGTATTGCCATTTTAGACTAGGCTTTTCATTTATACAAACTTTTAACTCTTTTCACTCATATAAACTAGTTTAATAGTTTTATTTCATAAAAATCTAATATAGGGAGCTAGCCCTATCAACCTTGAGGTTCATTTCCACTTATAGGAACACCCATAGGCCTAGAAATATCCCAAGATTTCCTAAATCTAAAAGAGGCCTTAACAACCCTCTTTTAGGGTGCAAGATTTGGAGACAAGACTTCACTATAATTTATTAATAACTACTCATGTTTTTGGTCAATGGAAGATTACTCATGGACCTAGATGCTCCTACATCACCATGTATACTTGATGAAAGTGAAACAATTTGTATTATTCAACAAAATATAAATGTGATTACATATTTGGATCACTCCTAAATAAATATACAATTTCAAAAGAGAAAATGTGATTTAAAGTTTTTATGCAAATATATAGCCTTAGTAAGGTATCCCACTTTTTTATATCATGATTTTTTTTTTATAATTTAAGTGGAGGTTTTAAAATTAAAGTGGTTTTAAATCCTTAGGGGTGGTTATTTTTATCAAAAAATTGATACCATAGGTGAGTATCATTCAAAAATCTGGTCTTCATACTGTTATCCTTGTTGATAAACTTTTGAGAGGTTTTATTTTGGTCATGGTTGGTCTTTTATTAATGGTCATTGTATTGTTCCTAGTAGTTTTTAGAGCTTCCTATGTTGGTCTAGTTAAAAAATGAGTCAAAAAACCTAAATATTGTAATTAGGTCACTCAATATGGTCATCTCCAAAGTGTTTATCAAAGGTTAAGGTAAATTTGGAAATTTTAAGGTAATTTGAGAAAGTTAAAGTTTCATTTTTTGTAATGTAGAAATGACTTCACTAAAGAGCATCAATAATGAGGAGTTAAACCATCCAAAGGGAGGTCACTTGAGGCCATTTGGTAGTCATGTAGGGTGATGTCATACTCCATAGGGTTCATACAAGATTAAAAAGGTGGAAACACATTCATTTCCAATGAAGACCAAAGTTAAAACATATTTTACTCCTTGATTTAACCATAATCATGGCATGATATAAAGTGTTGATGAGGGGGGCAGGTGAAGAAGAGTTTGTAATTTTTATTTGAATTATAATTGACAGGAATGACTCCATGAATGTCTCCCATAATAATCTAATAGGTTAATAAATCAAATAATAAAACTCCATCTCATGACGAAGGCATTTAGATGACTTTTTACATGATTCCATGCATAAAAAGAGCATCTCTAGCCAATAATATCATGGCACTAGTTGTTAATCTTATTCACAACATTATCCATCCCTAAAGGTCATATCCATGCTCAAGGTGTTATAGGTCAAAAAAAGAAAAGTATCACTCAAAAAGCTCCGTTAGGTCATTAACAGACCAAGAAAGTCCAAATCCATGAGTTTTTTTCATGGAGGAGAGAGAGAACTAGGAAAAATGCCATTAGGGTAAGGAGACACGCCTATGCACTCACAAATCAAGGAATTAGTTTTTAGATTGAGGGGAAAGACTCTATGAATCATCTTAAACAAGATAGGCAACTTTAAACCCCTTCAAAACCCCAATAGCCTAGTTTCAAGTAATTTCAAAGAATTTTGGAGTTCATTGATGAAAATGAATGATTGCATGAGGTCTTTTAGGATTCCATTAGTATTAGCACACTATGTTATAGCATCAGTGTGCCACTTACAAGCAAGGGAAGGCAAAATATCTATATGATGATAATTTGTAGACCTATGCAATAGTAACATCCAGGGTTTGAGGGAGTTTCAAAGTGCTTTTATGCATATAATGAATGAAAAAGAGTTATTTACAATGGATCCAACTTCATCAAAGTTCTTAAAAAATAATTTAATATAACAAATAAGGTCAAATAGGTGGTGAGTGAAGAGGATATTAAGCCCAAAATATGCATCTATAGGTTTGTACTAAAGAAAAGGACAAAAAATGGAAAACTTTGCATGGGATATGGAGATAAAATAGATTATAGAGTGCCTTGAGTAGTTTATAAAATGTCTAGACCTTGTTATGAAATGAAATTATTATCTTGAGTCAAGTTCCTTTTACTTAGAGAGTTTGAGGCTTAAAAGAGACACCTATAGACACATTGATAGAAAATAGAGAGTGAAGGTAGTATGAGTGTTAAGAAAGAGGCTTCACAGATATTCTAAAAGGTGATATACTTTGATAAATGTGTTTGATGTGTTTGTATTCTTGGGAGAAAGAAGAGTCATGAACCTAAAATAAAACTACATATAAGAATCATAAACCTAAAATAAAACTACATGGAAAGAGTACTCTAAGACTATGAGAATTTTAGATACAACCACCTTACATTGGGGCACTAAATATCAAAGAAAATAATAAATAAAATTGGTTTCTTATTGAATAAAAATTCTCTACTTAACCTCAAGAAGATTTCAAACAATTTTTGTCCAATTTTACAGAAGCACCTTACTGGGAAAAAGTTTTAGCTATGCACATACATGTTAAATAATATAGTTATATAATAACTCTACTCTACAATTTAGAGTTGGAAAAGAATATTCATTGTCATAAAGCTCCAAGTAAGGTATTTATATAAGGTAAACTTTTCATTATTTGAGTTAGATAAATCTTCTAAGTCAAATGTAAGCCATCTATAGTAAAAAATTAGGGAGATGGTGTGAATATAGAATCCTAGATGAACTATGTCAAGCCTATGAGTGAACTTGCTGTGGAAAATATGCCCCCTTTTCCTTAAAATGGGAGACCCCTCTAAAAATTTCAAGAACTAGAACTTCAGAGTTATTTATTTTGTTCTTGTCAATAACACCTAGTCAAATATTCAGAATATACACTACATTGATTTCTTTAGACAATAATAGACCTCTTTTAATTTCTCTAAAACAACTAAGTAGTTTTTGTTCTATTTTAGTATATCATGGCACTAACAATGTAGGTTGATTTTCACTTGGGTTTCCCAGAGACTAGTTCCCTTCCCAGGTCAACAAACTTGTTATCCTTAGTGGCCAATTGAGTTCTCTGTATCTGATAGGTAAGCTTAATGTATCATTTTATTTTTTATGTTTCTCGCTTAGATATTTTATGAATCTCATATATCCCAATTGAATGGTAAATTTACACATTATTTGGATTCAAAATGACCAATCCCCCAGACATTTCAGATATGTTAGATTCTAGTAAAGCTTGACCAAATGGGAAGTTACCATGTCATTTTTAGTTAGAGTCTCCTGTCCCCTAGACCTGTCAGAGATGTTAGATCTTGAGAGAACCCAAATAAATGGGAAGTTTCTCCATCACTTGAAGTTATAGTGGATAATCCCCTAGACCTATCATAAATTTTAGAGCCTGGGAGAGTCTAACTAAATGGAAAGTTAGCATGTCATTTGGAGTTAGAGTAGTCAGTCCCTTAGACCTATCAGAGATGTCAAATCCTAAGAGAACCTAGCTAAATGAGAAGTTTCCACATCATTTGGAGTTAGAGTGGCTAGTCCTAAAAACCTATCAGAGATGTTAGAACCTAGAAGATCCTAGCCAAATGGGAAGTTGCCACATCATTTAAAGTTATAAAGGTCATTCCCTAGAATATGTTAGAGATGTCAGATCCTGAGAGAGATCGATCAAATGGGAAGTTACTATAACATTTTTAGTTAGAGTGGCCATTCCATTGGACCTATCAGAGATGTCAGAGATTGAGAGAGCTTAGTCTAATGGAATTTTCCATGTCATTTGGAGTCAGAGTGGCTAGTCCCCCAAAACTATCTAAGATGTCAGAACTCAAAAGATCTCAGTTGAATGGGAAGTCACCATGACATCTAGTGAGAGGATGAACTAGTTGCCATTGGTGAATTAGGAAGCCTATAATGGATTATAGGGGAGAATATAAGGCCAACTAAGGTGTGCCACATATCCCCAAGTGACATGTCACCTAACTTAGGGGAACAACACAGAGTAATTAACCATGCCTAGGTGTTAACCATTAATTGGAGGATAAATAAATGGATGAAGTGTCAAAAATAAGGAATTAGATAAAGAGATTCTAAGAGATGTGACTACATGACTACCATGCATTAGGAATTAATGGAATGGGAATTTGGACCTGATTGGTTAGTTTTTAAAACATCCCATCACCATTTCTATGTCTAATTAGAAATAGAGGGTCATGGTATTTAGATTCATCTATAGATTTATAAAGAAAGGGAGAAAATCCAACCACTAGCTCAATTTCAAATTCACAAGTGAGATACCAAATTCCATTAATATAGGTAGATGTATGCATGGAATTATAAAGTTTAAGATAACCCCATTAATGGTTATCATTGTTACCTTAGAATAAATATAAAACTCCTCAATTTCAAATTTACACATAACCCCTATATCCCATGCCTTTGATTCCCAAAGCTTCATAATCCCCACTCTATCCTACTATAATGGATACTACATCTTCAAACCCAAAGACCAAGCATGAGTATAAGCACACCACTTTCCCTATTGGTTTAAATAATTATAAACACCATAATGACATATTTAAAGTAACTAAGTCCCCAAGGATTTTTATAACACTGATGAATAGTTGGCTGAGTATGAGGACAACCTTTAGTCTTATAAAAGGTGCAAACTCCATGTTAGGTTGTGGAGCTAAAAGCTTCACCAAATGAGTGAGTGCAAAAGTTGCAGGAATTACATAGTCACCAGCGTCGGTCAGGAGTGACTGACATCAGTCAGGAGTCGATTAGGAGATGCCGGCATTGGTTATGTTCGGCCGATGTCAGTCAAGTGCAGACAGGCAGGGACCGACGTCGGTCACCTATGCGTCCAGAATGCTATTTCCATGGACAGAACAGAATGTTTGCATGATAGGATTAAGTGTTAGTCTTAAGTTTGCATCTCTATCTTTAGTAATACTATTTAGAGCCCTTGATTAGGAGGTGCATCTAATGGCTGTAATTGTATGCTCATGTTTCCTAATATTATATATAGGATTAGATCTTCTTAGCTTATTGAATTGAATAGTACAAGATTGTATATGTGTATCAATCCAAGTTGTTGGAATTGATTGTAATTGAGAGAGAGAACTCTTGAGGGAAAGAGATCTAGAAAGATATCTGTACATCTGAGAGAGGTGTGGAAGAAAAAAAGTTTCTTTAATTGTATTCCTTCTGTAAAGAGTTTAATACAAGTTTTCAGGGTGGTTTCTTGTATCTCTTGTTCTTTGCTATTTATGATTCTAGTTACTTATCATTCTGGCTTAATTTCATATTTAATTGCTTTCATATAGTAATCAACATTGTTGGTTGATCCCCAACACTCCATAGATCCATGGAAAAACTAGAGATGTTTCCTTATGATGACCTACTAAGTAACATCCTCAAAAATACTATTTGTATATAAGATACTATTAATGATTGGGTGTGCTCACCCACCTATCAACACCAAATTTATAATATATCCAAGAATGATTTCAAGTTGTACTACTCCCTCTAAAACTTTTCTTTATCATATGATGTAATCGTAGTGTCAGCTTGGATGAACACCTACCAGATCTATGTTGTCCTCCATGAATGCGATGATAACCTTAATTATAAGTGAGTTGATAAGGAAATGATCAATTCCTACATAGTTCACACCTTCAAGAAGGAGGTCTAAGTAGGCATGATCTTCTGAATTGACTTTTCAGAGACCCAAAATGTTAGCATGTCAATAATTTATGGGTGCCCCTTTTTCAAATGATCTTGACTCACTCATACATCCTAGACATTGGAGGGTTGATCAAATTCAAGTTGGTCCATACCATTGCATGATGAGCTACTTTCTCAACATAATTTGTGAGACACTCTCATTTAAGCCTTCAACCTTTCTTTCATGGTTTTTTAGTGGACTAAATGTCCACATGGTATTCTATAAGTTATATGTCTATTAGTTTCCCAAGCATGTCTAGGACATTTGTGACCACTTCTACCTAGTAGTGTACCATGCGGTTAATGAATCTCTAATTCCTTGTCTCTCAAAGATAATCATATACTTTATCATAGCCATGAGGGACTGCTAGTTATATAAAGAGGACACAGTGATCCAAGTCACAAGCTTCCTTCAATACCCCCTACACTTGCAATATTATGTATGACCACATATCAAAACAAAATATCTCTTATCAATTGGTGAATGGCATAATTAAATTCTATGTACAACATGAGTAGAAGGTGTTCCCTCAACTCCTAATGACCATACAAAACCTATCTATAGGAACTTCTCCTCGATATAAAATATGTAAGTCAAGTAAGACTCTTTTGCCCTAAAAAAATGCAATACTTCATAGTGGGACCCTAAATGGGTGATTTGGGCCCATTGTTCATAATACTCAATTTGGATCAACATCAACTACATCCATGAAGTTGAAGAAGATATTGAGCTATATTTGAACACCATAAATGATTAGGAGATTATATCCCAAATAGTAGTGAAGAAAAATAAGAAAGGGAAGAAGGCTCAAGAAGGCTCCTCCTCAACTCATCCAGCTTTTGCTCAGTTTGGGGAGGACTTAAATCTAATATCTTTATCCATCTCCTAGAGAATCTTGTAGGTCCTCTTTCCACTTTATCCTCCTTGATCCCCATCCCAAGCTCTAGCTTCACTTATGCCAATAGCTCTAGATCTACCTCCTCTAGTTACTCCTTGCACTCCACTTCTACCTCCTCCAATAGTGGTAGTAACCAAGTTACAAAAAAGATGAGCTTAGGCTACATGATGTCAGGTAGCCCAAGTATAGCCTACTCAACCATCAACATCATAACCTCTAAGATTTGATGTCTTAAATAGTTCAAGAGTGAGACCATAATGAGGCACTCAATAGGCACCTATTTAGGTTCCCCTACTCACTTCTCCATCTCCTCTTATTTCCCTTGCACCCCTTGCTCCCACCTCATTACAACTACCTATTCTAGCACCCACTAGTTCATCTTTGCCCTTTTATTTCCCATCTCTTCCCATTTATGTTTCTCCCAAGTACCCTTGGCCTTAGCCCTTTTGAGTTTCCTCACTTATTCATTCCATTTATATCCTCCCATATCATATCCTAAATTCCTCTCAGTGGCTCACTTGATCATTCCCTTAACAATAGGCATGACTATAGACTTTATAATCTTATTAGCTCTATTAGGGGTTCTCCTAGTCCTCACTATAGTCATCTTAGAGATCCCCTCCATATATCTAAGTCATATACCATTATCTCATATATACCTTATTATCATGGTCAGACCATCCACCATTGCAACCAGAGCCAACCCAAGAAAGAGACTAAAAAAGAAATAGAAGGTGACCCATACTCGAGATCCATCTTAAAGCTTTTAATTTTAGCTCCATCTCTTCTATAGATCTTAGTGACCCCTCTATCCATAGTAGTAGTATGCCAATGATTGGCTGCTCTCCCCCTCTCGCTTACCCAAGGATCCACCAACCTCACCTTTATCCATCCCATCTCATCCCTATTTTTTCATTACCTATTCCTTAGGAAAATTCCACCTCAGGTGAGCCTCACTCAAGACCAATGAAAACCTCAAATATTCCCATCATCTTCCCTTTTCATTCTCCCTCTAACCACTTCCTCTATTTCTCCTTCACCTTAGCCTCTACCTTTCACCACCATTTTAGTTTCACCTCCTACACCTCTTAAAACATGAGGGATGGTCCTAGGGTCACATTCACCATAGATCAATGTCTAGGGTGACCCATACATATAATGGAGTTTTGATAAAACCTTTGGGATCATAAAGATGATACTTACTCAAAAATTCATCTAAGAGGGGAACCTGGTGATATGGTAGACCCATCAAGATCTGTTTTCCCTTAAGGTGAGGACTACTAATGGACAAGAGAATATGGCTAAGGATCTACTATCCATCCTCTAAGATACCCATCACATGTGTGATAAGATCCTTAAGTACATGTAGAACCAAGTCCAAAATCTTGAAGAGAAAGTGAAGATTACATTCCTAATTACACTAATTAGGTAGGTCAAAGATCCCCTCCTACTACTTTTCTCAATCTTAGGGAAAATAATAGGGACTCAGGTTGAGATTAATGAAATTATATAACAAATACATGCCTACATGGGGAGGATCACAAAAATAAATGGAAAGTTCTAGAAGCTACAAGTAGTGGTCAATGAGGGGATGATCTTAGAGTTCAAATTGATGCCAACCTTAGATTTGGGATTGTACCAAATTTATGCTGAGAACATGAGAGAAAAAATGGAGGAATGGCTAGCCTTAGCCCACAATACAACATAACCCTTGGAAGAGGGCAAGAAGAAGATATTGAAATAATTTAAGGAGGTTAATATCTTCATGTTGTTCCACCTAGATGACTCTTTACTAGACCAAAGTGAATTTAGAGTCCACTTGGGTCAATTTTACTAGGTTATAAGGGAGAAAGTAGCCAAGGCAAACCAAGAAGGATTTCGAGTGGTGTTGGACCTATCAACTCAGTCCATTGTGACTATGAATCAAGTCTTTAAATTAAAAACCTCAACGAAATCAGATTTATAGATCTCAAAAAAATGGTAACTTTGGATGATGTGATATTTAGGGATCCTCCAATGAACTTGACCAAGATGGTCAAGGAGTTTGACCTTATGGTAGCTGCATTGGAAGTTGGGAGAGCCTAGTAGAAGTAGTTAAGAGTCAGACCCTCTTAGTCACCTCCACATGCTAGCTCGTGGTCCTCTATAAATCTATTTTAGGTTTTTTGGGATTTATTTTGGTTAAAATTTTTAAATATGGTTATAATTATAATGAGTGGCCATCAAAGCTCAAGATGGGATCCTTATATTTTTTAGAGGTGAGCCCCAATCCTTATTTATTTGTATTAGAGTTGTATTATGTTCTAGGGGTCGAACAAAAATTATCAAAAGTATTATTGGATTATTGTCAAGATTTTACCTACATTTCCTTCTTCAAATTAGACTATAATAATAGTGTAACATTTCACTCATTTAATGAATAAACTCTGTATTTTCTACCAAAATGTCTTTTTTGTGTTCAATTTTATTTCATATTCATGTTTAAATGATCAACATTGCTAGGGTAATTGGATTAACACTTTTTCACTTTATGTATGTCATGATTATGATGTGTTTAATTATTATAATCTTTTTTTGATTTATTTCATTTATATTTTTGTAGTGTTTATAATTTATGTGCCTAACTGTAAATTCTCATATGGTGTTTATGTGTTTTCAATAATAAACCCATAGTAATAATCCTTAATAGGAATTCACAATGAAGACATATTCCTATTTCCTTCAAAATCTACCTATTGTATGTTCTTGGAGGTATAAATTTAGTGAAACTTGATCTATAGTGGTATAACTATGGTAGAGTCACTTGATTCAATGACCATCATACTAATCTCATTAGAGACTTGGAGGCTTCCCTTCTCTACCTTACCCTTCTCTCTCTTTTGTTTTTATTTAATGTAATCAAAATCTCCCTTTTCCCCTTATGTTTAGAAATAATAATACAAAGAATCTCAAGTATTCATAACTATCCTTAACCTGTGTGAAGTATAGCATATTGAACTTCCAATGGTAATAGTGCATCTCTTGGAGACTATTCACACAGACTCCATTTGTGAAGTCCAATACTTATAGTCATACCCTAGGATGATCCCATATTAGTCATAAAATGGAAGATGAAAGTATGTAGTTGTCCCCAGCTTCCCTTTTTTTAATAAATTCCCAATCTCAAGGACATCTCATGGTAAGGATAAAATTAGAGTGAATAATAGGTGGCACTAGAATGAGGACCAAGATATTTCATGCTTGTTCTAATTTTAGTTCATTTTATGAATATGATGAGTTTGGTTTATTGGTAACAATATGCTAACTATTGTTTGATTATACAACATCTTGGATACTAGTTCAACTATTACCAAGGCTAGGTCCTATTGAGGAATATTGGTAATTTCCACTTGATTTTTCATATAAAACCTAGGTCCAATCAACCTAGACCTACTATGATTCCTATCAGTTCCTCTTTTCAACCTATCCCAAATGCACAACCCAAGATGAACTTGTTATCTAGGTTAGAGATTAACATCCCAAGAGGTATCCATGATCTACCCAAGAACCTTGAGAGGTATCTTCTTCATTTCACCCCTAGTGTAGGATGAACCATGAAGGAATACATAACCGCTTATAAGACTGCCTAAGACTCCTACATGTAGAACATGAGGATGTGACATGTAGGCTATTCCATTTTACTTTAATGGACTATACTTATGATTGGTTCCTAAACATTCCTAAAGAATCTATATTGAATTGAGACCACTTTAGTTATACTTTCCTCACTCAATTTGGCCAAGTAATAGACCTTAGTGTCATGTACCAATAGTTTTCTTGTATCAAGAGAGAGCTCAATGAGCCTATTAGAAATTTAAATTCTAGGTTCTAAAAGATGTATATTCAGGTAAATGCACTTTACCAACCCAACCCTCAATAGGCACTTGAAATTTATAAGAATACTCTAGACCCTTGGATTGCCATGTTCTTAATAAGGGACACAACTATAACAGACCTATCCTTAGCATATGAATGGGCCATCAAAGTGGATAAGAAACTAAACCCCCAGGGCTACACCATGACCCCCACTCCTAACATGTTATCATAAATGTCTGCATTGAACTTCTTACCTAGTGTTAACTAGAATACACTTATGCCTCAATCACTCCCTATAATGCATCACATACCACTAGGCCATCCCACTTCAAACCAACAACTAGGTTTCCTAAACCCAAGGGTTCTATATTTATTTCCCTAGACTCAACATCAAGTACTATTAGTTTTAACTAACAACACCTAGATTGTGTAAAGATTCCACTAAGACTAAGATATATGCCATTCATCAAATGGTACAAAAGCTTAACAATGACTTCATAGGGCTATAGAGATAGATGATCAAATATAACAAAAAAATATCCAACAATAATTTCATTATCAAAGACTAATAATGATCTATAATCACCCACACAACCCCCTATGACCTTCACCCAATAGGTTCCTTGAGATAAATATCTTCATAAAAGCCTTGCCCAAATGGTGTTGAGTGCATAACACAACACATGGAGAGTTAGAATGCATGGAGTTTGGTTCTAATTTTTATATCTTCAAAAAATAAATGGAGGAATATGAGGTAGTTCAGAATTATATAGAATCCACTAACTCGATTAAAGCCCCTAGTACTACTATGGTATTATAAACATTAGATTTCCCTAGATAATAAGAAAAATTTTTATAAGAAGGTATCAATGAGATGAAATTATTTTAGTATTTATAAAGGAGTAACTATACCCTTAAGATTAGGAAACAACAATAACCCCTTACTACCTTGACCCCCCAAATAATGGTACAACCACACCATACCAATATGCAAGGAATGATCCTCCACATATAAGACCTCAATAGCTTACAAAACTTGTGGAAACTTCCACCAATCCAAATCAAAGGGGGTTTAAAACATAGTTGAGGATATGAATAAAATTGAGGCTAACATTACCATTCATGAACTTGCCTAAATCACAAAGGAATAAGACCTTTTGTTAAAGTCTTTGACTTAAATCTAACTCCAGAGGCCCAACCAAAACTAAGAGTAGCACACACCAATGTGCATATTCACAAGAATAATATGGAGGTTTACTCATTATTTTTTACCATTTATTTGTTTTGAAATAATATCCATAAATTCTTAGGATATTATGGAGCCTTAACCAATGTGACGCTGGTAGGCATATACAAGAAAATTGGTCTAACCCCCATAAAATTAGATAAAGTAGTGGTCTAGTTGGACAAGTTAGATGTGAAAGTGATATGTGAGTTGTTAAACATCCACATCCATTAGGAATCTAAACATAAGATTCAATGCTTTCTAGACATTCAAGTGATTGACATCCTAGAATCCTATAGTATAATCCTCAGTAGAGATTGGTCCAAATCCCTGAATGGGTATATGGCCAGATATTTATCCCTTAGGTGGTTATCATGGAGGGGATTAGCCAACCAAATATGAGTGGATATGGAAACACACATGAAACATATGATCACTAAATACAATGACATTAATGATAATATAAACCTAGTTTACTTAGACCCAAGCATCTACACATTAAGCACCAAACATCCAAAAAAAAACCAATCACATCCCAAGTCCATTTATCCTATGGTCTCTTTATGTAGATAGATATCCCTCTAAACAAGGTGGTGGGGCTAGTGTTTTTCTTATATATCCCTTAGGGAGTAAACATTTATCATCCTATAGGTTATACTTCCCTTGTATAAATAACTTGGCATAATATGAAGCTCTAATATTGGGATTATACTTTGCATCAAAATACAAGGAAAATGAATTAAGATAATTTAGTGACTTTGAATTGGTAATCAATCAGTATAAAACTTAATTTTAATGAAAATTCTTATACCTCAGAAGGTATAAACATATAGCTTGGGACTTGATTGAAATGTTTAATGTGTTAAATATCGTCCCTATTCCCCAAGAAAAAAACTAGGTAGCAGACTTGATAGCATTAGTTATGGTGAAATTAACCCCTCTAGATGACACTGAGCTACGAGATTTCTTTATGGAACTCATACCCCTTCCTTCTATCCTAAATAATGTGACTAACTTCTAGGTCTTTAAATATGACCAGTAAATTATCTAGTTCATCAAAAACAAAGGGATATTCATGTCCTAAATCATAGATGAAAAGGACAAAGATAACCCTAAGATTGAGTTGGATAAGGATAGGATCTTGAACCTTCATGGGAACTAGACCCCTAAGGGGATGATTTTAATGGAAAGAGAATTTGTTGCATTACACCTAACTTTCTAGGGTAAAAGTCCTAACTTTATAGACTAAAAGTGTCATCTTGTTAATCTCAACCATGTGGAGAATCCGTAGATAGTTAATGTGGGTATGAATTGAATAGACCATCAATTGGAATAGTTACAAATATTATTGATAAGGTATAGGGATGTAATTTCCTAGGCTTATGGATACCTTAAGGTCCTCAACCCAAGATTAATTATTCACACCATCCCTTAAAATATGACCAAAAACCCTTTAGACAAAGATAGAGGCTAGTTAACCTAATCTTAGATCCCTTGATTCATAAGGAGGTTCGGAAATTACTCTCTATAGTGATAATTTTTCTAGTCTTCCACTTCACCTGGGTAGTTAACCTGATCCTGATATAGAATAAGAATGGTGAAATCCACCTTTGTGTGGAATTTTAAAATTTGAACTAGGCCTTGGATAAAGATAAATACCCATTTCCCTCACTATATTAGGTGATCCAAATGGTAAGTAAACCATATATGATGTCCTTCTTATATGGCTTCTCAAGCTATAACCATGTCCTAGTCAACCCAAGAAACAAAACTAAGACTACTTTCACCACAAAGTGGGTCACATTCACTTATAAATAGATGCCTAGTGGGCTAATCAATGTTGGTGCAATCTTTCAAAGGGAAATGGAATTCAAATTTGAGGTCTTCATAGGTATGTGAATAATAATAATATATATGAATGACCTAACCATGGTCTCTAAATATATGGCATATCATGTGCACCACTTGGAAAGAGTATTTTAAAGATGTAAAAGGTATGGCATATCCCTAAACCCAAATAATACCATGTTTGATGTCACTGAAGTTAAGCTTCTCAATTAAATTATGACAAAGGAAGGTATTACTACTAACCCCAAAAGGGATGATGTGATTTATAAACTACCTTTTACTAAAATCAAGAAAGAACTAAAATCTTTCTTTGAGAAAATTAACTTTGTACGTAAGATTATTTTTGGAATTACTGAAATAGTGAAGCCCTTGAATGTAATGTTGGCATAGGATACTAAAGTGGAGTGACAAGTTAAAATCAAGGAAATATTTCTAAGATATCAAAGATGCTATCATGTAAGACCCAATCCTTATTATCTTGGACCATATACAAGAGTTCTATATTTACCCTTTCACGTCAAAGCACACCATTACCACTGACCTCACCCAAAGGTTAGAAGGAGAACACCCCATTGATTTTATGAAAACTAATATTGATGACATCAAACTCTAGTGTTTTATCCTAAACAAGCATGCCTATGACCTAGTCAAAGCATGAAGATTTTTAGGCATTACATTCTCTAGAATAGAGTGCATGCCATTATTTTGGACCTATATATAAAGCAAATGTGGGGCATAATGAACTTGGTGAGAGGAGAGGTTGATGGATGATGAAATTGGAAGAGTATGACTTATAAATCAAGCTAATCAAGATGTTCAAGGGATAAGGTCTCACCCATATAATCATAGAGGTAGACCCAAGAATCATGATACACCAAGTGAACCAACAAGGAGTGTGACATTCAACCTAGGATACCCCAGTCATTCACTTTTTTCTTTATGGAAATGCACCCCTAGGACTCAACCATACGTAGATAATATCCTTATGATTAAAATATGTGAATTATATGTTGAAAAAAGGAGTTCTCTTAAGAATAAACCATGAAGGAATATACTTTTGATGTGTATCAGAAGATGCCAAATATATAATGGAAGGTTTTCATGGAACTAGGATCTAGCCATCCCACGATAAATTTCATGGATCACAAAATTATTTGGGTAGGTTACTATTGGCCCATGCTATTTAGAGATGTTCACACTGATGTTTGGTTTTGTCACCAATGCCGAAAAATTTCTAAAAAGGAAACACACATCATAATGCTACTACAACTTGTTGTATAGTTTGTGTCATTCACTATATAAGGAATAAATGTTGTGGGGGTGATTAACCCCAATTCATTAGTCAATCATAAATTCATCCTCATGAGTATAAACTAATACACTAGATGGTCCAAGGTAATTATAACCAATTGAATCATCACTACCAAAGTCATCAAGTTCTTGGAGAATACCATAGTGACCCATTTTAGGGTCCACATTTATTTAGTATGTGATAATGGCCCCACATTTCAATCCATATAATTTACAAATTGGGCCTATGATAACTGAATAACACTAAATTTCTCCTCCAATCACTACCTATAAGGGTGGATTGGTATAATCCACCAACAAAAACTTGATAGACACCATCAAGAAATCAGTTAGAGAGAAGCCTTGAGAATGACACTCATTGCTAAAATTTGCCTTATGAAAATACCACACCAAGTATAAACAAGCCCTTTATATCTTTCATTTCCTTCTCATCTAAGGATTGAAGCCAATCATGTTAGTCACTCTCAAAATTCCTACTTATAATATCATCCAACAATTCATGGAACTAGATGATAAAGTGAATTTTAGACTCCTGGACTTGATTTAGTTAGAATAATCCCATGATGAAACTTTGTTGAGATTTAGCAAGCATCATTACATAGTCAAGAGAGGGTTTGGCAAGAGGGAAAATGTTAAGACATTTATAATCTTAGACCTGGTCTTAGTGTGGGACAAGGCCCATGAGAATAAAGGCCAACATTTCAAAAGTAGATCCCCTCTAGATCAACCCATACTAGGTATCCAAAATACTAGGCCAAAACACCTTTTATCTCAAGGATATTGAGTGGAATGACTTGTCCATTAAATGGGTTATTCTTGAATCACTATTTCTATGTTGTCCCCTCCAAAGTGGTTTATGAATAATCTAAGTAGGAGGTGGTATTATATATATTAAATATATTTGCTTCAGTTATGTTTTTGATTTAGTTATTTATTTTCTTTTATCATGTGTTTGTTTATGTTGTGTGCTTTACTCTTGTGTTGTGTTTTTATCCTTTGTCCCCTTCTTTATTCTGTAGTGTTCCCCTAATGTCATGCCCTTATTAGTAACTACTTCAAGTGGTGGCTGAAACCCAGGAAGATTGTTAAGAAGTAGGAAAGCCCAAGTTGAAGACTTCAATCTAAGTAATTTTAAGACTATAAAAGGGTACTCTTAAAATCCAAGATTTGAGAGGCCAATGATTCTAAAATAAATAGATATATTTTAAAATAGCCTACACCTGAGGATGGATACCAAGATACACTTAAAATAATAGCTCTAGAATACATTAGATTATTCAAGTTCATTAAGGAATGGTTGGATATTCATAACTTATCTCTTATCCATTAACCCTTGGCTTGGTCACAAAACCTCAATGGATAAGACTAATAAGTGATCATCTCTTCTCGAGAAACTTGGAAAAGAATAAAGAGAGCATGCAGAATCTAAATTCTAAGACTATCTCAAAAGGGATATACAAGCAATCTCCACTGTAGGAATTCCACCTAGTTGGTAGTGAAGTAAGGCCATGAACATGACTAGAGGCATCTCTATCAAGGCTATGGATTCCCATCTGGTAGCAGAGTAATGTCCTAGTCATTCCCCCAAGCCATCAAACTAGTAATGCCCTAAAGGAAGTATGATAACTAGTCTAGCCTTGATTACTCAAAGGTAATCCAAGAATGAATAATAAAAAATCACTTTTCACCCATGTTGGTGGCCATTTATGGGTGGAATCTCAGTATATTGCTTACTATTACAGGATTTTGGTGCCTCGTCTCTTCTATAGACAATAAAACCCCCATACAATCTTTATATTAAGCAAGGAAAGAAGAAGAAACTAGTCAGATTCTAAGTGATTCTCATCACTTTCCTTATTGAATTCACCATTTTTTGTAGCCAACATACCCCATTTTATTTAAAATGGGGGACCCCTCTAAAAATTTCATGAACCAGAGCTTTATAGTTATTTATTTTATTCTTATCAGTGATGTCTCCTTAAATATTTAGAATATACACTGCCTTGATTACTTCAAGCAGTACAAACCTCTTTTAAATTTCTCTAAAATAACTAAGTAGTGTTTGTTCACTTTTAGTATATCATGGCACTAACATTGTAGGTTAATTTTCACTTGGGTTTCCTAGAGTCTAGTTCTCTTCTCGGAGCAACAAACTCATTATCCTTAGTGGTAAATCAGGTTCTACATATTTGATAGGTAATATTAATGTATCATTTTGTTTTTTTATATTTATTACTTCATCATTTTATGAATCTTACAAAGCCCAGCCAAGTGGGAAGTTGCCACATCATTTGGATTCATAGTGTCTAGTTCCCTAGACCTATCACATATGTGAGAGCCTAAGAGAGCCTGACCAAATGGGAATTTTCCATGTCATTTAGAGTTAGAGTGGCTAGTCCCTCAAACCTATCCAAGATGTTAGATCTTGGAAGATCAAAACTAAATGGGAATTTTCCATGTCATTTAGAGTTAGAGTGGACAGTCCCCCAAACTTATTAGATATGTCTAATCCTAAGATAACCTAAATGAATGGGAATTTGCCACATCATTTGGAGCTAGAGCAAGTGGTCTCCTTGTCCTGTTAGAGATGTCAAAGCCTAGGAGATCATGAATGAATGGGAAGTTTCCATTTCATTTGGAGTTAGAGTGGAAATTCCCCCAGACCTATCAGAGATATCAAATCTTGGGATATCCTAGCCAAATGGGAAGTTTCCACATCATTTGGAGTTAGAAATTATAGTCCTTCGAACCTTTCAGAGATATCAGAGCCTTGGAGATCCCAACCATATGGGAAATTACCACATCATTTGGAGTCATAAAAGATAAGCCCCTAGACCTATCTGATATGTTCAAGCCAAGGAGATCCTATCCAAATCGTAAGTTACCATGTCATTTGGATTTAGATTAGCTTGTCCCATAGACCTATCAAATATGTTAGAGCTTGAGAGAGCCTTATCGAATGGTAATTCACCACAACATCTAGTGAGAAAATGAACTAGTTGCATCTAGTGACCCGAGAAGCTCATAATGGAGTATGGGTGAGACTTGAAGGTAAATTAAGGTGTGCAACATCACCCAACCTAGGAAAAGGACATGGAGTATAAAACCATGCCTAGGATTTGACCATTAATGGGATGATTAATAAAGAAATGATGCATGTTACAAAGAAGGAGTTAGCTAAGTAGCATCTGATATATGTGACTGCATGCCTACCACATGTTGAACATTAAGAGAATGGGAAGATGGACCCAATTGGATAGTTTTGAAAACATCCCATTACCATTGCTATATCCATCTAGCAGTGGAGGATCTTGGGCTTTGAATTCTAGATTTATAAATAAAGGGAGGAAATCCAACCACCAACACAATTTTAAATTTACATCAAGTGAACCTCCAATTTCCATTAATGCAGAGAGATGTATGCATACACTTATAAATCCTAAGACAATCCCATTAATAGTTACCATTGATTCCTTAGAATAAATGATGGAGTCCTCGCTTTAAAAGTTACATGGAACCCCTATATCTCATGCCTATGATGCCTAAAGCTTTCCAACTCCCCCTCTATAATACTCTAATGGCTACTACATATTCAACCCTAAAGTTTGAGCATAAGTACTGGGACACCACTTTCCCTACTAGTTTAACCAATTATATAAACTATAATGACATATTTAATTAATTGAGTAGGTCTTGAGGATGCCCTTCAGTCTTATAAAGGTGAAAACTCCATATATCCATGACCAAACAAAAGGTGGTTCTCTATGATAACCTACTAGGAAACATCCTCTATAAGGATATCCACATATAGGACTTTTTCAATGATTAGGTGTGCTTACCCACCTCTTGACACTAGATTACCAATATACCTAGAAATGTCTTCAAGGTGTACTAATCCCTCTCAAACTTCTCTTTATAATATGATGTAGTATCAGTGTTGAATGGATGAACACCTACTAGATCTATGATGTCCTCCATGACTGGGATGAGAACCCAAAATCTAGGTGGTTTAATAAGGATAAAATCAATGCCTACATAGTTTGCACATTTTAGGAAGATGTCCAAGTAGGCATGATCCTACTAAATCAACTATTTGGAAACCTAGATTTCTAGCATGTAAAAAAGTTATGGGTGTTCCTTCTCCACATGATCATGACTTACTTGAACATCTTATACATTGGAGGCTTGATCAACTTCAATTTAGTCTATGTCATTGTAGACACCTAAAATGGGGGTGACTTCTACAAGATGAGCTACCTATTAAACATAGTTTGTGGAACATTCTCATTCAATCCTTCATCTTTTCATATGTTAGTTCCTACAATGGTATTATAAAATATGTATGGACATTAATTCCACTAGAATGTCTTGTATGTCTATGACCACTTCTACCTAGTAGTGTACCAGGCAGTTAATGAATCTTTGATGCCTCAAATTTCAAATAAAATTTGGGACTCTATCACAACCATCAAGGAATAATGGTTGTACAAAGAAGACATAATGATCTAAGTTTTAGGATTCCTCTAAGACCCCCATGCTCACCATACTATGAACTTGACCATGTAGTAGAACAAGAGATCACCTATTAATTGGTGAATGACATCTTTAGATTCTACATATTATGTTAGAAAGAATGCCCTTATCTCTCGATCACCATATGGAGCCACATATACAAAAATTCCCCTTGATATAAAAGATGGTATCTAGGTGAGACTCGTTTTCCCTATAAAAATGCAAGATTCAATAGTGGGACACTAAAGAGGTGATTCGAGCCTATTTGGCATAATACTAAACTTGACTCAACATCAATTACAACTATCAAGCCAAAGACGATTATAAGCTCTATTTGAACATCATCGATGACCATGAGGTGTTAACCCAAATAATAGAAAATAAAAATAAGAAAGGGAATAAGGCTCAAGCAATCCCCTCTACAAATTTTCCAACTCCTACTCGGTCTATGGAGGACTCGACTCCAACAGTTCCACCCATCTCCTAGAGAATCTTACAGGGCATCCCACCACCTTCTCCTCCTTGAGTCCTAGCCCCATCTCCACCTCCACTTCCACTAGTGGATCCAATTCTCAATCTTTACATCTACCTCATCCTCCTCTACTTTTTCCTCATGATCCACCTCGACCTTCTCTGATAGTGAAAATAACTAGGCCATGGTAGATCAAAGCTCAGACTATACGATGCCAAGCAACCCAAGCATAACCCACTCAACCATTAGCATTGTAGCCTCTAAGATTTAATGAAACCAATAGATTGAGAGTGAGACTATAATATGGCACTCAAAAAGCACCCATTTAGGCTCCCCTACACTCCTCCATCTCTTTCAATTTCCCTTCCACCCCTTACTCATACCTCATTCCAACTCCCTATTATGGAACCCATTAGTTCAACTTTTCCTCCTTTATTTCCCATTACTTCCCCTCCATATTTAACCCAAGTACCCTTGGCCTCAGTCTTTCCAAGTGTCCTCACTTCCTCATTCCCTTCCACTCTTCATATCTCATAGACTAGAATTCTCTCAGTGCCTCCCTTGGGCATTCCCTTAGCAGAAGGCATGACTATAGCCTTTGAAACCTATCACCTCTAGAAAAAAACCTCTCAATCCCCACTCTAGTTAGACTAGTGCTCCCCTCCATAGATCCAAGTCCTTCACTATCATCCCCTATATCCCCTATCATCATGGTTGGACCATCCACTGTAGCACTTGGGGCTAACTTGAGAAAGAGGTTAAAGAATAAATAAAAGGTGACCCATGTTGGATGGTGGAGCCTAATCTTATTATAATTCCTAGTTCTTAATAGGGGGTATGGGGGGGGGGGACACTTCCCCACTAAGGTTTCTATAGGGGTTTAGGGGGGAAGTAATCTACTTTGTATCCCCCTTGGTAGGGGTTCGGGGATACTACCCCTGAAGCAAAATTTTATGAAAAATGCATTGTAAAATATTGTAATTTCATAGTAAATCTAGACCGTTCACTATTAGATCATAGATCTAATAGTAAAAATTATGTTGGTGTATTTTTTCCCTAATATGTAACCCTCCTTTCATATGAGGGAATTATAATCATGGTGGTATATTGTGTGTGAGTGAAGAGGATATTATAGTGGATGTATTGTAGGTTTTTCCCTTCATTTATTGGACTAAATAAACGAAGAAGTGCTATTTATGTGTGGATTTAGCCCATATTAGGTGAACCACATTAAATATGTGTCACTATTATGTTATGTTTTTTGTATTTTATTTCCATATTTATTTCATTAAAATTTATCTATGTTCTATAATCCTAACACCCCATACTCTAGCTCCAGCCCAAAGGCCTTTAGTTCTAGTTCCACTTCCTATGCATGTCTCAATGACCCCTCTAACCTTAGTATTAGAATATTAGTGATTGAATCCTCTCCCCATCTCTCTTACCTAAGGCTCCACTAGCCTCACCTTTAACCAACCCATCTCATCCATGTTTTTCCATGATCCATTCTTGGGTGAAATTCCACCTCAAAGAACCTCACTCAAGAACAATAGCAAGATAAAAATGTTCCCCTGGGCCTCCTCTTTTGTTATCCCTCCTTCCACTTCCTCCATCTCCCCTCCACCTCATCCTATACCATTCACTACCATTCCAACCACACCTTCTACATCCCCAATAATCTGAGGGATGGTCCCAAGGTCACATGAACCATAGATGGATGTCTAGGGTGACTCAGACATATAGTAGAGTTTTGATAGAGCCTTTGAAAGCATGAAGAGTATTCTTACTTAGATATTCATCTAAGAGGACAACCTAGTGATGTGGTAGACCCATAATGATCTATTTTACCTCACCAAGGTGAAGATTGCTATTAGAGAAGAGAATATGGTTAAAGACCCATTGTTTGCCTTGTAATCTACCCATAACATGTCTTAGAAGATCCTCAAGGACATGCAAATCCAAGTTAGACTCTCAAATTTTGATTAAAGAGTACATTCCTAGTTAGACTAATTGGACATGTCAAGGATGCCTCCTACTAATTTTGTCAATCCTAGGGAAAGTAGTGGGGAAAGCAGTTAGGAGACACCCCCTCTTAGCCACCTCCACATGTTAACTAGTGGTCCCCCACATATCTATTATAGGTTTGTTGGGATTTACTTTGGTTAAATTTTTGAAATATTTTTATAACTATAATGAGTGGCCATCATGACCTAGGATGGGATCCTCATACTTTCTGGAGGTGAGCCCCACTCCTTATCTATTAATAGAAGAGTTTTATTATTTTTTAGGGGTTAACCAAAAATTGATTGAAAGTACTTTTGGATTATTTTCCATATTTCACCTATGTTTCCTTCTTCACTCTAGACTATAATATCTTCCCATATTAATTATTGTAGTATAATTTCACTCTTTTTATGAATGCAGTCTTTATTTTTTGCCGAAAGGTCTCTTTTGTGTTCAATTTTATTTCATATTCATGTTTAAATGATCAACAATGCTAGTTTAATTAGATTAACACTTTATCAATTTATGTAGGTCATAATTATGATGTTATTAGTTATTATAATCTCTGTGTGAGTTCTTTCATTTCTATTTGGGTAGTGCTAATAATTTATGTGCCCAGATATAGATTCTCATATGGCATTTATATGTTTTCAAAAATAAACCCATAGTACTAATCCATAGTAGGAATTCACATTAAAGGCATACTCCTAGCTCCCTTAGACTTTCCCCATTCTATATTTTTAGAGGTATAAATTTATAAAAACTCAGTCTATAGTGGTATAATTGTGGCAGAATCACTTGATTCAATGACCATTGCACTGATATCATTTTAATCATGGAGGTTTCGCTTCTTTGCCTTACGCTTCCCTATATTTTGTGTTTATTTAGTGTAATTTAAATCTCCCTTTTCCCTTTGTGTTTAAAAATAATAAACCCACTAATCAAGTATTAATAACTATCCTTAACTTGTGTGAAGTACATGATATTGAAATTCTAGTGGTAATAGTGCATATCTTGGAGACTATCCACACAATATATTTGTAAAGTCCAATACCCAAAACCATTCCCTAAGCTAATCCTAGATTATTCCTAAAATAGAGGATGAAATTTTTTAGTTTTCCCCACCTTCCCCTTTTCAAGGAATGCCCAATATCATGGGCGTCTTGTGCTAAGGAGAAAATTGGAGTGAACAACAAATCTTATGAAGAATCAACACTTGTTTTATATTACACAAGATATGGATAATCTTTTAATAGGTTAATACGAACATGGATAATATCATACAATTTTAAATCCATTTTTAAAGTTTAAAATCCATCTAAAGAGTGGCTTGGGAGTAGTATTAAATTGGAAAATATAGACCTATATGTCTGCACCCAAGAACTATATGGAGTGACTACCTTTGTGAGTCCAATTTGAAACTTATAGCACATGGTTAATGTATATATCCATGAAATAGATCCTAATAAATCTTGTGTATGAGTGGAATAATAAGATCATATCAAAATATGCACATTTAAAGCTGTGACAAGTGACAAGCCTGTTAAGAGACCTATAAATATGCCTACAAAGACATGAAAAGCGTGAATTTTGTTAGTGGTTTAGGATTATGATATTTGTGTGGTAAAAATGATCATAGATAAAAAAAATTATGGTGATTTTAACCCTTGGAATATTAAAAAAACATCAAATAATAGTGATTAGGGTAAAAAAAAGGAATAGCCTAAAAGCGTAGGCCTGAGTTAATCAAGTTCCAAGGCCAAATAAGAAGTAATACCCATAATAAATCTAATTATATACCTAGTGACAGATGTTTAAGACCTAAATTAACATTTTTCAATCAAAATGAAAAATTAAAATGACTCTTTTTGATAATAAAAACTTAGGCTAGTTTCAAACCTACAAGTGCATAAGCTCAAGGAGATCAATCTTTTGCTTAGGCCATATAGGTGCAGACGCATGGTTAGGAATGATTTTTTTGGATTTTAAAAGGGTGTTTTTTCTCCAACCTTATGTTATTAGGAGGTAAGTTACATCCATATACTCTATGAATGATTATTAATAAGATAAACACTTCCCAAGTTGCCTAAAAGGTCTAAAACAACCAGATGATTGAGTTTTAATCTGTAAGTGACATTATTGAATTTAATTGGCATTGGCATTATCTTGATGAATTTGGTGAGTCTTAGTATAATTTATTTTAACCATTATTTTGAATGTGTGAGAGGGAAAGGTACAAAAAAGTTACCTGAAACTTCAATTTTTGACTAATTTGCATAATATTTGAAGATATAAGACTCTTTTAGCAATTAAATGAGACCTTATAGACCTAAATAGAGGTTAAATACTCTTATAAAAACCTTTATATGGGATTTAATGGTGATACATGATGGTACCAAGTCCATGGGTCAATTCTAATGAAGAATGCATCTTTTCCTTGAATGAGATAGGAGCTTATAGATCTCTTTAAATACAATCAAAGATAGGAACATCTTAAGGCATACTCATAGGAATATAAAGAATCCCTTGAAATATTCTTAAATTTATAAATAGGTTATCTCCAAAAATATATGTAGAGTTTAAGAGATATGCAAAAAATAAGGTTTGGGTCTATGGCTTGTTCTTAGAAGACCTAAATAAAGTATGAAAGCCTTAAAATAATGGATCATATACCTGAACAAGCTAGAACAGACCTGATACACCTTGTAATGACAAGTGGATTTATAACTCCTCACTTAAAAAGGTCAATTTCAAGATGTCATAGTGACTTATTGAATAATAAAAATAACCCTTATGCCACCTTGTGAAGATCATCATCAAACTAATTGCAGACATGTTGAAGAGATATTTCATGACTATTTCTTGGTAGGTTTTCTTGTTTATAAATGGTTCTATGAGTCCTTGGAAACCATCATTGGTTATTTACACCTCTCTTCTCTCTCTCTCTCTTATTATTCTCTCTCCTATATGTATTGATTTTTTGGGCATTGTAATGGATCCTCAACCTGATTATGGTGAAGTAATGCTCAAATAACACTTTTATTTTACCTTGAAGATAAATACAAGCTGATTTCTATCCTTCTTAATACTACAAATAGTGTATACTCATGGTAGTTGATGAATGTTAGTAGTAGTGTCATATCTCTATTTCATTTTTCATATCTCATTACCTACTTGTAGGACATTATTCATCTTAATAGGTCATATGTAGTGTAGTACATGGTCATGCATTGGGTAAGTGTGGAGATTGCTTCATTAGTGTCTCCCATGAGACCTCTTGATCATCCCCTCTTGGTTATTATCTTGATCGTCACCTTTATTTTGAAATATTGATGCTTGAAGGCTCATGTTAATTTAGTGAAATATGTTTCAGTCCTATTTCATGATATTAGTGTAGCATAGGCAAGTGGAGAGTATTAATTTTGGTACATCACCTCTTTATTTTGTTTACTTTCTCTCTTAATCCCTTTCCTTTGTAAGTACTAGGTTTAATAATGATTCTAAGTGAAGTATAAAGGGAGATAACCCTATCTTGATATTTACCTCATTTATTAGGCCACCCATAGACTATAGGTGTCTCCATGTTATCACTTAACTGAGGAGGCTTGAATAACCTCCTCAAGTGTGAAATTTAGTGTGATAATAATTTTAGCACACTTGGTGGGACTAAATTTTTCATCTATTGGAGAGTTTTTATGTTTCCCTTAAATACACCATCCTTTGGAGGCATGAACACAAGTGTCAATGGTGACTAAGTGAACCACAACTGGTATAAGTAGTCAAATTTTTTTGACATGAAAAATTGATATCTATTTTTATTCTTTGTTTGGTCAAGATGCATATTTTATGCCTTCATATTATTCATATCAAACTGATGACATTCACAGATTGACCACAAGTGTCCCTCAAACAAAAACATACTAACCTTAACAAGATTATTAGTATTATTATATGCCCCCTCCCACCCTAACTCAGCATCCTTGACAACTTACTTATCCCTCTAGTCAACCTTGTCAAATCTATGTTGCTCCTAATCAATCCATGTTAAAACTCAATGGGACCCTATTAGAATATGGAATGGAAATGAGAGAGATTTATAGATAAGAGGATATTGGTATAATCATCCTTAACCCTTCATTTCAAATTAAAATCATTTAGGGGGAGAGAGACTTTTTACATTTGGTTAAGAGTAAGTGGGTAGATATTGAGAGAAAGAATCAACAAATTCCAATCAGAAATATGCTATAAATAAGAGGATTGATTTGATATATGAAAAATAGGATATTTCTTAAAGAGAGAAATAAAATTTAGTACCAAAAATCTCATGTGATCTATCTTAATCCAAATCATCCTTCTTTTGCTTTGAATCTAGTCCCAATTGCAACATACCATCAAGAAAAGCCTATTCCCATGCAACCTCCACCCATTCTTCCTTAAGAATATCTAATCATACCATCATGGATACCTTATTATAATATGACATTTTATTACATCATGGAAACCCTTGAAATGGAACCTTCTCAGATGCCCATACAAAATAAGCAAAAAGAAGTGGTAGAGGTCAAGCCAAGAGAGTTTCAAAGTCTTCCAAATATTCAACTCATCCCTCAAGCTATAATTATCCATGAAGTTCAAGATACATCAAATTTTGATATAATTATTGGGGAGTGTAAGGATAATAATGGATCATCCTTAACACAATTTCCTTTTCCATCTCTCCAATAATATTTTAATGAACCTAACTCTCCCAAAATCCTAAGTTGGAAGGACACCCTATCAAGTTTCAAACAAGCCAATGAGTTATTTTTCCCTCCCACCCCCTCCTTTTTTGAAGGATAACCTATTGCATTGAGTGTAAAATATGAGCATTCGGTTGAAAAGGAGAGCTTGTCAAGAAAATATGATGAGGTGTATGTCCTTGAGAAGCAAAATCAACCAGCTACAAGTTAGCCTCAAGAAATATATGATAAGAGTGATTCAAGTTTGTATGATGAAGACATCCTTCTTGCCAGTCCAATTTATCAAGAAGAAATTAAATCAATTTTAAAATATGAGGAGAAATATGATCTTTATGGAGGAGTACAAGATAATATGGTAGCACATTATAATTAAAGTGATTTTACTAAAGAGTGTGAAAAATAAGATTCTGATTAGGTATGGTAGGAACTATACCATAGTTTCATGAAATAAGTTGAGTTGCTTGGAAATCATGTGATCCTACTAGAGAATGAAGATGAAACCTAATATTAAGTTTCATAGGTTGGTAGACCATAAAAATAATAAAAATTAGGCTTGGCATAAGAGAAACATGATGAATCAGATCTTGGGTGGGCAAATGAACTTCCATTCTATATGAAGGAATACCAATCTAATTATCATGGTTTTTATCATGATGAAGGGGTTCAAGATGATCATGCATTAGGTGATCAAATTTTAGTTGATTATGAGAAAAAACTTCATGAAGAAACCCTGTTCATTATCCTTGTTGAATCTCATGAGCAAGATGAAGGTTTGAAAGAAGTTGTAGTGGCTTCTAGTGAGCAAGTGATAGATCTTGAAGAATAAAAATTGTAACTATCTCATGATTTCATTGAATATTTTAAAGAAATGGATAGGTATACTATTCCTAAATAAAAATATAAAGAGGATATTGAAGTTGGCATCCCTTCAAATGATCAGGAGGAAATTGCCTTTTGGGATGAACTAGACTTTTTTGTTCAAGATTGGATAGTAAACCTATAGTCCATGAAGATAATGATAGCATGGATATCTTGGCTAATGAACATGGTGAAAACATGAGTGAGAATGATATTTAATAAAACACCATGGTTTCTATTCTTTTTGAATCTCATGAATAAGTTGAATAGGGTTTGATGACATGTGGCAATTCTATTTTGACATGTTCAAGGAATTCAAAAATCTTGGTTGGTTAACACCTATAGAAGGATAGAATGGATATGTTATTGAAAAGTGAAAAAAATTTAGCAATTCAACATATCCTGCAAGTTATCACTAAGAGGTTCTAGTTCATGTTGTATCAAACTATGAAGGAGATGATACTCCTCAAGGTGAGTAATAGGTAGAGCTTGAGGAGCCAATAGAAGCTAAGGTTCTTGCTGCACCCATGAATCAAAGTATGGTTATATTCTATGTCTCTCTCACTAATGAATATTATTATGAGGTAAGTCATGAATTACAAGAAGAATTTGTCTTCATTGGAGGCATGTTTACTACTATTGATTCACTTGAGAGCATGATTAGGAAGTTGGAAAATGAAAAGTCTAATCCATCAAACATTATATCCAAAAGGCATCATGTTTCATATCATGATTCATCTCATGAATAAGATCTAAGGATTTTTCCTTTTGATCCAGGAGGATCATACCCTAAGGTTAGTTGCATTTTCTTGTTTTGTCTTCCCTAAGTGCTTCTTAGTGTAATGAGTGTTTTATTTATTTTGGTTGTTTTATTGTATGTGTCTTATTTGTTTAGTTGTGTAGTTAAGGGAATTATAAATTTTCTCTCTTGTTTCAAGCAATTTACAATCATTTTAGGGTCCAAATCATGTATGTAGTTAAATGATAGGTGACCCCATAGTCCAATGGATGCATAAGGCTAGAAGTTTAGATGCATATAAAGCATGCAATCCTAAGATGTTGCAAAATATCTTAGCCAAATTTGGCTACCATATGTGAGTACCATTAAAAACTTTGGTCTTCATACTCTTAATCTTATTTATATAATTTTGAGAGGGTTTGTATTGGTCATGGTTGGTATTCCATTGATGGGCATTGTATTGTTTTTAGTAGTTTTTAGAGATTCCTAGGGTGGTCTAATAAAAAAATGAGTCAAAAAACCTAAATTTTGTATTCAGGTCACTCAATATGATCATATCCAAAGTGTTTAGTAAAGGCTAAAGCAAATTTGGAAATGTTAAGGTAATTTGAGAAAGTTAAATTATCATTTGTTACAATGTTTAAATGACTTCACTAAAGAGCATCAAGAATGAAGAGTTATACCATGCAAAGTGAGGTCACTTGACACCATGTGGCACTCATGGAGGTTTATGTCATACACCATAGGGTCTTCATAGGCTTTAAAAGGTGGAAAAACATTCATTTTCAATGTATAACAAACTTAAAATATCTTTTACTCCTTGATTTAACCATAATCATGC
The DNA here is from genome assembly GCA_037957365.1 of Torreya grandis. Lineage (NCBI taxonomy): Eukaryota > Viridiplantae > Streptophyta > Pinopsida > Cupressales > Taxaceae > Torreya > Torreya grandis. Next base: position 568,639 of record JARHVA010006528.1, on the reverse strand, counting down.
CATGATATGAAGTGTTGAAGAGGAGGGTAGGTGGAATTTTTTTTGTACATTAAATTTTCATTATTATTGATAGGAAAGACCATGAATCTATCACACAAGAATCCAATATGGTAATCAATCAAATAATCAAAATTAATCTCATGAAGATGGCATTTAAATGAGCTTTTATAGGATTCTGTGCATAAATAGAGCATCTCTAGCCAATAAGATCATGGCACTAGGTGGTAAAGCTTCTTCATAGCATCATATATCCCTATAAAGGTCATATCCATGCTGAATATGGTGTTACATATCAAAACATGGCAACTCTCACTCAAGAAGCTCCATTGGGTCATTGGCAGACCAAAAAAGGCCAAATCCACAAGCTTGTTTCATGGAGGAAAGAGAGAACCAAGAAAAATCACATTAGTGAAAGGAGACCACCTCTATTCCCTCCTAAATCATGGAATTATTTTTAATATTTATGGGTAAAATTCTATGACTCATCTTTAACAAGATAGGTGCCTTTAAACCCTTTAAACCCCCAATAGATTAGTTTCATGCAATTTCAAATAATTTTGGATTTTGTTGATGAAAATTAAGGATTGTATGAGGTATTTTAGTATTAAAATATTATTAACACATGATTTTATATCATCTATGTGGCACGTTTAATCAAGGGAAGGCAAAATTTCCATATAATGATAGATTGCAGACCTATGCAAAAGTAGTAGTCAAGGTTTGAAGGAGTTGCAAAGTGTTTTTATGTATATAATGAGTGAAATATATTTGTGTATAGTGGATCCAAATTCCTAAAGATTAATCATACCTTTTTTATCCAAACAAATAAGGTCAAATAGGTGGTGAGTGAAGAGGGTATTAATCCCAAAATAGGCATCTACGACTTTGTACTAAGGAACATGATAGAAAAGGGAAAACATTGAATGTCATATGGAGATAAAATAGAGTTAAAAGTGGCTTGAGTAGGTTTTAAAAATTTTATACCTTGATATTGAATTAAACCATTAGCTTGAGTCAATTTCCTTTTACTTAAGAGAGGTTGAGGGCTAAAATAGACACCTATAGGCTCATTGATAGAAAATAGAGAAAGAAGGTAGTATGAGTTTGATGTGGTTTTATTTTTGGGATAAATAATAATCATCAACCTAAAACAAAACTACATGGAAAGAGTGCTCTAAGACTATGATAAGTCTGGAGATAGCCACCTTACATTAGAGCACTAAATACTCAAAAAACCAATAAATGGAATTGGTTTCTTATTGAAGAAACATTATCTAATTAAACATAAAAAATATTTAAAACAAGTTTTGGCCAATTTTATAGAATCACTTTTATAGTAAAATGTTTTAGCTATGCACAAACATGTTAGAGAATATGGTTCTAGAACAATTCTAGTCTGTAATTTGGAGTTTCAATAGAACACTCGTTGTCATCAAGCTCCAAGTAAGGTATTTATAGAAGTTCCAATTTTTATTATTTGATTTAGATAAATATTCTAAGTTAGATTCAATCCATCTACAGTCAAAAAATAGGGAGACGGTGTAAATATACTAGCCTAGATGGATTGTGTCAAGCCTATGAGTGAACTTCTGAATAAGGAACACTTGTTTTTCATTTAAAAAGATATGGATAAACTCTTAATAGGTGAAAAATATCATATAGAATATCATAAATTTTTAAATCCCTTTGAGAAGTTGAAAATCCATCTCAAGAATGGCTTGGGGGTAGTGTTAAATTGGAAAATGCAGACCTATAGGTCTACACCCAAGAAGTAGATGGAGTGACTTCCTTTGCGAGTCTAAGTTGAAAATTAGAGCCCATTATTAATGTATATATCCATTAAATAAATCCTAATAAATATTGTGTATGAGTGGAATAAGAATATCCATTAAAAGATGTACTCTCAAATCTTTGACAAGTGACAGACCTATTAAGAGACATACAAATTTGCCTACAAAGACATGGGAAGCATGTATTTGTTCAATGTTTTAGGAGTCTAAGATTTGTTTTGGGAGTTTTTAGGGTGTTTTGAATCCTTTTAAGATTAATAAAACACCAAATAATAGTGGTTAGGGTCAAAACAAGAGGAATAACCTAAAACCCTATACTTGTGTTAATCAAGCTACAAGGCCAAATGGGAAGTAATACCAATAATAAATATACTTAAATACCTATGTAGGGATGTATAATACATAAATTATCATTTTTAAATCAAAATAAAACATGAAAATGACTCTTTTTGCTAAAAAACTCAGACTGGGTTCAAATCTGTAGTTCCATAAGTTTGAGGAGCTTAGTCTTTTGCTCAATCCATACAAGAGAAGGTGAATGATTAGGAATGATGTTTGGGGATGTTAAAAGGGTTTGTGTGATCCAACCTTGTGGGATTATGATATTAGTTAGATCGATATACTCTATGAACTATTGTTAATAAGATAATCACCTCCCAAGATGCCTAAAAGGTCTAAAAAGATTTGATGACTAAAATTTGCTCTGTAAGTGACCCTAATGCATTTTATTATCCTTGGAAGTATCTTTTATAATATTGGTTAGTCTTATGAGAATCTAGTTGAACCATTGCTTCACATGTGTGAGATAGAAACGTATAAAAAAGTGGTTTGAAATTGTACTTTTGGACTAATTTACATAGTATTTGAAGATATAAGATTCTCTTAGCCATTGGAGGAGACCTTATAGACCTAGGTAGAGGTTCAATACTCTTCTATAAACCTTTCAAGGGGATTTCATGATGATACATCTGGGTACCAAGGTTAGGGGTCAGTTCTAATACAAACTGTGTCTTTTCCTTACATGGGATAAGATCTTACAGATCTCTTTAAAGCCAATCAAAGATAAGAACACCATAGGGTATCCTCATGGGCATTTGAAGACTCCCTTGAAAGAGTCTTAAATTTATAAATAGGACATCTCTAGAAAATACATGTAGAGTTGAACTATGTAGGCAACAAAGTATTGGGTATATGACTTGTTCTTAGAATACCTAAAGAAAGTATGAAAACATTAAAATAATGGATCATATACTTGAACAAGATGGAAAAAGATTGATACTTCTTGTAAGGACAAGAAATAAGGTTCCTAAATGGTCATGAGATGTCAAAAGGTAGTGAGTGATTTGATATAAGTGGATTTGTAACTCCTCACTTAAAAAGTTCAAGTTCAAGATGCCATAGTGACTCATTGAGGAATAACAAGAGCCCCTATGCCACCTTGTGAAAATCATCATCAAACTAAATGTACACATGTTGAAGAGATCTTTCATGACTATTTTTTGGTAGGTTTTCTTGTTTATAACTAGTTCTATGAGTGCTTGTCATCAATCATTTGTTCTTGATAGCTCTCTTCTCTCTCTATTATTCTTTCACCTATATATACTACCTTGTTGGTCATTTTAAAGGATCCTCAACCTAAGTATGGCAAAGCCCTGCTCAAATAGCACTTTTACTTTAGCTTGGAGATGAAGACAAGCTGATTTCCATCTTTCTTAATGCTTCAATTAGTGTATACTCATGGTAGTTAATGAATGTTAGTAGTAGTGTCATATCTCTCTTTCATTTATCCTATCTCATTACTTGCTTGCAGGTTGCTAGTCATCTTAGCCGATCATATGGAGTGTAGTACATGGTCATGCATTGGATAAGTGTGGATATTTCTTCATTGGTGTCTCCTATGATACATCTTGATCATACCCTCTTGGTTATTATCTTGATCTTCACCTTCATATTAAAATATTGATGCTTGGAGACTCATGTTGAGTTAGTTCAATAGGTTTCAGTCCTAGTTCATGTTCTTAGCGTATTTAATTGGGTGCATTAGCGCCTTATTTTGTTTACTTTCTCACTCCATCTCTTTCCCTTGCAAGTACTAGGTTTAATAGTGATTATAGGTGATACATCAAGGGAACTAGCCCTATTTAGAGTTTCACCTCATTGATTAGGCTACCCACAACCTAGAGGTGTATCCATGCTATCACCAAGTGAGGAGGCTTGATCAACATCATCAATGGTGTAATTAAGTATTATAACAATTACATAACCATCACTTTGCATGAAGCAATAGTTTTGCACATATTAAATGAATAGTCATAGCAAGGATATGAATCAATTAATCTTTTCATTTTGGGTAATTTTAGAGGCTTGGTTCTTCCAAGGGACGTCTCAATAAGTGAATAAGAATGGATGTGAAAGAGGGAAAGGGGACCAATGATCATGGATCATGATCTATGGGACTAGGAATGAATTGGTGAATGTATAGAGAGAGTAGTAGTGAATTGTGTGGTTGTCATGACTGTATGATTCTATGTTTCTTGTAGTGATTCCATCATAATATCAAAAATATAGGAGACAAAAAATTAGAATGAGTTATATGTTCTTTGAACTCTTTGTATTGACCCATTTCATTGAAGGAGGATGACTAAGCTGTATAGTTTCCATTTCAAAAAATTCCCACGCATTAGGTTTTTCAAGTCAACATTTTTGTCATGTGTGTCTTTCCTTTATTCCTTATTGTTCATGGTTTGCAAGCAATGTCTTCTTTTTAATGTAAATCACACCACTCTAAACATTCTAAAGAACTTTCATTTTGAGGAAAAATTAATGTAGAACAACCAAATGCGACTATGTGAATTCTAATAAGTTTGTTACTTAAGGTTTTATAGAATATTTGGGGTACATTCTTAGGGTTGGTATGGGTTTTAAGTACCAACTATCTATCAAATCCCTTAACAATATATAATATGAGTCACAACAAATCAAGTAAAATGTAATTCAATGAGGTAGTCCAATATGATGTTATGAATATCTACTATGACTTTCATCATTATAATAAAATCTTAATTTCTTCAAGAATTTAGTAGTAAATGCTAGATGCTCTTCATATTTACTTAGATCCTTAAATGTCTTCTCTACGTGCTTGCATTACTTGTTTGTTTTCATGCATTGATGTTTTAAATATTGTAATTCACCTTTGTATTTGTAGGCCTCTTGAATTAAGATTACAATCCTATTGACATGCAAGCCAACAAGAAATTACTTGAAAAACTAATAAGGAAGGATCCACAATCCTTGAGGGATTAAAAACATGTAACAAGTGTCCATACCCTATAAATGTACACTATATGCTTTTGGGAAAACCCTAAAAAACATTAGAGAATAAGGAAGGAGGAGGGAGAAAGAGAGGGATAAGACATGGAATGACCAAAATATTAAAAAAATCTACCAAGAAAACTTAATTTGATAAATGATTAGTAAAATAATAAATACTTTAAAATAAAGTAATTTTGTAACTAATAAATTATAGGGGACACTTTAAAGTATTTAGAATAGGATGACCACAAAAAAAATTTGACTAATTTGGTGAGTTCATTTATAAATATGGATGAGAGTTTTAGAGACAACAAATCAATGAGGGTTTGTGTTGTTTTAAACTTGTTTAAGTCACTTTTTCACTCTGTCAAGGTGGAATCCCCTGATGGACCCTAGACTCAATATCTCAACTTCAAAGGCCTTCTTTTTAGGTGTTTTTGTTAGAACCTTTTTGGTCACCACGTTGCCTCTTGTTCTACTCATGTTTCTTCTCATTTCTAGTAGGTTTGGAAAAAGAAAGAGGATCCTCCCAAGTGGATCAATTTGCTATTCAAGTGGACCGTGGACGTTGTTGTTCAAGTGGATCAATCTGCTTTTCCTAGGTTCTTCTTTTCTACTAGAACCACAACAAAACTTCCAAAGGCAAAGTTAGGCACTTCAACTAAGTGGAGGTTTTCATTACAACGTTATCTAAGCCTAGTTTCCCATTTTCACCTCCTTCATATCAAGTCTAGCCTCGTCCTATATCATTCACATTTATGGATGAAACTAACTGGACATAGCCAACCTGACAAAATAGATCTCTCCCTACGAGACATTCAACCTAATCTACCATATTTCCCTAGTCCAAACATCGATTAGAGGCTTTACCTTCTCCTAATATAAGAGACATAATGACCTTGGATCTTTGTTTTCACATAGCTTGATGCTCTCAATGAGCACTATGATGATATAGAGGTATTTTGGTTTCATCATGAGAACTCCTAGCCAGCACCTATTTTGAATCTTGTTCCACCTAACAACTAATTCAATCCATAGCCCATCCATTAAATCGATTACCTCACCCTGATCTCAAAAAATTGAGTGAACAGTTTAACATGTGCTATTTACATGTACACAATCCCATACCAATATAATATAACACATGTGGCAGCGCCTTTGTTAGGCCTAAGATACAAGGTTAGACATGCTAGTGAGCTATGAAGAGTGCGGGACGAGGTTAGACATGCTACAATTCCTATAATGATACTTCACTTCACCATCCCTTGGTGGTGAGATGATAACGGAGGTAGAAGTGGGCAGCCCATGAGGAGGTGGACAGGTGGTAGCTGCACCTCAAATATAGCTAAGGGACCCTCACGCAACTCCAAAAATTTGAATTGAAAAATCGAAATAAATGGTCTGGAAAACGCCTAATCAAATTTAAAAGGAGATCCTCAACAGAAGTCCGACTAGAAAATTATGGAATTCTATAATTGGGCCCGTTTAATTCTTTGCCTTCGTCTTTCTTGTCATTCTTATCATATGCTTTTGGTCTCATTATTGTTCCCACTATGAATATAAGAAACTAAAACATAGTGGATCCGTAGAGCTCCATTATGTTCTGCACAACATTCCATAAAATAATTAAAACAATCAAAGTGAATCCTCATAAAAGGATGAGCATTACACGACTACCCAAATAGTCTTCTGACTACAAATATGAAATTAAAAAAATAGAAAGCCACCATCTACTGCTTGCCGTTAATGAAACACACAGTCATAAAAAGTGGCAGAAAATTAGTATAAAATGTGAGTCATAATCGCATGATAGAGACCCGCGAGATCATCCACTGAGCAGGCTATTCTTTATCCTCATTAAGAAAATGATGAGTGGTGGAAAAAGGAAAGAGGGCATCTAATTTTAGGGCTAGCTAGCTAGCTACTTATGCTTCATAGCCTGCCAACCAGTTTACCAAATGCTCAACATCGCAGATTACTGGTCGACAATAAATCCCCCAAAACAGTCGATCAATGAAATTCTTAAGCTTCCCCACATTTACTGGTAGACAATAATTAAAATTTTAACATACAATTTAATAAACAGGTGGTCCCAACAAAGTTTAACGTTTTTTCATAGTGCCATATCTTTGTTTAACTGTAACGCATTGATGCCACAAGCTGATTGGAAATGCTTCAGATTTAGAAAGGAACAGTATTTGTAGGTATTTTTTTTATAATGGCTGCTTTTTTATTTAATCCAGACATCTGCAAGATTATCATGAGAGTGCAATGAACAAAAATCAAGGAAAGGATAGAGGCTTTAAGTGAAACAAGGAGAAATATGAAGCTTACCACTATGATTGCAGTTGGATGCATGATCCATTTATCATTTTTACTGCTCTTAGCTTCTGCAATATCATGTAATGCAGGTACACTTCAAATGATTTGCTCATACATCATTTTATATTTTTCTTTTGATTATATGTTTGAAGGTATTACATAGAATTACTGAATTACATAAAATGTTGGCATCTTTGTTCATATTTTGAAAATAAATGTATAATGGATTTATAATACTGAATAAATATGCATTTAAATCAATAAACTTCTTTGATTAAATAGTCATGAATAAGAGACATTCATACAATCAAAACAACCCTTTCAATAATTTTACATATTTATCTGAGTGCCCATAAATTTATAACATTGATTTTGAGTGATGGTTTGGATAAATGATGGATTAGTTTTGAAATGCAGGCAATTGCTCTAAACTTGGAGGTGTATTTCCCACCAAAGAGACATCGAAGCCCACGGTAAATAGCTTAATTCATTGAAAAACCTGGGGTGTGACTCCATTTTTTTTTCCCATTTTGGATTTGATTTGGATTGTATTCTAAATATGATTAATAGAAGATATTTTTAAAATTTTAAAAATTAATAAATAATCTTTTTAAAAGTGAATGGTTATGTTTTCTTTGGGTCACTTTGGGAAGGTGTGAAACATTAAGTGTAATCATAAAATGCTAAATTTTATTACAATTTCCATACAAATAAGGGTAATGAACACTATGGGTAATATTCCAGTAATTTGACATTAATGTAGTGTTGTCTTGCAGCCTAATGGCAACTACAAATATGATCCTAGGACAAAAGATCTCCAGGAGAATTTAAGGAACCTTAACAATGCAAAGAAGAGCAAAGGATTCGAGACAAGTTCAATGGAACTGCGAAAAACAATGCCAACTAAATCATCGTCTCGTCCAGTTAATGGTCGATCAGATTTTAGGAGTCATGGAGACTATGATTCATATGATCCTGCTCCTGCTCTCGTGAAACCGCCCTTCAAGCTCATTCCAAACTGAAAAATAAACCCATATTGTTTGCGTGTGCTTGCTTGTGTTTCCTTTTTCTGTTTAGGAGTCTTGTTCTACGTTTTACGTAGACATAGCGGTTTCTTAAAAACTTGGAGCTAAGATTCTTACATTTAAAAAGAAACTATTCTAAATTTAGGTTATATAGCTTTTATATATATATATATATATATATATATATATATATATATATATTTTAATATGTGAACCATAAAGGAGAATATGTCATTTTATTTTTTTTTGACTTACAGACCAATCAAGCTGGTGCTAAAATCTTAAGGGATTATGTTTTATTATTTTAATATATTATTGTACACATATTTCTGATTAAGAGATGCATTTACTGTGTATGTGTGTGTTGTGGGTTTGATCAATTTGTTTAATCGTTCTGAATTTAACCACTATTAAGATTGTCTTTTTTTTTCCCTTCTCTGAATTCATTGCAATTATTTCCTGGTTTTAACAAAATATCACAAAGCAGCTCACAATAATTAGGTTATAGTCTGCATTGAACTAAACAAAGAATAATAAAATATATTATCATGTTTCTTTCAATACAAGCAGTCTGCAATCCCAATTTGTTTGGATTTACAAAGAGAAGCAGGTCGCAATCTCAATTTGTATTGATTTACGAAGTTTTAGTGCATATTTCCATTATTTTTCATACTATTTCATTCTGTCTACACCATTGAGTATGTAGGGTTTAATAATTAGAAATTGCATGATTGAAGTGTAATTTTATTTTTATAAAGTTGTTTGACATAAAGAATTTTGAAATTGATTTATTTTTTCATATGATTAATGGATGTTAAGCAAAGAAAGTAAATAAAGATAATGTATGTAAAATATCTACGATCGATTTATAGTAAGTTCTGATAAGGAATACAATTTTTTATCTTTTCTTTTATTTTGACATGGATGTATGAGTCATTTTGTATTCTTGTACATCGATTAAAATAGGAATAAGATGAAATATTAAGGTCTTGAAAGGATCACACTCTTGACAATAAAATAAAAGTTAGGTCCTAGTATTTAATACTATCAATATCGGTTGTTTCTTTTTCCAATTTTAATCCTTGTGATTTATGTATTGTCAAAGTGTAAGCCATTTTTAATAGAAGTTGTTCAAGGTTGCCTTGAGTTATTAGAGGAATTGGCATATTATGAAATTTTTTTAGATCCCATGTTGGGCCTATACATTTTTTTATGTGGAAAAACACAAACATTGGTAGTTTAGGTGGTTTGGTAATAGATCTATAAACCATAGCATCAATTTCACCGAGAGCACCATTGACCAAGTTATATTCAACCTAAAATTGAATATAAGAATAATTTGTTGTCTTTTTGATAAAATAATTCTGGCATCTAATATATCATCATATAGATATCAAAAAATTAATTTTTCTATTACTTTTTGTTTCGTATAATTGACAAATTTAATGATGTCAATACTTCCTTGTTATGTGTTGAAGCCAAAGCATTTGTTTCATATAAGTGAGTTGATATATGAAATGAGTATTTTTATTCAAATTATAGAGAGCTATTAGTTCGTGACATAAATAAATTTCATTCTTCAATTTTGGGTTTGGCATTTCACATATTTAGTAATACATTTTAAGAAACATTTCTGGCATAAATTATAACTTTTTTGATAAAAAAAAATGTTCACAATGTGATGATAATGTTGAACATGTGCCAAAGGGTTGAACCATATGATGTTATAACATAAATTGGTATATCACATACTGGAGGAAACTGACTCAAATCACCAATGATAATAATAGATCTTGTACCAAATGGATCATTTTTATGCCATGGAAAGGCTTATCATAATTATTGATCAATATGGCTCCTTTAGCTTCAGCCCCACGTAACTCATTTCATCAATCAAAATGTATTAGATACATTACAAAGACTATTGTAAAATTACAAGTGCTTACCATTCTAATGATTTAAATTCTTGTATAGATATGCAAAGGCATGAATGGATTGTTAAAGAAATAATATTAAATGTTGAAATACCTATATTTTGAAACCACCAACAATGGTGAATTATTATGATTTTCTTACAAATTCTATGTATTTTTTTGTTGTTGTAAGGTATGATTATCATGTAAAAATAGTACCTTCAATAATCATCTTGAATGGAAGCATTGTGGCATGTTGATTGTAGTGATACATAATGACACCAAAATACATTTATTGTTCTAGATATAAGACATTGAAAGTGGATGCCTTTGTAGAATGAGATTCATAAATTTGGTAGTTTTATTGATTCAATTCTATAAAGGAAATCACATTTTCATCAAGTAATCAAAAACATTAGTATCATTCCAATTGTAATATATATCAAAGTCATGATGACCAAGCGTGTCAAGCTCATTAAGTTGAATATCATTGTTGGGATGTAACTCATATGATAAAATATTCCATTCATCAAGTTATTTAAAATTGTGGTAAAGAATGTCATCATCTGAAAACAATTCATTTTAAGAAACTCTATGAAAAATGTGTGGTGGGTGGTAGGAATTTCACATGCTTTCCTAGTTTTTCACTACTTGTGTAGTAGAACAACCAATTTTTGTAATAATTTTATAAAAATGTTTGTACAAAATAAATTCAAACCAAAATAAAAATGCATAGATAGTATAATAATTTTAAAGATTCTTAAAGAACCTAGGGATGATGTAAGCAATAATTGACACTTTTTCCTCCATTTTTCACCATGATTATTTGTATCATATGTCCACTTTATTGTAGCTCTTATAAGTGTTAACGAATCTAATGAAGAATGCCAATACATGTATGCATCAATAAAGGTTTAAATATAAATATAAATATAATTTAACTTAACAAAGGAGACATGATCTAGGATTTTATTCCAAACATTTAATAAGATTTTTTTATCGTTTACACATAAAAAGTGATTTTTTTAATAAAAGATGGAAAAAATCAAGTGCATTAATGTCATGGTCAAAATTACTATCACTTAAAATTTTCCTAAAATTATTTTAAGATGGTTCATCCGATCTTAAAATTTTAGATATTATTATTAGCATATGGAGATATCCTTCAAATTGATTCTCTACTTTTGAAGCATATATTGTAACATATTTCAATAAATCTTCACATGAAAGAACATGTTGACAATCAACATTTTCTCTGTGAATGGAAAGCATGACTAGATTGGGAGTATTCAATTTGTCCTTATTAAGAGAAATATTTTATTGTTGTCTAAATTGTTATCAATGAGTATATAATATTCTTTATGTAATTCCCAATGCACTTTATACTGACATTAAAAATCATTCTTTTTTTCTTAAGCATGGTTTTGTGTGCACCTAGCATGCCTTTGAACACAATACAAGAGCTCTTCACAGTCAAGAAAAGGATTGCTTGAAATTATGTCTAATTTATTTAACAAACATGGGTCATCAAAGATAGAACAACAAACCATTTGATTTATATGAGATCTATCATTTGGATTCCATCCTAGAACATGTTTGTTAAAATAGGATTTTAGATTTTAAATTGTAATTTGATCTTACAAATTTAGCATATCAATATTGGGTGCATATTTTAGCCAAAGAAATCCATGAATATATGTAGACCCTTTATGTATCCTTCCATACCTAACATAATATTTAGTTATATGAGGTTTAATAAAGTACATTATTTTGGGAAAATCAAAAGATGAAATGAAGGATTTTATTACATATCCATACCAATTGTCTTGTGCATCTAGGTTCTTTTATACTACTTTCTTATGAAATATTATATATCTACGATGCATATAAAGGGATGTATGATGTGGATAGGAGATAAGATTTTGTTTTCTCCAATGATAACCTTGGCATAAATATGTACATATTTTGGAAGACATTCGACCATGATAATTGAGCCATTTGGTGTCAGTAGCACTCAAGATGAAAAATAAGTACGAGAACATAATTAATCAATCATGCCAATTACTTAAACACACATTATTATCTAATATGATATTGTTCCCCAAAAATTGGGAGAAAACACATTAATTATACATCAAGTTTATCATTAGGAATTGCATGGAGCTACACTTGGAGTTTTGCAATAGTAGTTTTAAAATTATCCTTGATATTTTTTTAATAAAAAAAGTTATTGTTCCTTAAACACGATGACACATCATAATAATAATTATAAAATATTTAAATCTTAAATGACTAACAAAATTGTTATCATAATAATATATGAAATGAAATGCATATTCATGAATCTAATTTTTTTAAAGTGAGGCACTTTAAACATAGCCTCACATGTAGGAAAAAGTGTATGAAATGCCATAGAAAAAAAACCTTATATATTGTATTCATTTACATGAGATGTTCCAATTGTTTTCCATGGATAACACATGGTGTTTCATGCTCTATTAATTGCAAATATTTTTCTATTTCTTATCTTTTTGTTCATGTATTTGGGAGAAAAAAGATGAATGATGAAGGTGGATATTCTATATAGTTATAATATGTTGTTTTTAACCCATCTAAATTTGAGTTTTTTTTCTAGGATTCTTCAATGCTATTACATACATATGGAAATAGAGATAATACATCAGTGGGTTCAACAGGCATTGATTCCAATGTTTCATCATTGAAAAGGATATATTTTTAGTATGTATAATGTATCATTTGGTGTTCTTAATAATTTTAAATGTGTGATCTACTAACATAAAAAATAATATGTTTTTTATTGAAGATCTTGTCTTTTGAAAGACATTATATCCAATTAATCAATTTTTTTGGAAGAAATTTTTGTAATTACACTAATGTCTTGAGGAAAGATAGTAGTATGTCTATTATATTTGTATTTGCCTCTGCAAGCATGTTTCACCTATAAAATTACAATGACATGTGCTATAATCATATTAACATATGCTACAATTATTTCCTCAAGCTCCATTAACACCTAGAAAATTACAAGTTGTTCTTGAGGATCGATATTGTTCCATTTTAAGAAATGGTGACCCTTTTTTCTCAAAATAATCTACAACAAATGAATACTCCATTCGACATTTGGTTTTTAATGACCAGATAATTATCCATGCATATAGAACATGTTAGAATAAATGATGTATGATCCACTCTAAGGTGAAACACCTTACATGTCTCAAAAATGCTGAATTACACACACACACACACACACACACACACACACACACACACACACACACACACACACACACACACACACACACACACACACACACACACACACACACACACACACACACACACACACACAATCAATAAGCAGATTTTTCACTTTAGTTTAGTTGGAAGCAATCGAGAATCAACATGCATTTCCTTCAATATACTATACAATGTTTGAGATAACATGCAATAATTCATAGTTGAAGGTTATTTTTATGTAATTCTAAACACATCATTTGTATGGTTCTAAGGAATAGATTGAATATTCATTAAAAAACCACATACATATTGATTTTCGAGAACTATTGCTTCATTCACAAAAGGTAACTTAAATTGCGTACTTGAACAAGGTTTTTTCTTTTTTTTGTGTTTATTGACATTATCTTTTTTGAGCTGGTATCAACACCTTTGGTTTTATTTAAGATGTTCTTTATTCTTTAGGTAATATACTTGCACCTTTTATTTCGTTTGTAGACTAGATATCTACAAGTTTAATCCATTTTTTACACCAATAAAATGTATGTTAAATTTACATTAAATAAATATAATATTATATAAAAAAAATTAAATTGCATATTGAAAATATAATTATATGAAATGTTATGTTAGAAAAAATGTAAAGAAATAAAAAATATATTGATAATTCTACAAATTTTAAAAACATCTTATAGTTAAATTAAATTGAAATGCAAGATATTATTATTATTATTATTATTATCATCATCATCATCATCATCATCATCATCATCATCATCATCATCATCATCATCATCATCATCATCATCATCATCATGGCATAATATAAGTCTACATTAAATACAAAAATAAAAATAAAAACTTGCCAAACATTAATATCACAATAACATGGCACATAATATCCAATTTTGAAAACAACTATCTACATGATAAATCAACTATGGAAAAAGAACAAATGAAATGGCATATTTTTAACTTATATGGACTTTCTTTTTTTTTTCTTTGATTTTTTATACATTAAAAATGATACTTTTTATTTGATTCCCCATTGTAATTTTTTTGTTAATTGATATTATAAACACGAATACTTGCCCACAACATGATTGATTATTTCTTGTGTAGTATCATCATCAACAGTAATAAATTGTAAATCTTTTACTACAATACCTATTTTTGACTTTGTTATTTCATTGAATACAACTGATAGTTTTATTTCACATGTAATATCATGTACACCCAACCAAATACAATACTTGTAATAACTCTAAGCAACATTCACACCACATTTAAGGCAACACCCAACAACACCCATTTTTTATAACCTTTTTTTTTACATAAGAGGTAAATCAAGGTGATATAAGTTATCCATAATAAATTCTATCAAAATTTATTTTAATAAAAAATATTTTAATTTATTTCAAATTTGCACATGCATTATTTCAAACAATGTTGATTTATGAGTCAATTTCTATATTTGTTGAAAATATTTGTTTGTAAATGAAGTTGAAGGCAAATTTGAGCTTGTAAAATGTATCCAATGGTGTAAATTATAAGCCTCTAAAATGATAGGGTTAATAAAATATTTAATACTAAGCTTAATCTCAATATCTACTTCATTGAAACCTGGTGTCAGGGATGCTTTCATTATAAGAATAGGTACAATTAGGCCATAAAGAAGTTCACTTATTTTTAATCTTGTTGAATTCAAATGCTCACCCCAAACTTAATATAAATTATGTTTCATTTCATATCCTTTATTTTAAATGTTCTATTTTCCCTCCCTATCCATCTTTTTAATGCACTGTTGACATAGGATAAATTGAATATACCACATTGATAACGCCCACCATAACTCTATTTTGCATTTTTAAAATATATGAAATTTTCTTTAATTAAATTGAATTTTTGGTATATCTTTACTATATTTAGCACAAGGAATTATTTTATATGATGTTTTTTAAATTATTTCACATGAAGGTTCAAAATTATTGTATATCTTAGTTTCTCTTATAAAAATTCTATCTGATACAACATATTTTTTTCCATTTTTAACTTGGTTATAAGATTCATCTACAACATCATTGAAACATGTCACACATATATTTAATTTATCACCATCAACATAAACTCTAAATAATATTAAACTCTTTTCATATTTTCATATTTTTGAAGATAAGTCTTTGTCAATGTAGCTACTAAAATATTGTTTTTAGTACTTGATAATGGCAAACTTGACACACATTTAGCACACATTACTTGAGCACATATAGAATTTCATAATTAATCATCCTCTCACACTTTCATTCTATCTTATGAGTGACAATAAAAATAAAACCATCAATTAATCTTGAGGCAATAATGTTCACCTACAAGATGACAAAGGCACCCTAGAGGCAGTCATTTGATTTATTGATACTAATATTTTCATTCATTATCAACCTAGGGAATGTATTTGGAAATGTTTTAGAATTATATATATATAATTATTCTATTTTAAGGGTTCATATGAATAAAGGTTGCATATAATGAAACACACTTGAAAAAAGTTAATGACAAGAAATTAAATTGGGAGAATTGAAATCTAAAACTATCATGGAAGCTTCCCACATTTTTATGAATTGAATGTACATAAATTTAATTAAAATGTATACACTTGAAATAATGAAATTAAATGAAATACACACATTATAGAAATGAACTATCTAATAGATATAAAACTAAGATATTGAATCCATGTGAATCACCCCTACCGTAGTTGGGTTGGGCTTGATTCCCCTCCTTTCTCAAGGAATAATTTAAATCAAATAAATTATTATGATTGAAATGTAGCATGAAATTAATTGATACATATTTATTACAAAATTATTAATAAAATCACTTAGATTAATCTTATCTAACTAATCTAAACATTTACTTCCTTACTAACTAGTTTCATTGTATAACTTATTTCTTAAATAGATAAGTTAATGACTTATTTGGATATGTAAGTATATATAGGTTACAAACAAAGATATATGTTTATTCCCAAAATAAATTAATATTAAATAGCTATTATGAAATATAAAAAATATTATAAGATGCTACAATAATATGGAAGAAATAGAAATGCAATAATAAAATGAAAATGAAGTTTTGGTAAGTAGTTGTAATGCCATGTAGCCTATAAAAATTCTTTTCCACTTTGCGTTGAGTTGGCTAGAAGAAGTTAAATGAATATAACTAGTCATATCTAAAAAATAATCACCTAAAATAGTTTCTATGGGTCACACACTAGTTACTATGGGTTGCCCAATATTTTCTAAGGGTTGCACAATAATTGCTACATATAACATAACATTTTATATGGGTTGCACACCACTTTATATGGGTTGCATAACAATTGATATAGGTGGTAAAATATTTACTATGGGTTGTATGTAGTTTCTACTAGATATGTCAAATAGATACTATGGGTTATTAGTAAGTCAAATAATCTTTTTTCCTTCATATCCACGGATATAAAAAAAAATTGTAATAAGTATAATATGCATTCTTCACTTTCCATTAGTAATAATATAAACATTAAAACCATTAAATTACTTATTTTATATAAAGAGAGTTATTTTAAACCAAAATAATTTGTATATACATTATTCATATAATATGTGCATATATCAAAATAGTGTAGGCTATACGATTGTGAATATAAAAAAAGGAGGTATTTTAGATAATATAAAGAAGAAAGATGAGGGAAGATTTTGGGTCTCATAAATGAGTTAACCTTTATGTTTTGTTATTACACACCTACAACCTAAGCCTCACTATATATTTGAAACCTACTATATATCATGCATAAAAATATCCATAATCTTAGTTCATACTACCTATACACAAGTTAATTTTTCTAGTTATGATCATTACCATCCGTTGATAACTCCATGCATTGGTTAGAACTGATCCACACCTAGCAATGGATATTTTTAAAATAGAAACCATCCTGATGTTTGACCCATTAACCTAGCATGTCGTTGGCATAATTAATTATTAAATTACATTTATATATAAGAAAATAAGGGTCTCATTAAAAATTGACTTGGCACTTATTTGATATACATCTATGCACTATTTCACACTAAGAAAAGATGCCCTATTCTTCCCAATTTGAAAACTTATCACTAGGAAAAGTCATAAGCCATGTTTGAATAACTAAAAATCCAATTTAAATTAAGTGTTTTCAAGTACCAAAGCCAATAATTAGATGCATACACATAATGAAGGACAATTTTTTTGTATCACACTAGGCAAGAGAACTACATGTGGCTTGATTTCCCTCCTTTGGATATTATATACATGGGAATAAGTCAATCATTAGGAGGGAATGATTAGGGTTAGCTCATCCCTTTACACTTCCCCCATTTTTATAGGTTTCTATCCCTCAAAAACACATCTAGGGCTTCAAGACAAAAGAGGAGGATTTATTGATATGTGCACATCATTAGGGTTTACAATCATAAACATATATAGAAACATTCACAAGTGATTTTACATTTAATATTCCATAACTATTCATAAGTCAATACTGATTAGAAGGTCAATATTGATCCTATCCTACATAACTGACCCAATACATACAAATAAATAGTTTTATAACTGGACCAACCACAACCCTACATATTTTTCATTTTTAATTCCATAATATATTCATATTTAGACACTTAATGAGAAAAGATAAGTATCATGATCTCTTTACTAGTTAATATATTTATCATATGCCCTTGTCACACCAGAAGAATAAATATTAGTATTTTACATTCAAGTGTATGATTTAATTACATATCTATTGATCTAAATTACATTTAAAGTTCCTATCTTAATTAGATTAATATCACTCATAAATAAAAATTAAGGAAAAAAATATCGGTGAACCCATATACATATCTTACAATGAAAACCCTTATGTTTTACCTTAGGGGTGCATCTTTCTAGGGTTTCATATGTTTTTATTATGGTTTTATATCTATTATCTTATTTTCCAAATATAAAATAAAATAAATTATTTTCATTTTTAGCACTAGTCTTCTACATTCTCACATGATCCCATTTTATACCATCCAAGAAGGATGGTTCCCTTGTACCTTCAAGATGAAGTTTTAAATTAATTAGGACCCTCATAGACCACACTCAAATTTATATTATTTCATCTAGGATGGATACATTAAATGCTTATTATTATTTTGATGATGTAATCATTCATGAACATGTGCAAATAGATGATTATGTTGATATGCATCCATTGGAACATGATAATCAAGATAATAAAAATAAACATAATGATCAAGATAATTGTGAGGGCCTTGATATAATTGATCCCAAAAAACTTAAAGTGGTAGAGGTATTATCAAAATTTCATAAAGGATTATTTCAATGTCCTCAAGACATGGGTAGAGTTATCTAATTAATCTTAACATATAAGGCCCCAAACTAAGATAATATTCCTACATATAAAGTACCTTAGTAAGAGCCCTTTGAAATTAATAATCAATGATTTTGAACTAGTACTTATACATGAATTATTTAAAACATTATTAGTAGTACTATTCTTATACCTACACCTCCAGTGACTTGTGTGACATCAGCCCAAAGTTTAGGGGAAACATAAGGCATTATGTAGATTTTAATGCCTATCCCTATTTAGAAAATATTCACATCTCCCATGGTGGATCATACATTTCAACACCAACCTTGTTAAATGCACATTCCCTTGAGCAATTTTTTATGTCTATGCATACCAAGGTGTTGTAGTTAGATCAAGGTGAATTAAGAGCTATCCTTGTTTAATAGAAACAAGACTATGATTGGGTGATGTTGATTGGGTAAAATATATGTCAAGGATAATCAACTATAGGTAGATTTTAGATGTGTTCTTATTCATCCAAACTAGTCAAGGAGTCAATAATAAGATGAGGAATTGGGGTTGTAAGGAAAACCTCATGTCTTAGCTCAGTCGTAATGTCCATTTGAATATATGTATCTAAATATAGTGTTCTAAACCTAGGGAATAAACCTTGGTAGACAAGATCTAGTGTCTTGGTAAGGATCATCCAAAAAAGGTTACGTAATATCCAAGCTAGAAGTATAGGAGCTTATTAGATGATGACTAGTTGTGTATGCTTTCTATGATGTTGAAGCAAGGCTTTGTGTGAGATGCTTTCAAAAATAGGAAATAATTGTATGAAAAGAAGATACTTTCACATGTTGGCAATAATTATAATGAAATACATATGTTTATGCATGTTGACAAGGCTTCTTGACACTATGTTTTTGAGTTTTTATTGTTTTTAGATTATTTTTTAAGTTTTCTGGGTATATGGAGGTAAAATCCTTGAAATTTTGAAAGAAAATAAATAAAAAAACTAAAATTAAATGAAATAAAATCTTATCTTTATCCTTTTCCAATAATTCATAATTCATGTAAAGGAGAGATGAAGAAACTATATTATTATGCAAAATGATGATTTTACTTAACTTTATCTACAAGCAATCTAGGTGGTGATGTTATTGTGATTTTTTTCATTTATGTGGAATGGATTAAGAATAAAATTTATTTATTTTAAATTCTAATTCCATTGAAAATTAAATTTAATCTAAATAAAAAATATCACAACACTTTTTTTTTTTAAAATTACTTTATCTACAAACAAGCTAAACTAGCCTTTCAACTTCCCTAGTTTGTTTCAAAAAAGATTTTCTAATGATTTGATGAAATAAAAATATATATATATATATAAGTTATATATTTTTATGAGGTAATAATAACACTTTTAACTCATCAAAATAAAAAATAATAATTATTCTACTTGCAGCCAAGATCATCTAGGGTCTTGTGATTGACTAGTTGGTTATTTTGAATGCAAGAAAACTTGTTTTAAATTTGAAAATGAAATGTTATGTTGGATTTAAATGATTATAAATTTTATTAATATATTATTATGAATGGATCAGAAGTGGTTTTCTAATGGATAGAAATTAAATCTATTAGAATTCAAGTACAATCAAAACTAACTATTTTTGCTTTATCAACATAGACAATGAAAAGAAATAAACTTCTTTCCCTATAGAATTTAATATTTTATAAATAATGAGATTAATATAATGTAAAAATAAATCCATTAATATAATATAATAAATAAATAATATTGAAATCAAAAGAGAATCCAACTTGACCAAGGCATAGATCAGTTGGAATGCATGTAGTATGTTGATGAAAGAATCCTCTGTATGTTAACTCCTTTTTATCCTTGTGTGAATTATGAGACCTCTCTAACTAGAAGATGACCAAAATCTAAAATAAATGAAGGATAGGTTACATAACCACAAATGAAGATCAACTAAACTGAGCTTGACCAATGCTCTGATTTTGTAAAGACTAAGTTTCTAGACCAATAACACTTCTTCACCTATGGTAATGTAGTCAACACAAAAACTATAGAGGATGGACCTTCAATAAATTGTAGTTAGAATATGGATAAAAAATATTCGAAATAAAAACATCTAATGGTAATTTTTAGATCTAAAATGGAGCCAAATTGGACTTTTTATAGAAAGATTTGGAACTTTCATGAAGGAGCTTAATTGAGTCCAACAAGAAGTTGAACTTAGGAAGAACTCAAAATGATTGAGAATAGAAGAGGGAGTGAGTTGGGATTGATTAGAGGTGAATTTAGGATGGATAAAATAAGAAATATGACAAAAACCATGAAAAGCGTGCCAAAGAATTATTCTTGGGACCTAATTTTGGAAGATAAATAGAGGGGATAAAACCATCACTTTATGCAGTTACATTTGAAAAATTTCCTCCTTCAGTGATATAACTATCACTATAATTTACAAAATTGCCCCTCTTTTAGTATGAATATACCTCTTTAAGACAGAATCACCTCCTCTTCTGTGAAACCACCATATTAGTTGTGTAATTTGAGGGGTAGTTCCATAAAGGAGGGTGGGAGTTTTATCCCCTGAAGTGGAAATCTCATCCTACATGAGATGTTTTTGAAATGAATTGATAGGAGCTGCATAAGTTAAACAAAATGGGAGAACAAGGGGTCAAGGGAGGAGTAGGGAAGTAAAAGGATATTAAGGAGTTAGAGATTTCGTAATGGATCACAAAATAAGAAATAATTGTATCATCATTATATTTGTATCAAGAATGTTGCATTATGTAAAATTTGGGAGCATACAGACCCTTGAAATGAAATAGTTTTACATCAACTACTGAGTTACCCTAAAAGACAAGATGATACTCCCTTAGTGTATAACATGTGTTAAGATATGTGTATCCAACTTGTGGCTTACATAGTACCTTATTTATCATATTTCATTTCTATAAGATCTCATTTGGTTACATAAGTCAACCTATGGAGTAACCATAGAATAAGAAGACTATAAATAAGAGGTAGGGATTGGTATTTGATCATCATATTATGATTTATGCTCGTATTGAAGCTTTTGGAGGCTTTCCCCTCAAAGTGGCTTACCATTTATCCTTATATTCTACTATATTTTAGTCATATTGTGGTTTATTATTATTATTATTATTATTATTATTATTATTATTATTATTATTATTATTATTATTATTATTATTATTATTATTATTATTATTATTGGTGAAGAAATTTCATTGCAAGTGGTATTAGAGCATTAATTTGGGCCATTGATTGTGTGAAACCCTAATATTATATAATTACTCATATCTCAAAGTTGGTTTCAAATTTATCTTCAATTTGATTAGTAGATTTTGAGGATAATTCAAGGACAAATCAATAAAAAGTAGGGTTTATTGATCTATTTTGAGAAAGTTATTTCTAATTTAGGGTTTTCCATAAATTTTCTCTAAAGGCCACATTTTGAATATTTTTTTATATTCATTTACATTTTTGGAAATCTTAAAAAAATATTAAGTTTTTATTATTTGTAATTTTTTATTTGAGGCCAACATTAGTGCAAAAAATCTTATTCAAAATTGGGCTAAAGGTGACAATCAGGATTGACATTGTCAAGCTCTATTATGGCAGGACCACAAACTAGAGACCAAGGTAAGGGTGTTAAAATTATAGGTAAAAATAATCATAAAGAAGATATAGAGTCAGAAGGTAGAGTTAATGAATCAATTATTCTAGAATTTTATGTGATAGATCATAAAGTAAGCTAGCTTGAGTATGATATGCACAATATACAATCTAAGGTGTAAGGCCTACATTATGAAATGAATATCATGTAAGTAAACTTGGTATATTTGGTGATAAATTTGAAGAATAATTAGATAAACCAACCACCAATCACCATTTCAAAACCCAACCAGAGTGGATCTTTTAACCATCCCCATCCAAATCCAATTACCTCATAGCCAAGAATCATGATGCCAAAATAGAAATACAAAAGTTTGGTGAGAAGGTTTGGTTAGTTTGATCAACCAAATGGAAATTTTTTAATATACACCAAATTCCATGAATATAAAAGGTGGTAATGGAATTCTTATATCTATAACTTGAATAATTCATTTGGTTATATGGTTGTGTGCTCAAAATAAAAAGGATCTCAATCTCATCTATTATGCTTTTATGAAAGAGCTACAACTACACTATAGAAATAATGTGAGTGATAAAAACTTTAGTCAATTAAAATTTGTGACAAATATGATCAGTCAAGGATTATTTTCATCAACTACCAAACCTCTCTTTACATGTGGATAACATTCCTGAGGAGCACTTGAATGACTTATTTCTTAGAGGTGTCAAAGACCACATTTAACATGAGGTACATATGTTTAATCTAGATACCATATATGAATATATTCTCAAGGATTTTAGGGTAGAGGAATTTATTTTATCTATCAATAAATAATCATTTACCAACATCAAATATTAAATCAACTTGTCACCATCATTCCCTCAGTGTACCAAATTGATAAATCAACAAATTGAAGAGAAACAAATGAACGGTTTATGTTTAAATTATGATAATAAATGGAGTAAAGGACATAAATTTGACAAAAAAAATTGTTCTACATTGTAGGGGTTAATGAGGAAGAAGATTATGATGAAGCAACAAGTCAATACAAAGAGGTGCTAGAGATAAAATCTGAAGAATCCCAACCAACTATCTCCTATCATGCACTTTCAGGTATTAGCACTCCTTAAACCCTTAAAGTTGTGGATTTACTCAAGAAAAAAAGGTAATAATGTTGATTGACTTAGGGAGTAAACATAACTTCATCAATAGTAATTTGGATACTCATTTGAACTGTTTCATTTATCCATCTTCAAAATTCTAGGTTATGATTGTAAATGGTGGTCCTGTCAATTGTTCTAGAAAATTCCATATTATTAATATTTATATGGGATACTAAATCTTATATTATCTTATGTTTTTTATCCCCATGGGTAGGGTAGACATTTTTATTAGAGTCTAATGTCTCACAACCTTGGGCACAATCAAGATGAATTTATAAGAACTATTCATGTGATTTTATTAAGAAGGTATGATATTTGAACTATGTGGATTATAAGAAAAATATACACAATTGGTTAGTTCACATCAAATGAGAAAGATACTCAGAAAAATGGCTAAAGGATTTGTAGCAAGATTATGTTCTATAGAAGCTTAAACAACAAAGGTGTCTACGCATCCTAATTTACAGTTGATTATTGATAACCACTCTATTATTTTTAGTAGCTTTCCAAAAGGACTTACACTAAGAAGAGAAAAATATCATCCCATACGAGTACTTCTAGGGAATCCACCACTAAACGTCAGACCATATTGGTATCCATATGCCCATAAATGTGAAATTGAAAATATGGTACATGAGATGTTAGAGTCAAGTATTATTAGATATAGCCAAAGTGATTATTCATCTCCATTGGCCATGGTGTATAATAAGGATGATACTTGGAGGATGTACCTAGACTATAGAGAGATAAACAAGTGCACCATCAAAGATCATATGAGTTACATAGTGTTTTTTATTTTAGAAAACTAGATATTCATTTTGCGTACCATCCAATTAAGATTAGAGATGAGGATATCCCTAAAACCACTTTCAAAACTCATGAAGGCCATTATGATTTTTTTTCATGCCTTAAAGTCTTATAAATGCACCATCTACATTTCAAAGTTTAATGAATACTTTTTTACACCTTTTTTAAGGAAATTTGTGTTGGTATTTTTTATGACATCTTAATCTATAGTAGATCTTGGGAAGAAATTTGCATCATGTGAAACATGTTCTATTAGTGTTGGAAAAACATAAAATTTATGCAAAACCTTCAAAATTTGCTTTTGGAGTTCAAGAAGTGGAGTATTTAGGTCTTATTGTTTCACATAAAGGAGTCAAAGTAGACCATATGAAGATCAAATCTATGATGGAGTGGAAAGTGCGCAAAACCTTCAAGAATATTTGAGGTTTTTTTGGGCTCATAGGTTACTATCATATATTTGTGAAATAATATGGTAGCATATCAAAACCAATTTGTTGAATAAGGACTCATTCCACTATAATGAATCAATGACTGAGACATTTGAAAATCTAAAGGAGGTTATGTGCACCACTCTAGTTTTCACCACCCCTAACGTTTCCAAAATATTTATTGTTGAATGTTATGCATCATGATATGGCATGAGGTAAGTACTCATATAGGAAGATAAACCCATTACATTTGATATTTTTCAACTC
This sequence comes from Torreya grandis, assembly GCA_037957365.1. Lineage (NCBI taxonomy): Eukaryota > Viridiplantae > Streptophyta > Pinopsida > Cupressales > Taxaceae > Torreya > Torreya grandis. The sequence continues at coordinate 543,309 of JARHVA010006528.1, read as the reverse complement.
AAAGGTAAAAATAGGCTAAAACATTCTATTAGAAAGAGATAGCTATTTAATGAACCTGAAAACTATCAAGACAATAAATTATCAATAGACAAAGATTCTTAAAATAATAAATTGTATTAATTCATATTGAATGACTTGAAATAATTACAACCTAAAAGATGATTAAACAAGTCTCAACTCGAAATTAGATTTGACATGCAAAAAAAGAAAAAAAACTAAAATGTAAAAAAACATTTATTTCTAGTAGCTACTATTTTTAGTAAGTTTTGCATGCAAGCGTGAGTATCTCTAAAAATCTCCAAAAATAGACTAAACACTAAAATTATCCTATGGGATGAAATTCAACTAAATTTGACATCTAGTCCTAAAAATATACAATCTATAATAATATAAAATTCTTAAAAAAAAACATTAAACAATAATTTTAGACCCTTAGATGATCACGTCTGGCCTCCAAAAATATTGAAAACTCTAAGTGGATAGAGTGGTTTAGGATAGAAATATAATTTTAAAGATGGTCATTTTGGCATGTGGAAGATCTCAAACAAAGCTACGAGTTAACAGTTATGGCCTCCAGAAGATTGGCCTATTTTTTCTGCATCACTATTCTACATGTAGTGAAGCAATGGAGACATTATCATATGTAGGCAATTAAGGTAAAGACTGATCATGATTATCTAAATGATTTTTTATAAAATTGATTATCTTAATAAGAACAAAAAAAATGGGTACCTAATATGTTGGGATATGACTTTGAAATCATCTATAATAAAGTCAAAGAGAATGTTGTAGCAAATGAACTATCTAGGAAGGATGAATCCATAGAAGCACTATTATGTGTAATAACCATTTGGCTAGCAAATTGGTTGGAAGAATCTAGATAAAAATGGATGAATGATAAGGATACCTAGGATTTAATTCATAATGTCTAGCATAGGGATATTGATTATAAAAATTTTGAGTGGAAAGGTAATGCATTATGGTATAAATATTGATTATACCTATGTAATAATTCTATCCTCAACCAAAATATCCTTCAAGAGTTTCATGCATCTCCAATAGGGGTACTCCAAATTTTTAAAAACCTATCATAGAATAAATAAAGATTTCTTTTGGGAAGGGCTCAAGGGGGATATACAAAAATTTGTGGCTATATGTATGGTATATCAACAAAACAAAGGTGAAACAATTAAGACACCAAGTCTTCTACAACCTTTATCCATTCCTAGACAAAGGTGGGAAGAGGCTTCTATGGATTTCATTATAGGGTTCTTGAGGTCTGAGGGTAAACATTTCATCATGGCAATCTTGGATAGGCTTACAAAATATGTTCATTTTTTCCCCTTATCATATCCATTTGTAGCTAGTATGGTAGCTACTACTTTTTTAGATACAATTTAAAAGTTACATGGTACTCCCAAAATCATTGTATGTTAGGCCCAACTATTTCTAACCCAAAGTAATAATTATTTTTATAAGTATAATAAATTTCAATTTTAATATATATTATAGCCATTAGTTTAAAATAGATAACTAAATTAATCACATATAATTAATGCATGCAACAAATCAACCTAATAACATAATAATCATCACTTAGTAATCAATATTAAACATAACATTAATCTATAAAAATGTTCATCTAAACATTAAGGCATACCAAACACTTTAATTTTGGATACATTTCATGATTAAGTTAAAAATACAATTATAGCCATTATTATTTATAAATAAGAATGTTTTATACAAGTATGTAGCCACTACTATGTTAACTATACATCCATAAACAAGGTATAATATAAAATCTATAGAATGATAGTACAAAATTAAAACATGATCTATAGGTATAACTCAATGAGCCATCACATAACCTTAATGTAATTTCATCTAGTTGAATCAACTCAAGAGGGAGAGAATCATCCATGTGATTTATCTCTAACCACAGACCAACGGTCTTCTGTAAACCTCCCTTTAGGGAGTGGCCCTACCCTTCACAAAGGGATAGATAAAAATAATTCAAATATCAAGAATTAATTTGAACCCATGTGTGTGCTAACACTATTACATGCATCAATCAAATATACCATAAAATTCATTCCTCTATCTAAATGAAAATTGCAAGCATGCAAACTAGAAGTATATCAAAATGACAATGTCTTATCTATAACATTACTTTGGCCAAAGTTTTCATTATAGATTTAGATATACAATATGAGTCATTTTCACTTACACAAAACTCTCTACTACTAAATCACACAAGATGATATCAGGAGGTACATATATGAGTCACCCAATAACATACTCATATAAGTACTATTTATGCCTCTAAGTATATCACAGGTGCTCTTAGTTTTTAAAGAACACATCTTATTTTATAATTCACAGCGTGAATTGTAGGTTGTGGTGATCTAGTCACATGTGATGAAATAGTGGCAGAGTAAGCAAACTATTCTACAATATTTATAAAGCTTAGTGGTTTGGAGTCACCTTGGTCCTCATTAATATTTACAAAAGATGTAGTAATCTATACTAATATCGGTGGGTTATGATCAAATCCTAATCTAAGACTATTATATAATGAATATCCACAATGGTTTTAAGATATAGTGGTCTAGTTAAAAAGAGAAAAGGGAAGGGTTAGGTAGAAAGAAAATATGCTATTGATATTTACCTCAAACATTATGACAAAGTTTAGATTCCAACTAGACATACATTTAACCAATGTATAGCATGAAATAACATATGCCCAAATCTTACCACACACTAAGAAAGTATCTAAGGATAGTATGAAGAAATACAAGAACTAGCTTTAATTTAAATATTTACTACTATAATCAAATAACATATGCACACCCTTATGTAGAGTAAATAAAATAAGTAAAACAAAGAACATTCATTTAATTTAGCACTTATACAAATTAACATCCCTATATTAAAGATGCACATCCAACATTCCTAAAATCCATTCAAGTTTGAGATCTAGAACAAACAATTGAGAGAGAAGCTAAATGATAATTGACATAAACAAGATGAGACAAACTTCTCATAATTTTTTTCTTATATTAATTGCTTCAAAGTTTACACCAATTTTTTTGTAGCTCAAAAAACTCCCTCTTTTTACAAATGACAATGTTCCTTTTATAGGCCTCAAGGAAGCATGTTAATCAGTTACCTCGACTAATAAGTGTAAAAAATGTGAAGGACAATTATCCTTACTACAAAGTTTCTAAAATACACTAAACTTTCTAAATTATACTAAACCTTAAGCAATGTGCTAAAAAATGCACGTGCCTTTACAAATAATATTCCAATTCCAAAATTTATAATGCTTTTTTAAAAGAGAATATCCTTATCCAATCAGTGGACCCTATGTTGATGAACACCCCTAGCTCTGTAGGAGTAACCTCATCACCTTTTGATGTTTTTCATCAACTAACTTCAAGTTGATAGCTAGCTCAAGGAGGAGTTCATATTCTTTATCTTCCAAATCATCCAAGTCTTTGTCATTTCTTTCCAAAGCCTCTTTAATGTTTCTCTCCTCAGCTATAATTTTTTTTGTAGTCAGGATCATATCCATGATCCTATTGTTATCACCTCTAGACTTGCCCTAGCTCTTATTTCTCACCTCTTGCATGACTAAGGTGACTCTATGATGAATTCATCATCTACCATGATGCCTATGGAAGTGAGTTTTAAAGGTTTTGTATTCATGGTCCGTAGGATTTTTTCAATTCTATCTAATTGTTCCTTATCATATTTAATGAGACTCTCTAAGGATTTGGACCATAAACTTAGGCTATTGATTTTATCCAAAATCAAGCCTAGGATGGTGTTAAAGTGATTAATGTTGATATATTGAAACTAGGTATTTTATCCCTTATCAAGATGTCAATCAAATCCTTGATTTTGTCCCTAGAACTCTACCATTAGGTGATCAAACCCTTGGCTATTGTATCCTATAGGTACAGTGCACTATGCCTTAGATTTTTTGACTTTAAAGATTCAAACATGTCATGGAATGGTTTCTCAAAAATTTTAATCATGGATTCAAGAATTGATAAAACTACCTGCTTCTCCAAATCCTTATTCTACTTCTAAAGTTTCTTGATTCATTGTTACAAGCCTTTGATGCCAATTTTCAATTAGGCACTTTGAGCTTCTACCAACCTAAGTATATCCTCCTCATGGATGGGGTCTTCTCTTGGTATTTGGCCTCCTGCTAGATTCAAAGAAAAAAATGGCTCCACCTTATAAAAATTGAATTCATCTCCACCCACCATGGCTTTATTCATTATTACTCTTTTTAATCCATTAATGGTTGGGTCAAATTGGACACTTACTAAAGACTGTGCCATTTTTGGTGGCTTTAGGGCTTCCATTTAGGTACTACCTAAATATTGACGAGTAGCCATTTGTCTCTCCTACTCTTTCTATTGCAGATCCACTATCTAGGCCTTAATTTCCTCATGAACTATGATGTTGGTATACTTTGTGATGGACCATTGATGTTAGAGTGTTGGGATATTTTGTATCTTTCCATTTACAAACTATTCAGGAATGGTTAGACCATGTATTATATTTTCATCACTGAATAGATTAACTTTACTCAAAGGGTGAGTGAGGTTTATTGTGGGCTTCTTGGTTCCTATTAGGACTAATTCTAATTCAACCTTTCTCTTTTGAGGGGGAATATCTAGAACTAAGTACAAATATATCTCCTTCCCATTTTCTATTTTTGTTTCCTCAACTTGGAGTTGAGTTTCTTCTTCTTGATCATCCTCTTCATGTAACCCATAAGCACTTGCTAGTTCCTTGAAGTCATCTTCCACTATCTCCCCAAGATGAAATGTTATCATGTCAATGTATTCAATCATAGACTCTAGTTTCTTAGGCTAGGAAAAAGAGCTTACCCAATCACTATGTCTTTCCTCAAGACTCTCTTTCCCTACACCTTATCCAATTGGTACCTCTAACTATTCTAGATGAGGCCTAGTAGATGGTTCTAGTAGTAAATGGTACTATAGAGGACTCATCTATTAGATTTCACTAGCTGGCTTCTCATCTCTTTTCAACCTAGCCTCAAGCTTGATATTGTGTTTCTTTAATCTTGTCAAGACCTCTAAAAATAAATATTCCTGAATATACATGGTGTCATGGATACCAAGTTTATATTCATACTTCATGTTTATTTTATTGGCCTTCAAATTATTCACAATAGTATCTTAGGGGTTCCACTACCTTAATTCATCAATCTATAAATCAAATAAGTCCCTATGCCTGGAGATGGTGTCCACATTGTCCCAATTCTACAATAATGTCTTATTAATAGTTAAATTAAAAGGATGGATTGCCCCTTCCTCTTATATTTTCACATAATTTCAATCTCATGGAATAATTGGTATGCAATCTCCTAATTAGACAGCTTGGTGGGCACATAGATTGACAACTTGAGAGGCTAACATAGGGTTCCTTCTATCTTGATGATAGTATAGTCAGGATAGAGACAAAGATCCCCAATAATATCCACATACTTTTTGATTAAGATACTTAATCTCATCATGGTTAGCCTTGTAATAGCCTCAGACAAGGCTGGATACACACAGTCATAAATGAATTGTATGTGATCCTTGTACTTGAATATGTGTAGTTTAGAATAAAAATGGGAGACTATCTACCTTCCCTCAGGTGACCAATTTTTGATGTTAGGGATGGTTTTGGTAGTAGCATCCAAAAGGTAATACATCATAAATAAATGGTTTCTATCATTCTTCTTTATAGTAGAAAATTGTTGTTTTAGGAAAACACTTATCAATTATCCAATATGATGGGTAAGTCCTTTCTCCACCATGAAATATACATAAGGGACCCATAGTTTTCTAACATAAGTGATGGAAGGATCCCTAGATAGTCTATTTAGCAAAGTCATGATCATATTAATCCCTACCCTAAATTAGGCAATAGGGATTCTCCTAATGGGGTCAAAAAATACATGGGTTCTTGAATATAGCCATGAGACTAGGGTAGTTTTTAGGTCATTTTAGCTATACCATTGCTTATTTGTTGGTAAATCCATCTAAGGAATGGGAAGTTTGTAGTAACTTTAAAAGGCCATAGGGAAAATTAAAGCAACTTTATTAAAATTACATTCATGGATGATCATATCCTGATCAAGTCTACAATCATTAAAAATAGGAGCAATAACATCAATACAATGAAGTACCTCAGGTTTTGTTGCTACATGGTGGAGACTGGCCAATTAGATAGAGACTATGTCATAGTACCTCTGATAGACCGTGGCAATTTCTTATAACTATTCAATGGCCTAAAAGGGCTTAGACTAGTTATTATCCCTAATATTCAATGCTATTGCATCTAATATAGTGTCCTTGAAGATTTTTTCATCCATGTCTGAAGTCAAGTATAGTTCTATGTCTTCTCTATTTTGTTTATTGCATGCTACCATGAATGTGAGTTTACAGGCTGCTCAAAAGTGGTTTTTAATCAGATTTAGGGCTAATTTTCACTTGTTCAGATGGTAATTGGACTTTTATTATCTCGATTGTGATTAAATTAGGGCTTCTAAAGATATGAGTGATTTTTATAGGTCTTTTTGAGATTTAATGGTGGAAAAAATTAGCACTTAGGTAAACATGGTGCCAAGATTTTGTTAATACTTCTACATTTATACCTTTACTTGTATGAGCCCATAAAAACTTGGGTTTTATCTACTTTTGCTTAGGTAGTATCAATGTGGTAGGTATGTGGCATTTAATTAGCCTTTTCATTACATTTAGTTCATAAATGCTTTGAAACTTGATCATTACCTTTTAAAATATATCTTTGATCCCACTCCATTAAATCAATCTATATAGATCAATATGGATCTTTGATCTTGATCTTACTATTTTTACACTACTAGTTGTCTTTTATACCAAGCCTTATAGTTGCACCACTTATAAATACCATAGGATGTCTGAGCTCTACATCTCTATCAGTATCATGCTTTGCATGCATGTGCCATGTGGTATTCCCATGGGCCTTCAAGGATCCTATTGAATAAACCATAGTGGTATCAATTTGTTTGATTATGCTGTCCAACTACACTTGAGCCATCAATCATGGAAAGATGCATAAACTTTAATTTATCCCAGGATCAAGCAAAGAACTTAGGTTAAATAATTTCATCTAAGGTTTTAATTCATGTTAAAAAGATGAAATAATCCTTAAGCCAAAGTATTTAGGCTAAGTTTAGATCATAGTAAAAAGGAACCCCACATAGAAAGAGGACCTAACTTAAGGTTTTTGACATAATTTTTTTATTATATTGATAAATATGAGGCAAATATTGGGACAAATATTTTAAGTTATGCTTCATACCATAGGGCATCATATTTTATCAAGCCTCACCAATAAGCCTATAAAACCTTTCATAAGACCACAGTAGGGGTATGTATATAGACTAAGCATAAGGTTTTAAACTAAAATCTAATATTAATGTTAAAAAACATTATTCAACCTTATGATAATATTAAAGCTAAGCCTATGGTATTTATAATTTTCCCACATGTATATTCAAATTTGAAGCTAAAACATAATTTTCAATTAATCCAAAACCAAACTTAACATTGAAGCACAAAACTTGCAAGCATGATTAAGATAACAAAATGCTCATTTATCTAAGTGGGATTGATAGATGAGTTTTAATTTTGACAATCTTATGGATGTCAATGATGGACTCATGGATGTTAATGATGTTCATGTGAATGTCAAAATTAAACTCAGGTAATATATCATTAGGTTTTAAATTTGATAGCTTTGCATATGTCAATGATGGCCTCATGAACGTCAAATGATGGGCATGAAAAAATCAAATTTAAATCCTATAGAACACAATAAGCCTTTGGAAATTTTGAATTATTATTCATTGTTCAATTTGCTTCCTCTATGAAAGAATGAACCATTAATAGTGATCTGAGTAGTTGGGTCTAATTAGTTCATGTAGGATAAAGCTTTGGACTCATTGGGTCTATTTCATGTCATCTAATCATTTCTACTCAAATGCATGTGGGTCTTAGATCTTGAAAAGGTACACAAACTTTAGTTAGGGCTTGGGGAAAATAAGACTTAGGATAAAGTCTTAGGGCTAAGGTCTCGTTTAGGTTAATAAGTGTGAATGGGTCCTTAGGATTAATATTATAGACAAAGCTTTGTGAAAATAAATCCGAACCAAGGTGGGAATTTAAAAAAGGGGCCTTAAAAACATTAATTATAGACCATGCTAAAATAAGAGGGGAAAAAGGAGTGAGGGATGTGAAAGGGACCAAATGCATAACTTTTAGATTAAGGTTGGGTCATGTTCAAAAACATGACCGAGCCTTAATATAAATATTCCGAGCCTTAATATAAATATTATGTTTGAATCCATGGACTATTTAAAATGTTTTCGCTAAAATTGTTCCTAACATTTTTTGAATTTAGGTATAAAATAATCTTGTGTTAGGGTGTTTGAATGAGGGTTTCCTAAATCTTGGACATGGATTTAACTTGAATTTTAACAGACTAAAGGCTAATAAAAGATCAAATTGAGATAGAATTATGAAACCCAGGCATGATCTCATAAGGAGAGCTCCATTAAAAATGTGATCTGAAACATAGACATCCACTATTAGCAACATTAGGAAAAGCTAAATCAAAATCATGAACAAACAAGACCAATCATACCAAGGGGTGAATGATCTTTAAATGTGAATAATTTTAAAAATAAGCCAAGGACATTTTGATTAAGTGAATTTCTAGTACCAAGGTATTAATTGTATAATTTAACACATGGGTCCCCAATTTTAAGAAATAGGGGGTATGTTGACCTCAACAAATGGTGACTTCCAAGGGAACATAGCAATATGTTATAATTCAAAGACTTTGGTTTGGATAAATAGCTAAATTACTTATTATACTTTATCAATGCCATCATTAAGATCATTTTATGGCTAAAGAAAACCTTGCACCTACAAAATTGGGATCAAACATAAAAACCTAACTATGTTATATGCGTTCTTTGATTCCACTTACTATTTTCCATGAGATTTGGGGGGATAAATTCTAGGTTTCATGCCTCTACCCATTAACATTTACTTGTAGTATGTTTGAATATTCACTAAAAACCATGATTTAGCTTAGGGAAGGCTTAGTCATTGCTCTGATACTAGCTAGGTGTCCATACCCCCGATAGAGGTTCCTTTGGATCCACACACAGCCTTGATCCACTACCATTCAGGTGTCTATATCCCTAATGGAGATTATCAGAATCACATCTGCTTGGAAGACTTTTGATTTAGCAATAAAATCTTGTTTTGTATTTTTATATCTTTTAGGTCTTATAACAAAGGTTGGGAACCAAGTTACCTAAGTTTAGGTATTTGGTCAAATGTTTGATATTTAAGTAATAACCCATGGTTATAACCTTTGTCCTAAGTAAGGATTTTTGTTAAGTGCAAGCATGACTATCTTAATAATTCAAGCTTTCCTCCCACATATGCAATTCTTCTTGCAACCAAATTTGATCAAAACATTGTTTAATTTTTCATATAATAGTTGACCTATCTACAAGTCCTTATTTATTAAAAATAAAAACATAAGCTCATAATCCATATCCATGATCAACATTTTCTGAAGATACATACCAACATTTTTGAACTTGTGGAATTTATGAGCTTTTTTAATAAACTTTGACCTAAGGGCTGCCCAAAAGAGCTTATTAGAAGTAGGGGACCAATAAGAGAAGTAAAAAACACATTAAAAAAATAAAAGTAATTAGGAAAGCAAAGAACATCAAAAAAATATATACAATCATGTGTAAAAACAAGGGATATGAAGGAAAGAGCATAAGGTAAAATAAACTAGCCTACCTACCCTAATTCTAACTAGTCTTATAGATTTTACTCCATGAAGACCCCAGGAGGAGAAACAAAAAAGTAATGCTTGAGATACTACCCATTGGTGGGCAATGTGAATTCTACTCCTTTTAGGTCTTTAAGTTTAAAGGTGTTATTTTTTAGTGTGTAAGTAATTTGATAGGGGCCTATCCACAAAGGTGTGAATTTTACATGTTTTCCCTTAGGTTCAGATGCCTTGTCCCAAAGAAGAACTAAGTCTCCTTTTCTAAACACCTTTAATTTTGATCTCTTATCAAAATACCTCTTTACCATGGTCTAATGTGTACTAAAATTAGCAAAAGCTTCTTCTCTAGCACCTTCCATTTGGGAAATGTCCAACACTCTTGAATTTACAACTTTCTAATATTCTTTCATATATTCCTATAAGACCTTGTACGTAGGTAACTTAAGGGTGATAGGGAAGATGGGTTCTTGGACATAAATAAAAAATAATGGTGATGATTTTAGGGCCTAATTGATCCTTATTATATCTACCCAAAGGGCATATTTGAGAATATTGTGCCATATTTTAGGTTTTCTACAACATACTTCTTTATAGCCTTCATCAAGTTCTTATTAGTAGATTCAGATAATCTATTACCTTGAGGATAATGTTTGGATGATAACTTGAGAATAATATTTTTATCATATGCCCATTTTTTATTTCAATGGATGTGAAATCAGATTTATTATCACATACTAGAGAAACTAGAGTCCCAAACCTGGTGCATATGTTATCTTCTAAAAAAGTGATCACTTCTTCAGTTTTACATTACTTAGTGGCCACTACCTCATTCTACTTGGTGCAATAGTCAGTAACTGTCAGGACATACTTGTGACCTTCTGATGAGTTGGGGTTGATCACCCTTATAAATTCCAACCCCTATTATGCAAATGGTTTATCAACCATTAATGGTTATAATGACATCATTACTTTTGTCTCCTTTGTGCTAAATATTTTGCATGAGTGGAATTATCTTTCATGCCTATGATAATATCTAAATATGGTTGGACAACAATATCCATCTCTCATAATTTTGTGGGCTATGGTTCTTACAGATGGATTCCCACTTCCTAGTTTCTCATAAAACTTGCTCATTATCTCAATAACTTCTTCCTTTGAAATGTATCTTAAGTAGACACCTCTGAAATTATTTTTGTATAACACTACATTATTAATCAATTAATGAGATAATTTAAGTCTTAAATCTCTCTTCTTCTCCCTAGTTATTCTTACAAGACAAAAACCATTAATTGGCAAGTGCATGATAGGATCATAACAATCCTTGGACTAAAAACTTTCTTGTTTAACCTTCATGACATTAAGCTTAGGGTTAGCATTGGAAATTATTTGGATTAGGCCTTGGCATCTTACCAATTTTTTATTTTTCATTTTTATTTCATATTCATGGATAATAGACATCCACTTACCTCTTTTCTCTCCAAACTCATTCTGACTTAGCATGAACTTTATAACAAGGTCAAGTAGGATGGCATGCACTTAATTCCTAAGAATGTAGTGCTTGAATTTCTTCATTACTCTTATCAATGCACATACTTTTTTATTAATAAAGGAATAATTTAAATCATAATTCTTAAAATTTGTGCTCATGAAATCAATTATATGTTCATATCCATCAATTTTTAGAGTTAACGCTGCAATAATAGTATGGTCAGAAGCAAAGGAGTAAAGCTAAAAATCCTTGGAGAAGTTTCAACTTATTAGGACTAGAGATTGACCAATTCCTTCCTTGATGTCCTTAAATGTTTGCTTATTTTATTCACTCCAAGTGATCTTGGCATCCTTTTTCAACATGTCATTTAATGGATTAATGATTTATGTAAAACTAAAAATAAATTTTCTCACAACGTTAAATTTGCTAAAGAATGATTTTACCTCTTTCTTACTATTATGAGGATTTATCTTTGATATAGATTCTATCATTTTAGGATATATAGAGATTTCATCCTTATTAATGACATGGCCCAATAATGTTCCTCAATAACACAAAATATGTTCTTCTTTGGGTTAAGGGAAATCCCATACCTTCTACACCTTTCAAATACCTATTGTAAATGCATGATGTGGTCTTCCCTATTTTTACAAAATAGTTAGGTTATCCATGTATATAATGATGAATTTACCTACTAAACCATATAAATCATGATCCATGGCTCTTTTTAACATTTCTCCTACATTAATCAATCCAAAGGGCATCCTTTTATATGCAAACGTCCCCTATTTGGTAGTGAAAGTAATCTTCATCTTATCTTCTTGATTCACTAGTACTTGGTTATACCTTAAGAATCCATCAAGAAAGGACATCATAGAAGAACTAGAAACACTTTGTATAACTATAATCTAAATAAGGTAAAGGTAGTTTTCCTTTTCATATGACTTTTTGAGGTTCCTAAAATCAATATAAAGCCTAATTTTGCCAATTTTTTTTACTGGGACCAAATTGGTAACCCAAGTAGAGTGCCTAATGGGAAATACAATCTTTATGTCTATAGAATTATTGAATTATTTAAAAATAATGGGATCTAAAATAGGGTTTAAAAGCCTCTAATTTTATTCAAAAGTTTTTTAGTTTTTTTTTCAAGGCTATGGTATGAGTGATGACTTTTGGATCAAAAAATTTCATGTCATCATAGGACCATGAAATTATATATTTGTAACTTGTCAGAAAGTCTTTACCTTTATCATATTTAATGCTTGTACATTTCATTCCAATGTTAACTAGATGAGTATTATCTTGGAGTCAAAGGTCAACTACCTTGTAATCCTTCCAACTTGCTTTAGGAATCCTAGTGTTCTTAGCTAGCTTATCTTGGTCAAATAACCTCTCCAAGGAAATCATGCCTTTTGGAATTATATTTTTATTTAGTTGAATGAATCTAACATAAAATATGCCATAATCTTTAAAATTATTCTAATTCACCTAATCAATGACATGTGCCTTAAATACTCCTAAATTGGTCATGAAATTTAGTATCTATTGGTCATCATTAAAGACCTAAAGATGGTTCACATTATCTAGGACATAGGGGCATGGAACCAGTTTAATGATAAAGTTATGAGAGTCTTGATTAGGCATAAGATTAGCTATATTAGAGGCAATTTCATTATAAACCTTATTTTCCTCCCTAGGGATGGAAAAAATGTTAAAAGCATCAAAGGAATCTAACAAATCCTAGACTCAAAACTTGTACCTCTTGAGGTATGATAATTTTCATTGGCATCTACTCATTTGATTAACTACTAGATTTGAATGACCATGACCTAGTAGTTATTTAACGTTATATTTGATGGAAAATTGCAAACCTAATATTAGTACTTCATGCTCTGTAAGGCTATTTGTACATATAAATTAGAGTCTATATGAAGCATGATATACTTTACCAATGGGGTTGGTCAAGACAACTCCTACTCTAGACTCAAACTGACATCTATCCCCATCAAAATGCATTTTCCATAATCTAGTGACAATGTGAGAGTTTTTAGAATTACTCACGTTAGCAGTTTCATGAGTGAAAACTCCCATATCATAGTCAACTATGTTCACTTTTTCATTCACAACATCATATTCCATTATTATATGTTTCATATTTGGTTCTCTTTCCACTCTAATTTGATTTGGTACACCTTTCCATGGTCACCACAAATGTGAGTATTCAATGGACATATATCCATTCAAGGCCTTGGTTTATTCCCTGCTCAACAACAAACATAAGCATCAAGAATGTCAATAAATTAGATATCAATAATTTTTTGAACTCTAGGTTTAGAGGCCAATTACATATGAACATTTAATAATTACCCAACTACCTTGACTCTAGACATGTCTTACTAAGTAACAAACCTATAATATTTGATAGGAGTCAAGCCAAGTTGTTTACAAATACTTGGTGGCATAATGTTGGTGGATGCACCAAAATATAACAAATAGTTATGTATATTCTAACCAGAATTTTTGATAGTAAGCAACAAAGATGGGGACTCTATCTTAGCCTTATACATATCAACATTCGTATTATCAATTTTGGAAAGCCTCCTAGGTTTCTTGGAGGACTCTAGCAATAGGTCCCTTTGCTTAGTGATCTATGTCAATTCATGCAACATGATGTTAGCCTTTATCTTCTTCATATCCTCTACAATATTATACCTAGTTTTATTTGAATAAATAAATGCGTCAGTAATTTGTTTATAAGTAATTCCATTTGGAGGCTCTGGGTTATTATCTAACATAGTGTCTGGAGGAGTGCCAAAGTTGTTTAGAGGTGTTGAATTAGTCAAAGGCTATCTCTATTTTATTTTTATTAGAGGATAGGCCTTCTTTCGAAACTAATAGAAAACATGAAAATCCTTAGGAACATCATCAAGTTAATTATCTTCTTAGAAGTGGAAGTCAAATGTCTCCACCATGAAGGCTTGGTTAGCAGATTTAGATCTTGATGTACCTGCACCATTATCTTTGTTAGGAACTACTTCAAATGTGTTCAATTCTTCCTAAAAGGCTTAAAAAGCTTTACATAATTCAATGTAATCTATTTCACCATGCTTAGTAGTATAATGAACTCTATAGTAATCTATTAATGCAACATTAATAAGATTGATGTCCATATTCCTCTTATCAGTAGATGATTCATTATTCTTATTATTATGGAAACTATCATTCTAAAATTTATTATTAGGTCTATTAAATATTTGGAATGAGAAGTTCCTACCTGAGATTTCACTAGTATGACTAACCTACTTTTTTAGCTAAAGGAAATTAGTGATAATCTCTTGGACCATCTTTAAAATAGAGTCATTCTCAATCATGGGAGTTTCAGAGTTATGAGCCTAGTTAACACTAGAGGTTGGTACTAAATATTTTTTATCATTCAAATTAAACATAGTTTTAGGATGATTCCAGAATCCTAAATTCTAGTTGGGGGCAACATGGTTTAATGGTAATTAGTTCAATGTTGGGATTTGATTCAGGACTAACCTCTTCTAATTGTTATTAAGAAATATATTCAAGGTGGGCATATGTGGATTAACATTTAGGATAGAGTAAGATATTTAACCTCAAGGTTGTATTTGATCATTAATGATCATTTATTTAGAATAGGCATGAGATAAGGTGTTTATGAATGGAAGAGATCTATTTAGGAACATAGAATTCATAGGATCTACTATGTCCTTATATATTTTTAAAGCCAAAACATCATCAGATTTATAGGGATCTATGGTCTGGCCGTGAATATTTTTAAACCTAACATTAAATGATCTTATTAACTCACTATCATCTCTTTTGATGGTGTTAAATTATTGGTATAGGATACAGGGACTAATAACCTTACCAAATTGGTCAATAAAGACGTTGTTAAAATCATCCCAGTTGGTAATTTAATTATCAAGTAAACTAAGAAACCATTCACATGCAACATCTCTAAATGTAAAATAAAAAACCCTACATGATACATATTCATGGGTAAAATTTAAAAATGTTAATTCATCTTTTAATGATTTAATGTGTTCTTCTACAGTTATAACACCATTTGAACTAAACGTAGCTAAATATTTCTCAAGATTGTGGGGGAGATCATGTACTACACCTAGTACATTGATGGAATAATCACCTAACCATGCCATACCTTGATGAATGTTGAATTAATAAGTACCTTGGAGTGGCGAAGTTGGTAAATACTTCAAATGTCTATGCCTATCTTTGTCTCACCTATCTTTCTTGTGGATTTCTAATTCAATCAAGGGTTCTCTTATTTATAAATGTGACCTTGTTCTAATTCTAGGCAATTCCAGCTTGAAAATTTTGAATTTTGTTTGAAATATGATGTTTCAAGTTAATATTTATAAATAACCAAAGTTAAACTTGCACATTAAGAAAAAATTTCAAAGATTCATGTAAATAAAAACAAAGGAGTAAGATCTTCAACTAAACTAGCGCAAAGATATGTACAAATATGTAGATGTGAATGATCTTTACAAATCTAAGCTTAAATGATCTCACATTTGTAAAGGATCTATGAATATTTATCCAAAATATCTATTCCTAACCTCAAACCTATTAAATTATTTAAGCCCTTCACACCATAATCATGTGTATAGTTTCCAAGAACATTGATCTTTGTCTAAAAGAAGCATAAAGATGGGTCCAAAACTATGAAGATCACCAATATTTACGCAATTATGCTAAAATAAACAAAAATATACAAAGAATAAAATGATCTTTGATCAAATTACACCAAAACCAATGAAGATCCTATAATTTCACAAAGATTTATGGCCCTCCTTTTAGCACCAGTGGAGCTTCACCTATTGATGCCTCTAAGTTTATCACAAGTGATCTTAGTGTTTAAAGAACACTTCTCATTTTATAATTCAAAGAATTTGGAGCATGAGTTATAGGTTGTGGTGATCTAGTTATTTGTGATGAAATAGTGATAGAGCAAAGAAACTATTCCATTATATTTATCAAGCTTCGTGGTTGGGAGTTACCTTGGTCCTCATTAATCTTTGAAAAAGATGTAGTAATCTATATTAATATCATTAGGTATGATCGAATCGTATTCTAAGACTATTCTAAAATGAATATCCATAATGGTTTTATGCTACAGTGATCTGGTTAAAAAAGATAAAAGGGAAGGGTAGGTTAGAAAGAAAACATGCTACTAATATTTACCTCAAACATCATGACAAAGTTTATATTCTAACTAGACATGCATTTAACCAATGTATAGCATGAAATAGCATACACCCAAATCTTACCACACACTAGGCAAGTATCTAAGGATAGTATTAATAAATACAAGTAATAACTAGCTTTACATTAAATATTTACTACTGTAATCAAATAACATATGTACATCCTTATACAGAGCAAATAAAATAAAGTAAAACAAATAATATTCAACTAATCTAGCACTTGCATAAATTAACAACCTTGTATTAAAGATGCATGCCCAACATTCCTAAAAACCATTCAAGTCTGAGATCTAGAACAAATAATTGAGAGAGAGAGTCTAAATTATAATTGACATAAACAAGATGAGATAAACTTCTCATAATTATTTACTTATATTAATTGCTTCAAAGTTTACACTAGTATTTTTTGTAGCTCACAAAATTCTCTTTTTACAAATGATAATTATCCTTTTATATGCCTTAAGGAAGCATGTCAGTCAGTTGCATTGACTTACAAGTGTATAAAATGTGAAGGACAATTATCCTTTATACAATGTTTATAAAATACACTAACATTTATAAAATAGATACTAGACCCTTAGGCAATGTGCTAACAAAATGCACGTGCCTTTATAAATAATATTTCCATTCTAAAATTTACAATGTTTTCTCAAAAGAGAATATCCTTAACCAATAGATGGACCCTGTGTTGATGAAGACCCCTGGCTCTGTTGGAGTAACCTCATCACTTTTTGATGTTTCTCATCAACAAAATTCAATTTGACAGTTGGCTTAAGGAGGATTTCATCTTCTTGATCTACCAAATCATCTAGGTCTCTGTCATTTCTTTCCAAATCCTCTTTAATGCTTCTCACCTTAGATATCATCTTTTCTACAATTAGGATCATATCCATGATCTTATTGTTATCAATTCTAGACTTGCCTTGGCTCTTATTTCTCACCTCCTTCATGACTAAGTTGACTTTATGATTGAATTCATCATCTAACATGATGCCCATGGAGGTGGGATTTGAAGGATTCATAATCATGGTCCCCAAGATTTTTTTAATTCTCTCTAGTTATTCCTTATCATCTTTAATGAGTCTCTACAAGGATTTGGACCATGAACTTAAGATACTAATTTTATCCAAAATCAATCTTAGGATGTGTTGAGGTGAGTAATGTTTATAGTCTTGAAACCAAGGATTTTATCCTCTATCAAGATGCTAATCAAAATTCTTGATTTTATCTCTAGAACTCTGCCACTAGGTGATTAAACACTTGGTTATTGTATCCTACAAGTACAATGCACTCTAACATAGATTTGTTGAATTCAAAGATTCAAATATGTCATGGAATGATTTATCAAACATTTTAATTATGGAGGCAAGAACTGATAAATCTACGCACTTCTCTAAATCCTCATTCTAATTCTGAAGGTTCTTTATTCATTATTGCAAGCCTTTGATGTTAGTTTACAACTAGGCACTTTGAGCTTCTTCCAACCAAAGTATATAATCTTCATGGATGGGTTCTTCTCATGGTCTTTGACCTCATATTGGATTCAAACCAACAAATATATCCACATTCTTAAAAGTGAATTCCTCTCCACCCACCATGGCTTTCTTTATTTTTACTCTTTCTAATCCAGTAGTGGTTGGGTCAAATTAGACACTTATTGAAGAGTGTGTCATTTTTTGTGGCTATAGGGCTTCCATTTGGGTGCTACCTAAATATTTAAGACATCTATTTATCTTTCCTAATATTTATATTGTAGAGCCACTATCTATGGCTTAAGTTTTGCATGAAATATGATGTTGGTAGACTTTGTGATGGCTAATTGATGTTGTAGCATGGGGATCTTTTTTATCTTTCCATATACAAAACATTCAATAATGGTTCAACCATGAATTGGATTTTCATCACTAAATAGATTAACTTCACTCAAAGGGTGAGGGTTAGTTTAGGATTCTTGGTTCCTGTTAGAACCAATGCTAATTTAGCCTTTCTATTTTGAGGGGGAATGACTGGAACTAAATCCAAATATATCTCCTTGCCCTTTCCTATTTATAATTCCTCATCTTGGGTTATTCTTCTTGATCCTCTTCTTTATCTAACCCATAAGCACTTATTATTATGTCTAAGGCTTCTTCCATTGTCTCCCTAGGATGCAATGCTATCATGTTAATGTATTCAATTAAAGACTCTGGCTTCTCAAGTTGGTAGAAGATGTTTCCCCCTTAATAGGTCTTTATTCAATATTATCTTTCCCTACACCTTATGCAATTGGTGCCTCCATATATTCTATAAGATACATAGTAGATGGTCCTAAACGCAAATGGTATTATAGAGGATTCATCTACCAGATTTTACTAGCTAGTTTCCCATCTCTTTTCAACCTAGCCTTGAGCTTGATATTGTGTTTCTTCAATCTTGTCAAGACCTATGAAATTAAATATTCCTAGATATACATGGTGTCATGGAAACCAATCTGATATTCATAATTCATGTTTATTTTCTTAGCCTTCAAATGATTCACAACATTATCTTAGGGGTCCCACTGCCTTAACTCATCAAGCTATAAATTGAATGAGTCCCTGTGTCTAGAGATAGTGTTCACACTATCCCAATTATCTAATACTATCCTAATTATAGTTAAAATAAATGTATGTAATATCCCCTTCCTCTTATATTTTCACACATTATCAATCCCATGGAATATTTGGTATGTAATCTCTTATTTGGCCATCTCGGTGGGCACATAGATTGGAAACTTGAGAGGCTGACATAGGGTTCCCCCTATCTTGATGATAGTGTAGTTAGGGTATAGCCAAAGATCCATAATAAGTACCACATAATTTTTTATTAAGGTAATTAATCTCATCATGGGTAGCCATATAACCTCAAATAAGGCTAGATACACATAGTCACAAATGACTTGTATGTGGTCTTTATACTTAAATATGTGTAGTTTAGAATAATAATGGGAGACTATTTTCCTTCCCTTAGGTGACTAATTTTTTATGATAGGGATGGTTGTGGTTTCCAAATGGGCATCCAAAAATTAATACATCATAAATAAGTAGTTTCCAATCCTCTTCTTTATAGAAAAAATGTTGTTTCAGGCAAACACTGATCATTTCTCCAATAAGAGAGGTATGTCCTTTTTCCACCATGAAATATACATAAGGGACCCATATTTTATTGACATAAGTGGTGGAAGGGGCCTCAAATTGTATATTTATAAAATTCATGATCATTTTAATCCATACCCTAAATTGGGCAATAGGGATTCTCCGAGTAGAGTCAATAAATACTTGGGTTCCTAAATATGGCCATGGGACTGGGGCAATTTTTAGGTCATTTTGGCTAGACCATTACTTAATTATGGGAAAATACACCTAAAGAATGGGGATTTTGTATTAACTTTTAGAAGCCATAGGGGAGATGAAAGAAACTTTCTTAAAATTGCATTCATGGATAATCATATTCTGATCAAGTCTATAATCCTTAAAAATAAGAGCAATAACATCAATACAATGAAGTACCTTAGGTTTTGCAACTACATGGAGGAGACCATCCATTTGGATAGAAAGTATGTCATAATACCTCTAGTAGACTATTGAATTATTTTCATCCTCCTTGGTGATTCCTTGTAACTCTTCAATGGCCCAAAAGAGCTTGGACCATTTATTGTCCTCAATATTCAATGCTACTACATCCAATACAGTGTCCTTAAAGATTCTTCCATCTACATCTAAATTCAAGTTCAGTTCTATGTCTTCTCTATTTTACTACTTTCATGTTACCATGGATGTGAATCTACAATCTGATCACAAGTGGTTTGTAATCAAATTTAGGGCTAATTTGAACTTGTTTATATTGTAATTAGAATCTTCTTAGTTTGAATGTGATTAAACTAGGATCAAATTAGGGATTATATAGATGTTAGTTATTTTTGAGATTTAATGGTGAAAAAAATTAACACTTAGGTGAACTTGGTACCAAGATTTGATTAAGACTTTTGCCTTTATACCTTTGTCTTTTTGACCCCATAAAATATTGGGTTTTGTCTGCTTATGCTTAGGTGACATCAATGTGGCAGCTTTGTAGCATCTAGTTGGCCTTTTCATGGCATTTGGTTCATAAATTCTTTGAAACTTGATCATTTCCATTTTAAAATCTATCTTTGAGCCCTATCCATCATATGAATCTATATAGATCAATGTAGATCATAGATCTTGATCCTACTATTTGTACACTACTAGTCGTCCTTTATATCAGGCCCCATAATTGTACCACTTGGCAATCCCATAGGCCTTCTAATCTCCCATGGTTAGTTTGCATGTGCCATATGGTGGTCCCATGGGATTTTGGGGCTCTCATTAAATAACCCATAGTGGTTTCACTTCATTTGATCATGCTAGTCTAATTACGCATGAATCATCTATCTTAAAAAGATGTACATACTTTAAGTTATCTTAGGATCAAGCAAATAACTTAGGTTAAATAATTTCATCTAAGGTTTTATTTCATGTTAACAAAAATGAAATAAACCTTAATCCAAAGTATTTAGGCCATGTTTAGATCATAGCAAAAAGGGACCCCATATATAAAGAAGGACCTAACTTAAGGTTTTTAACCTAAGGTTTTTATTGTATTGATAAATACAAGGAAAAACTTGGGATAAATAATTTAAGGTAATATTCATACTATATGGCATCGTATTTTGTCAAGCCTCACTAATAAGCCCTTAAAACTTTTCAGAAGACCATGGTGGGGGTATGTATATAGACTAAGCATAAGGTTTTAAACTAAGATATGGTCTTAATGTTAAAAACATTATTAAACCTTATGATAATATTCAAGCTAAGCTTGTGGTATTTATAATTATCCCCCATGTATATTCAAATTTTAATTTGAAACACATTTTGTAATTAATCCAAAACCAGTCTTAAAATTGAAGCACAAAATTTTCAAATATGATTAAGGCAACAACATGCTCATTTATATAAGTGGGATTGGTCAATGATTTTGAATTTTGATGATCTCATAGACATCAATGATGTTCCTATAGATGTCAATGGCATTCATGTGAATGTAAAAATTAAGCTTAGGCAATACATCACCAGGGTTTAAATTGGATGGCTTTATGGATGTTAATGATGGCCTTATAAATGTCAAATGATGGGCACGATAATGTCAAATTCAAATCCTATGGAATATAGTAAGCCTTTGTAAATTTTGACTTATTATGTGCCATTCAATTGGCTTCCTCTATGAAAGCATGAACCATTAAATGTGATTTGAGTAGTTGGCTCTGATTGGTTCCTACAAAATAAAGCTTTGGACTCATTGGGTCCATTTTGTGCCATCCAATCATTTTCACCCAAATGCACGTGGGTTGTAGATCCTACAAAGGTGCACAAACTTTAGTTAGGGCTCAGGGCAAATAAGACTTCGGATAAATTCTTAGGGATAAGGTCTCATTTGGGTTAATAATTTCAAATGGGGACTTATGACTAAGATTTATGAAAGTAAAGCTAAACCATGGTGGGAATTTAAAAATGGGACCTTACAAACATTAATTTTGGACCATTCTAAAATAAGAGGGGACAAAGGAGCTTGGGGTGTGAAAGGGACCAAATGCATAAATTCTAGATTAAGGCTGAGGCATGTTGAAAAACATGACCAAGCCTTAATATAAATATTAGGCTTAAATCCATGGACTATTTAAAATGTTCCCACTAAAATTGTTCTCACCATCTTTTTAATTTAGGTATAAAAGAATCCTATCCTATGGTTTTTGAATGAGGGTTTTAGGAAGCTTAGACATGGATTCAACTTGAATTTTAATAGACCAAAGGATAATAAAAGATCAAATTGAGATAGAATATGAAACCCAGGCATGATCTCATTAAGGAGAGCTCTATTAAACATGTAATCTAAAACATATAGATCCATTTTTAATGACATAATGCAAAGATAAAGTAAAATCATGAACAAATAAGACCAATCAGACCAAGGGGTGGATGATCTTCAAATGTGAATAATGTGAAAAACATGCCTTAGGCATTTGTATTAAGTGAATTTCTAGTACTAAGGTATTAATTATATAATTTAACACTCAAGTCCCTAGTTTTTAGAAATAGGGGGTATGTTGAACTTAACAAGTACTTCCTATTATACAACAACATAATGATATCAATATGTACATATATAAGTCACTCACTGGAATACTCATATAATTACTTCCTATTATCCAACATAATATGTAACTAAATATTCAAAAGTAGATCATAAATACTATGCCATAGTGATAATATATGCATTTAAAACTAAATACTCAATTTAACCTCCTACATATATGTTTACAAGCCAGAATGGCAATCAAGACTTTCTCTTTTTATACTTAACATACCTTTCAATCATGATTATCATACACACATAAAAATTAATATCTTCCAACACAACCCTTATATAAACTTAATTTATAACCAAAATAATAAGCATCTATTTTACTTGTGATTTCATCTAATCATGATAATATTATATTTGTACAATCAAATATTATGTACATAAATGTATAGTCAATCCCAATAATAATTTTTTAAACATCCAAGTATAGTGCAATGTGAATAAGGTTAAAGCTCATCCTAATTTGAACCTTATAATCATATATATGATGTAAAATATTGCAATGAAAACTCATACTTAATCAAGGTATATTTTGTTTTTATTTTCAATATTTACTTCAATGTTTATACATTTTTTAACTTCAAAATAATGAACAACATATGACTTACATTCCTATATATGGTTACTTTTTAACCCATTCCATATATTTTTTTCAAACCTTCTTATCAAGAACAACTTATATGTATTTTCTCACTTTAATATTTTGATATAATCTAATAACACGTTAACTATAAACATGAATTTACTACACAATCAAACACTCATGTTTCTATCTTATAAAAAATGTATTCACACCAAAAATGATTCATGCTTTAATGTGTTCAAGTAAACAAAAATTCACATGCCCAGTAAGTTATTCATCATACCTCTCTGCCTTGATAAGGAACCTATAGGTTATAGTATGTTCAAACTATATAACAAAATAACCATACTTCACACATATAGATCTCTATGGTCAAACTCAATTAGAAAGAATGAATACATTCAATTTCAATTTTTTTAAGGAAAGGTTAACCACATGCACAACAAACCCATTTTATGTTATAAAATTTACAAATATCCTTATATAATTCTAACTTTGGTAAAATTCATTCATCAAGCTATTTAAAATGATTACAACACAATAGTAAATAAGCCAAAAATTCTCATACAAACACCTGGTCATACTATTCAAAAATAAATAAGGATCCTACTTGTAGGCCTAAATACAAAGGGTTATTTTATATAGCATTTGTGTCAACTTAAATAACTAATATTAGGTATATAAATCATAGTCATTCATATGGAGTCATGGAATATCATTTTAAAACATGTTAAGATCAACTTTTCCCCAAAATAAATACCTATAAAATTACATTATTTTCTTCCTTAAATAAGGAAATCCAAATTGACTACTACATATAGAAACTTGCTTCTTGTCTATGGAGACTTTTGTTTGTGTGTGTGTGTGTGTGTGTGTGTGTGTGTGTGTGTGTGTGTGTGTGTGTGTGTGTGTGTGTGTGTGTGTGTGTGTGTGTGTGTGTGTGTGTGTGTGTGTGTGTGTGTGTGTGTGTGTGTGTGTGTGTGTGTGTGTGTGTGTGTGCGCGCACGCGCGTGTGTGCACTCACATGTGTGCGTGTGTGTGTATTTACATTACACTCATTTACCAATACTATATATACAAACACACATACATACATATATATCTTAACTGAAACTATTTTCAACAACCAAACCCTATTTACAAATTAAAAATTTTGAACCTACTAAAATATTTCTTGACTGAGTCATTTCTTTCAAGGTTAGATTATTAGAGCTATAAATCTAAGGATACAACATATCTCCTCCTTAGTTATATAACCCTAAAATCCAAGGGTATTATTTTTTGAATTATTTTTAAAAAATCTATCAGAATATTTACCCTAAATAAAAACCCTATTCTTTACATATTAATTAATATACAAAAATAAAATAAACTGACCTATAGATACAATTATCTTGCTTAAGCCACCTATTAGCAAGTCCTTCTCCCAAATCACAAGATAAATCCCTTATTCCATCCTTAGCCATTTTTTAAAAATATTGAACCATATACCACCTTGTATTCTATTTTCTTCAACTTATCTTCTTGGTTTTTTGCATTCCCATCATGGTTTTTAAGTCAAAATCCACTTCTCTCAGCCTCTCATAAACATGCATAATTATTTCAATAAATGAATAAATCCACTCTTCATTCCACTCACACATAGGTTCTCATTGACCTAAACTCATCATGAATACAACAAAGTAAACCAAAACCATCACAAAAAAACCCTAAAATAAATCCCTATTTTTGTCAAAACATATTATACATGAAAATCCTTGAAATGTCTGTCACTAATTTTATTGGAACCCATATCATTCAAATTAAAATTTTTAAATTGAAACAATAACAATTACCATAGGGGGTGGGTTTATCCCGAACATCATTTACCACTTGGTCCCCATGACAAGTTTCTAATAAACCTTGTAATGAAATAACCAAGTATTTTAAGACCATGCAACTCATTATGACCTATACAATTTTATATGTAGAAAGGAGTCTTGAAACTTATCATTTTAGATCTAAATGATTTTTTTTAGTGAAATCATAAACATAACCCAAAATAGCAATCTCATTTTAAAATAAATATATATGTCTAAGCAAAAGTCTAATGCATTGCACTAACTAGAAAGTAACATATAAAACAACATTATCCCAAAAAATGTAAGAGTGTATCAATAAAGATAGTTATACAAAATAAACATAACCAAATT
Source organism: Torreya grandis (assembly GCA_037957365.1). NCBI lineage: Eukaryota > Viridiplantae > Streptophyta > Pinopsida > Cupressales > Taxaceae > Torreya > Torreya grandis. The sequence goes on along the minus strand of JARHVA010006528.1, from coordinate 517,713 downwards.
AATTAAAATTTCTAAATAAACCATATGGTTATCAATTAAAAAAAACTCATTCAATCCTACAGTGGTGTGTGTGGGTTCCTTACATATTTATATTTACCCCAAAATGTAACCATCTAATCCCCCCTCTAATGATACTCTGCATCCACACTGTCAATAAGGGTGGAAAATTTCTTGCATAAAACTCACCAATAAACTTGTAGTGAGTCCATGACATGATAGAAATCAACATGAAATCATAATAGCTACTGAATTATCACTAATCAATAAAAATAATTATCATAATCATAATATAACAACTCATCAAATTAAAATATGTTTGCTCTCAAAATAATGCAACTAATTTAATTCAAAATAATCATAAATATACTAATAACCAACACATAATATACTGAATAATGTCTCAAATAACCATAGGTAAAAATTGGATGTAACGTCCCCCCACCCTAAAATTGGTCATCATCCTAATGACACATATTTCAAATAAAAGTTCTAAATTTTAACAAAGTTTTACAGAGTTTTAAAATAAGGTCTTGTCAGTAAATAAATGATGTTCAACAAGGAAATTTAAGTAAACAAATGAGTAAAAAACCTTATAAATTCATCATGATCCTCCCAAGTAATACTATCTTTAGAATATTTGTCCCACTGGACCTTGCATTGTGATACCTCTCTATTATGTAAGTTAATCGTGTGAGTATCAATTATTCTGATTGGTTCTACTATGATCACCCTTGGATCCTAAAATTATAGTGCATTCCAATCCAAAAAATATGTAGGATCAGCAATATACCTTTTAAGATATGAAACATAAAAAGCATTATGCATTTGTAGTAGAGCTGGTGGCAATGCTAGTCTATAATCTACATGATTGATTACTTTTAGGACCTCAAAAGGTCCCACATATCTAGGTGACAACTTTGCTAATTTACCAAACTTAATTGAAATATTTTGGGGTTTAACCCATATAAAAACTTGATCCCCAATATAAAACTACATTTTTATCTTTTTAAGATCATCATAGCTTTTCTAACTATTATTGGCTTCAACCAACTTCAACCTTATTAATTTTAGTTTCTCTTCTATTTTATCAAGCATGTTTGGACCAAAAACCATTATATCTTCCAAATTTTCCAAATTTATTGGTGTTCTATATTTTATACCATATAATGCCTCAAAAGGAGCCATTTTTATATTTTATTGGTAGTAATTTTGTTAACTAAACTCAACTAATGGAAGATATTCTTCCCATTTGTATTGTTGGTCCATGTAATACATTCTCAATAGGTCTTCCAAGATCTAATTTATCCTTTAAGTTTGCCAATACATTTCTATATGGTATGTCACAACCATAATTTTTTTTATAATAATAATTTAAACAATAATTATTGACAAGTTTGACCTAGATCAAAATGTCACCCCTATAATTTGAAACTTTACTTGTCATGATTGTTAAACTTATCCATAGCCTATTACATGCTTTGATTGTCTTCAAGCGATCTTTGTAAGGTTTTATTAGCATTGTTTAAGGTAATGTCCTTTCCAACATTTACAATGCCTTCAAAGTCATTCTAGTGGGTCGTATGGCTATGTCATGATGTATCAAGATGGTGTATAATCTATCATTTCAAGTTCTTTCAGTTGGACACTTGATCTAAAGTTGGTTAAAATTGTTTGAAGAGATTAAGGTAATTTAACAAAGTTTAAAGTTTTTAAAGAAACCTAGGTTTACATTGTGTCCAATTAAAACCTTATCAAGGCATAATCCTTTCATATATAATTAAATAAAATTGTGAAGAAGTCATTTTAAGTCCTAGAAGGTCTTGGATTGATATATTTTCTCTACATGAGATCATCCAATATACACTAGCTTTATTTACACTTAAAAATTATTTTAAAGGATTTAAGACCATTTAAAAAGATGTTAAATATGTAATACACACAACATTGCAATTTTTTAATATTTAAAATTATTTTGTAATGTATTAATGTTAGGAGGAAGTTAGAATAATGGTTTTCATGTTAGAACAGTTTACTTTTGCTTCAAAGAAGGAAATTTTAGGAGCTTGTACAGACTTAGGTTATTCACTTAAAAGTTAAAATTCCTTAAAATTATTTCTTGGTATTATATAGGTCATATCTATATTTTTATTCTTTCATAAATCCTAAAATTGTAAAACATACTTCTTCTCCCCCATCACTCTCTTCACAATCTCACAAAGGTAGTTTTCAAATGCTCAATACGGACAAAGGAGAGAGATTTGGGTCTTAAAAATAAAATTAATATGATGGGGTAATATTTATCTTAAAATTCATGAATTTTTTTCTCATATTTATCCCCCCATCTTTATGAGCAATCTTTAAGACCCCAAGTTGGTCTAAAACTGCCTACAACCCTATAAGCTCAATTTCCATCACTTTTAGACCGAGAGGAAGAGAATGAATGGGATGGATGGTTAAATATTTTATTTACATATTAAAAAATATCCTCACAAATTTATACAATATTTAGTGGCACGTGTGTTCCTCTTTAATAATAAAACTCAGATTTATGTTGATTTGCAAGCAATTTTTGGAGTTTTCATGAGGTTTTCATATATGGATGACTTGAGTTAATGGATGGGAATTGAATTCAAGACTTAAAATAATATATTATCCATAAATAAAGCCTTATATTGATTAATTTCACTTAAAATAGTAACGATATGTATATAAAGGTCTATATGCTCACATTCAGGAAAGACAGTTAAAGGAACAAAGAGCATATATGTAGGTATCTTGTTCATATGAAATACAATAAATAATTGATTTATATAATCTTATAAATTTATTTGTGAAGGTTATAAATAACATATATTAATATCATAATACTCTCCAAGGACCATCAAGGTGATTGAATACAATAAAGGGGGTTGTTGCATAGTTACAGGTTTAGATAGTCATACACAAGTCTGACCCTAGAACATGTCTTTGATGAGGAAACCAACATTGAATATGATTATAAATAGACTAAAATTATTATAAATACCTCAAAATTAATTATAAATTTTATCTCCTCATATAACCACCAATAAATCAAAGAAAACTGATTGCTAGTATAGGCTTAATCTTGAGTTGTAACCTTGCCTACACAGAGGTGAGGAATAATGGTGACAAGTGTTATATTAGCAATGTGATTTTGAAATAGGATATTATGATACATTTTTTATTTATTTTTTAATTATATAATTTTCCCAATTTTAGGTTAAAAATTCCTAAAATTATAAAAGGGAAAACATACAGGTCTGTCTAGACCTGTAGGTCTCTCTTGTACATAAAATATAATATTATTACATTAGAATTGACATTCAAGGGACTGAGTGAAGCATGAAAGATATTTAAATAATCATAATATAATATTAAAAGGTTATTAATATTCCAAACATTATATTCAATATCCTAGACCTCCAAATTTCTAGTCAAGGCACCAAATAAGAACCTACAGGCTTGTTTGGGAATTTCAAGTTACCTTCAAACATGGAGAAGGATGATGCAATGTTTTGTATGCGAGCCTTGTATCTAAATGAGTGATAAATATATATGAAAACCATGAAAAATAATAAAGTATTTAAAATTTTGTAAATATTTATATAAGGATAAATCACTCACATCTTAGCAAACCCAAGATTTCAACTATAGTCAGGCATATTTCTAGGCAATTGAAGATGAAAAGTGTAAATAATGGGTATAAAACCAAATGAATCCATAAGAATATATTATGATAATGGGTTAAAGATTAAATTAATATATATAAATTATTTTAAGACTCATTTTTAATTCCAAAAAACTAATTTTGATGCAAATAGTCATACAAGACTATGTAGGTACATGAATATGAAGATGCAATGGTATACTAGAGTTGTGGTCTAAAAGGAGAAAATACATGCCTAAAGAGTCACATAGGCTTATGTGTGTGATAATTAAAAGGGACATATATATATATATATATATATATATATATATATATATATATATATATATATAATAACCTTAACAAATTTTATAAGGACAGACACAAGTGTTTCAAGAAACCATTCAAAATAGAGAATTTTTTATGAACTCAACCAAGAGGTCTAATGATGTTCTAGAGGCTTGTGTATGAAAATTGTAGAAATTTGCATGTTTTTAAAGAGAGTTTCAAGGGTATAGACTTAATTATGATAAAAAAATATTTTATAAGGTTATTTCATGATTTCTAACCCACTTATTAGGGGGAAAATAGGCTAACGCACTCAACTAGGGTCTCTTGTAGTGTTAGGCTCATAAACCCTAAACATGAGAAATGAAATATATAGTAGGAATGTGTAAGATAATTGTGTATATTATAATTTTAAGAGGTAAATTTGTATTTTATATACCAAAATAGTTCATTTTCAACTCATATTAAACAACAAAATAACACTTTCAGGCCTGTATTCTTCTAGACCTCACAGAATGCATATTTAGCCACCTGAAAACCTTAAACTTTTACTTAGATATTTAAATATAAGTTTCATGGTGTAAAAATATATTATGTTTAATTATCAGGGTATATTAAATCAAAAATTTAGACATTATTTCTCAAGTTAAAGGCTTGTACTTTAAGAATCATCATTAAGATGATAATTGTGTTTTTGGCTGCCTAGAGGCCAAAAATGACTAGCTTAGAGAAATTGAATTCTTATGAAACTAAAACGAGATTAAATGACATTTAAACCAAATTAAAATCATATTATATCCCTATGATGGTAATTTCTTATACCTGTAATTGTACGTATTTATTAAATGCTTGGTTTTTATGCATTTTTGAGCTCAAAATAGGGTTTTTGAGATCATGGATAGATAAAAACAATTGGTAGATACATTTTGGGATATATTATACATATAAAATTCAAAAAATCCATACAATACACCTTTAAAATTCTTAAACAAATTTGGTTTTTCAAGGCAGTTTGAAAGAGGCTTGAGAAAGGGCTAGTTTTGTGGCCATTTCTTAGTTTGCCTACCTACATAAGGTTAAAAAATAAAAAAATTGGTATAAATAATGGTCACATGGTATTAAAATTTAATAATTTTTTTTTTTTAGGTTTCACACATGTGTGATAAGTCTATATAAAAATCTCACTTTGAAGGCCTAGTAGGTTAATGGAGACCTAATTGGATAGAGAAAATGGACTAATAAGTGTAGTGACACTCACTTTCAAGTCCTAAAACTTGGAATGGATATGTAAGGTGATAATTAATCCTAAAAAAATCATTTATTTACTCAATATACTTTGTACATTATTCTACACAAGGATTTTTACCTATTTTAAGGGCTACAAGAAATTGAGAGAATTGCAAGCTATAAGTGGAAAAATAGATCTTTTGAAGTGTTTGATGGATTAAAGTGACTTATTTTAGGTATAATATGATTTATATTTGAAATCCTTGGATATAAATTTATTTATTTAATTCAAAACCAATTTTTCACCTTTTTATGTCATATTTCAAAAGGAGTTCAAGTGGCCAAATCATCAAATCAATGCATAAATATCTTCAAAAAACCTTATTAAGATTAATTATTTTCTTATAAAACACTTTAAGAGTGATAAAAAGTCATTATTTTTTTTAATAAGGACTCAAGTGGTGTAAGGAGTCTTCAATAATCCTAGGAAGACCTTTCGTCTCTCCTACGCCAAACCACGAAGACAAGGTCAAACAAGATTTAAGAGCTTTCAAACAACCATATCAAGGTGTAGAAACAACATGAAAGATTAAAGGATTAAATTTAGTACTTGATCAAGACTTAAAGGCCTATTTTAAATGTGTATACCTCGTTAAGGATATAGGTGCATATAAGGAAGGATATAGGCACATGTATGGGTCAAACTCTACGAAACAAGTCTAAGACTTCTTCAAGCATTTAAAACAAGTCTATCTCTACCTCTATGACATTTTAGAAATAAAATGAAGATAAAATATATTAATTACTATGTATGATTTGAAGGATGACAAAGTATATGAATCATCTCTAGTTTTTGGGTTACTTTCTCTCTCTTTTTTCTCACTTTCTCTTTAAGTATGCCTATTTTTGGCATTTGTATGGATCCTTAACCTGAGTTGTGGCAAATCCATACTCAGAAAAAACACTTTTACTTGTATCTTTGAATTTAATAAAATTTAATTTTATCCTCCTCAATGATTGTGATTAGTGTATGCTGATGATTTGTAGGTGAATAGCAGTGATAGTGAATGTTTCCTTACATTTTTTCTCTCCTATTTATCTATTTGTATGTGGTTAATCATATTTTTAGGTTACATAGTGTGATTTAATAGCCTTATATTTATGTAAAGTTTAATAATTCATTAGTGTCCTTGAGAAACCTATTGATCAACTACCTTAGATCATGCATCAAGCTAATAACCTCTATGTGAAACATTTATGTTTAGAGATTTATTGTTTGAGTAGCGTAACCAGGTTCATGTCATAATTCAACTTCTTAGTGGATATTAGACAAGTGAAATACATGTTTTGGTGTGTCACCTCCTTAGGTATATTTTATTCCATGTCATCTTCCTATCTTTTCCATTGAAAACTAGTAGTGTAGCATAGAGAACCTAACTAATACATCAAGGGGAGATAGCCTTATAATCTAAATATTAAGTCAATCTATTAGGCCACCCACAACCTAGGATTGTCTCCATGTTAATCAAAACTATGAAGGCTTGAACAACCTTCACAAGGGTTCAATGTTGAGTTGATAATAATAATAATAACAAAATAAAGTTCACCTAGAGTTTATCATGGAAATAAGTAATGAGAACCATAACTGTGTTACAAGCAACACATGAACTAGATCAAGTATGTATCCCATCAATGGATTCATTAGGAAGCATTTTAACCACTTATTATTCAGATCAAAGTGGGTTAGTGTGATATTACCCAATAACCTCTATCCATGTACTATGTTGTGGCCTTCCCAATAGATTCGTTAATGACTTATGCCATTACCCATGTACCTATGTAGGCTATAAAACAACCAACACCTCATGGGTAAGTCAACAAAGTTAAACAAATACTGGTATCATAAGATAAAATTCAATAGAATAATCATCATATTCAACTTTTTTAAGTAAGATTTACCAAATCAAAAGTAGTAGATAAATATCAAGGGAATGACTATTTCCAAAAGAAATGCAAAGCATTTGAATATCTTTTCATTTCATAGGCAAACTAATGTATGAATTTTGACACAAACTACTACAGAAAGTGTGCAAGCTTCATGAGATGTTTTAAAAACCATGCTTAAGTTATACTTAGGAACATCTTATAATTCTAAAATTAGGATACCATCTCATGAAAAGTATGCTAAAGGATTATATAAGACTTAGGTTGGATTTACATTTCCCTTTATTACTGACATAAATGTTGCATGAGTTAAATATACCTGATATATATTAACAATCTCATGAACTAAATGTACTTATCTTGATCTTTTTTAAATCTTGTTCTTCAATATTTACCATTTATCTTAGATCCATGATCTTAGCCTAATCATTATTGCATTGCTTACTTTAATATTAGAGCTTACTTTTCTTTAATTTTGAGATAGAATATTATAATAAAAATATAATTTCATTAACTTCTTTTATCATGAAAAGAAAAGAATTATCTTTTTAAAAGTATTCAATGGTCTATTCCAAACATGGAGCATTTGATATTCAATCACAATATGCTTTAGCTAGGAATAACCATATCCCTTTTAAAATTTCCATAAAGTATATTTTTGTCAAATTACCTTCAACATATGTGTAAGATTTACATAATCTTATTAAAGTTTAATTTCAATGAAATATTTAGGAGCTTCCCAAAATAGTCCACTACACTTAGTAGTGCCTAGTAATTTGAAAGTGAAATGATTGAAATCTATAAGACATTATTTAGAATATGTATACATTTATAATTACTTAATCAATTATCCCCATATTAATCATTTTCATACATTCGATCAAATTATTACAACTCTTGTATAAGTATTATGTTTAATATAATCCATTCAATTAACCAATTATAATACAAGGATTCATTATTTAATCCATCTCTCATATAGGTTGGTATATTATAAATTGATTGGAAAAGTATTTTAAACATAACTTTCAACTACACCAAATTACTGCATTATAATGCTTATCACAAGTAAACTTGTTCAAAGAATAACATCACTTAACCTCTACGAGCTTAAGATTAATTATATTGAACATAATAATGTTATGTTTCAATTCCCATATTCTCAATTTCATAAAATAATCATGTCATACTCAAGATAACTTTTGCAACTAAGTTCTAAAATAATTATTTGCATATTTGAATAACCAAATAATTCAAAACCTCAATACCAATAAGGTACAAGTATAACCAAGGATGTGAATACTACTATGTACATAGGGATATGATATATTAATGTATATGTGTTGATGGAGATGCTAACATATGGCACACATCCCACTTAGTTATATGGGTCCAATATATTAGGATAATTGAGTAACTTATGGAATTAGTGCATTGGGTAATGGTCAACCTATATTGGGATTAGGAGGTTACCCATATATTATTATTATTTAGAGAGAGAGGTATATATAAAGTAGATGATTATTATTATTAGGGAATAAATTAATCATTGAGTCTTATATTATAAGAGGATATTGGAGGTAGTCCCCTCGAAAAGACATTGTGGAGTTATTCATTCCTAAAGGAGTATTGTATGGTGTTTCCCTACCTTAAGGGTATTTTATTTCTACATATATTGAATATTTATACATCTTGGTCCACCAAATATCTATTGTGTTTTGTTGATCTAAATTATATTCTACATATTTTCTAATTATTATAAGTGTGGATCATACCAAATACATTTACTAAACATGAGTCAATAGAATACCAATATATATAACAACTCAAAATACTACATCTTTCTAATCAAATTTATCAAAATAATTATTCCAAATAAGTGTCTAACTACTAGTTCATGATAAAGACCAAATATCCATGTTCTTATAACAATGGTATTAATGAACAAATGTAATTTTATATTTAATTAATAATACATGATTACAAAAATAATCTAATGATCAACTATGATTATATTATGAACTAAACTTACATGATAACGTACAAAACTTTGTAATAAATACAACTATGATTAATAAAATGAATTACAAATATAATAAATACATAACAATTTTAATTCATCTACAACTAGCTATCATAACTAGAAGTAAGAAGAAATGAATCAGATCATTGCACATAATCCAATGAAGCTAAATCCACCTTACCACTCTGAATGAGCCCAACTATAAGTGGCCCTAGAACACCTCAACGATCAGTTGGATATGGATTAGGGAAATAGATAAATGGTGGAGAAAGGATAACCAAATAAATTGAGCTTGACAACATTCAATAAAGGATCAATAGATATAAAATGAACCACATAAACCAACACACCAAGATCTATTAACATAATACCTAATTACTACTGCAACTCACTTTTTTCGCTTCTCAATTTATAAGCCATATTATATTCAAGCATGTAATATGTCTCATGTGTGTGTGTGTGTGTGTGTGTGTGTGTGTGTGTCTATATATATATATATATATATATATATATATATATATATATATATATATATATATATATATATGCCATAATTCATTTGGCAATCATATTCATGTACTAAATTAATAGATATTACTAAGTTAAAATTAAAATCGTAAAAGAAGATAATAGTTATATAGAATTCAAAATTAACAAATTAAAAACTTACGTAAAGATATAGATCACATTTTTGACCAAAATAGACTTTATCAAAAATATTGAAAGCTCAAATATCAATTCAAATGATTAACATAATCATAATAATTAAAATAATCAATAGATCAATGTTTTCAAACACAAGTTAACTTAACCATGAACTAAAATAATTTCTAATATCCTTTACAGAATTAAACCAATAATTCAACATATTTTCTATAAACCTGAGTCAACCCAATAATACAAAAAAATTTAAACCTATCATGTAGATAGAATTAAATAATAAAATATTATTTTTCCACAAAACCCTATAATCATTTTGAACCCCCATAGAGACTCAATATATAATTGCCCCTATGTATGTCCATAGTTCAAAATAACCAGTAGGTTAATTTTCAAACATTATTTAATAAACCTAAATTTATTTTAGTTAGGGATTTTGAAATATAAAACCAAATAAAATACCCACACTATATATAATCGTAAATACATTATGTCTATAAATCAATTTTAACTTGGAGTAGATAGTTCCTACTTACACTTCTGATTGGAGATACATTAGATAATCAAGAACATGACCAATATGTGGATCTAATATACCCAGTTAAGGGATATATTATCACAATAAAAAATAATAGGGAGGGTTCTAAATCCTTCAATCAAGTACAATCATGTAATAACCCTAACTAAGCCCTAAATTTTCATATTCATTATACTAATAATAAGTAAATCAAATAAATATAATCTAGTTATCACCAAAGCTTGTGGCACAATATGAAGGTTATAAAACAAGTAAACATGCATAGGAGAATTTCAATTAAGCTATGTATGAGTAAGACCCTAATACATGAAGAAGAAGAGTGATATTATTCTAAAGCCAATACTTATGTTACTTCTATCTACTAAAGAGAGGGAAAAAGTTAGAGAATACTTACCTAAAATATGAACCCATTGAGAATCAAGATCTCCCTTGGAAAAATGGAATTTTCAAGAGGTTATTGTGGTTTTTAGGGATCAATAAGAAATTCTAAAGCATCCAAGACTTCTCTACAAGATTAAAATCTCCAAGTAGAAACCCTAAGTTAAAAATCCTCAAGTAGAATGGTGGAAGAGAAGATTATAAAGAAGTGAAATAAAAATAATAACTCTTGATCATGATAAGTAATGATGAAATCATATTTTATATATAGGTAGATTTAACCCTAAGCCCTTCTAAAATTTTTAGCTGACAGGGTCGACCTAGTCGACCTATTACTGTAAACTATCAAAAAGGGTTTAAGGTGAGGAAAAGAGGTATGAAAGATGGAAAATTACTAGAGTAGTTTGAAAAAGAGGATTAATATCTTAGATTAATGTTTTCATTAATTGGTTAGATTGGTAATAATTTTAAATAAAGGACAAAAATCTTATGAAGTACCAATGGTCTTCCCACCCCTTTCCTGGTGCACCCTTTAAGGAATGCACTCAGAGAGATTGAGACTCGATAGGTTCTTGCAAGATAGAAAACATAATTATTTTATAAAAGTGTTAAAATACTATGTGTATAAATATTCCCCACTCAAATCTCATCATATGTTAATTAAGTGCAAAAAGAGATGTTGATTCGAGAAAGAACCTAGTAACACATAATGCATAGGCTAAAAGAGTTATAGTATTTTAAAGCAAAAATAACTAAAATTAAATGACTAAAAATTAAATACCTAAAAATTAAATGTGATTCATACCTTAACTTACCTTTATCTCTCTATGGTTTTCTACTATGTTTGCAGTTTTTGATTATGGAGGGCACAGAGACTACTTTCGACAAACCCAAAAATATAAAACTAAAGAGAAAAAGAAAACAAATGCAAGAAAGCCAAGATAACTAGTGTTATGTAGAGGGGACGTACATGGAAATTTGGTAATATGGTGTCATAAGTGTTATGTTATACCAAATTACCAAGTCAAAATTTAGATTGAATTGGGTAACTAAAAAGCCAAGGCTACTAAAGACCAAAAAATTCAAACAAGTAAACCTTAAGCAAGAAAAGCAAACTCACCCAATCAAACCAAGGATACATGTCAAAAAGGATGGTAATCAAACATCAATGTAAAATTAGTAACAATACTTAATTAAATAAATATGGGAAATAAAAATGATAAAAAAACATGGATGAGTGAGAAATAACAATCCTTATTCAATCATCAATGGAAAATGGTGTAGAAAAGGGAAAACAACATTGATGAGTGATAAGTAACAAGCCAACCTCAATCAATAATGGAAAAAAGTACGTGAAGGTAGAAACAAACTTAGGTGTTCACAAAAAGGTAATCCAACAATGAAAAATGGTAAAATAAATCAAAATATGTCTAGATATGTAGATCCATGGTGTAAAGAAAGAAATTCTAGTCACTTAAACATGTTGTTTTATTCTAAATATAGATAAAATTGAAACAAATTAGTGCTAGCATGATTTTAAGATGTGAAGAAGAAGGGAGTATAGAAGAGGGAAAATAGATTTAGAATAATAATTTTCCTATCAAGGGGGGAAATGAAATTAGTGGAGGGGAGAATTAAGGAAAAACCAAAGTATAAGAACTCTTTATCAAAGGTAAGACACTCAATTTAGGTTTGTCAAAACAAGAGGAATTTTGACCTTAAGGACTTTGAATAAATTCTCCTAGACACACAAGTTTGAGGTAAACAAATCAATTATTTAGGTCATCCCATGAAGGTTATATGCATTAAAATTAAAATGTACATACCTTCCCACAACATGTTCTCCATTCCTCAGGACCCCTTACAGAGCCGTCGGTCTACTATGAAGATTGGGTACTTACGTGAGAAAGTGATTAGCACCATAGAGTTTGTTGAATTTTCCTATTCTAATATAATAACCTACAATACCCTAATGGATCTCAACTCTATTTTGAGGCCAATTATGGAATTTAAGCTTTGATTAGAGATAGGAGATGTGCTTTTAATCATGTATTTTGGTGTGATTTTGACTTTTTAGATATATATGTTGCCTTTTATATATCATTGTATTTTTTTCAAATGATTTGGATTTTAACTTTCTTGATGGATTTTTATATTCCTCCTCCATTTAGATTTAGAGAACCAAACATGGGTGTTAAAAATGACTTTCATTTGAATGCTTGGGACTTGGTTGCTAAGAGAGAGAAATGCATAGAGCATGGTCTCTAGGAGTCTCGTAAAGTCAAGTGAAATAAAAGTGCTATCTTGACTTTGAACTTTTTTTATCTAATGGGGAGTGAAAAGAAAGGAAATAAAAAGGAATGAAACATGAAATAATTTGAATTACTTCAAATCACAAAAATTGTGACAAAGGGTAAAAAGGGATAAAATGGCAGTAAACATGTGATTCCTTATCATAACAAGCTAAAGTTGAGAACAAAGATCAAAAACTCATAACCATCACAAAACACATTCTAGAAAAAGAATGACAAGATGGTAATTTTATAAGGAAGGCTAGGTCTTATCCATGTTCTTATATTGCAACATATAAAAGAGAAACCCATGATGGTGATAAAAAGTATGTAAAATAAATGGGATAAGAAAAAGATGGTATTTGTGAGGAAGGCCAGGTCTTAGCCATGGTCTTACACTACAAATCACAAAACAGAAACCCAAGGGGTGTCAAAAAGTTTGTAGAAATTATGAAAAAAAAGAGACTATAGTAAATCATCAGGAAGATTGGGTCCTATCCATAGTTTTATAATATAACTCATGAGAAAAAGGAAAAACCAAAAGACCAAAAAGGAGGACTAAGGTTTGTGAAAAGAGAGGACTTTTTAAGAGGGAGAGACCCATGTAAGTATCATAAAAAAGTGTTAGATAGATAGAATATAGAAAGCATGAAAATAAGGGAAGGTTTAGACAAATACTTCTTAAGGAATTATGCATTGGTAGGCTCTTTGAAAACATGGCCTTCATTAGTTTGAAAGTGATAGGTACTTGGACCAAGAAAATCTTTGACTAAATAGGGACTCCACCATTTTTGGGTGTATTTACCTTATTTATCATGAGTATAGTCTAATTTAAGGATAATATCACCAACATTAAACATTCAAACTTTAACACATTTGTTATGTTATTTGGCAATATGAACCTTGTATTAGAGATTGTGTTGTAAAGTATAAAGATGATGTTCATCAAAGAGATCAAGGGAATGAAGGTGAGCTTCATGTAATTCTTCATTAGGTATGATACCATGAAGAGATATATAAATATAGGGAAGCTCGAATTCTAACGGAATGATTGAATTATAACCATAAACTAGAGAGAATGGCATTGCCCTAGTGGCAGTATATATGATAGTCTGATAGGCCCAAAGAGTAGTATAGAGGTGAAGTTGTCAATCCATGAAATTTTCAAAAAATATCTTTTGGAGGATTTTATTAATAAGTTTTTTTGGTGGCCTCAGTTTAGCCATTACATTGTGGATGATAAGGTGTGGATAATTTGTGATTTATTTAAAATTTAGCATAGAGTTTTTTGACATCCTTATTTTTGAAATTACCACCATTGTTTGAAATGATAGTATGAAGGATACCAAAGTGAAAAATTATTTAATTAAGGATGAATATGGATATTGTATCACCAATGACATTAATAATAAGCATAGCCTCAACTGATTGGGTGAAATATTTCATAGCTATGATGATAAAGACATGTGCATCTTGAGATTGAGGTAGTTTGCCTATGAGATTTAATCCCCACATGGATAATCACTAGGGAGATTTGGCAGTTTGAAGTTCAGCTAGAGGTGAATGAATTAAATCATCATGAAGTTGGAAAGGAGTACACTTTTAATAAAATTTGATAGCATCATTTTAAAAAGCAGTCTAAAAGTATCCCATATGTAAACATTTATGATTTATATCATGCCCACTATAGTGACCACCATAAATGCCCCCATTTATTTGTTCAAGGAGAGGAGGGACCTCATCTTGTATAATATAATGGAGTAATGTACCTTTAACATTGTGATATCAAAATATGTTATATCTAAATACATATTTAAAATCTTCTTTGTGAATGCAAGTCTTTTCATAGGAATCTAGGTTAGGAAGACAGGTTTGATGTTCAAAATATTAAATTATGTCTGTATACCATGGGATTTGTTGAATGGTGATAGCCTTAATATGGAATATAAGCAAATAATGTGGTTGAATAGAAGATTAATATTTTTATTATTTGGATAAGAAAAGAGGGATCAAAAATAACTTGGTTTTGATGAAAAATAGAAGTTGAAGAAGAAAGGGATCAATAATAAAATTTTGATCTCGAGGGATAGGTTTGATGGTGAAAGAAATGAAGTATTTCATGAGATTAGTTGTTGTTTGATGATAGGTGATTAGATTATCACTTTTAGATTGGTAATCACCATTGAATTGGTGGTAAATGAGTTCAGAATCACCCAAGGCATGTAGGTATTGGATATTTAAATTAAAAATAGGTCACATTCCTAAGATTAGAACTTCGTAATTTACCATATTGTTAGTAATATCAAATGTTAATCAAAAATATAGAGGGATGATTTTTCCAAGAGGACTCATGAGGATACAACCTACCCTAGCTCCTTGAAGGCATTTATCACCATCAAAGTGAGGGATCCAAGTATCCTCATGTAAGTCAACATTATTTTCAAGAAGTTATTCGATAACTACTTTTGTTTTAGGAGTATTGAGGAGGATAACAAATTCATCAAGATTACTTGCTTCAAGATTAGTAGTGAAGTTATGGAAGTAATCTTTAAGAGAGATGGCTTCATTAAGACCTTCAATATAGAGAATATTATCATTGAGAAGACTATCTTGAAGGTGATAGATAGTTGGAAAAGGAGATATGGTAAGTTTATTGGATATGATTTGTCCTTTTATATATTTTTGAGTAACAATTCATAGATTAAATTCCATAACAAGAACCATCCACTTGCCAATTATATCTCTAAGAATAAAAGTTTTGGAGAAAAAGTGATGAAGGGGATTCAAATGAATGATGACATAAGTGTTCTGATAAAGCATGTAATGTCAAAGCTTTTCAACTATAAAATAGATGGCAAGGCAATCACGTTCAAATTTTTTATAATGTTTATCATAATCGATGAGGCCTTGATTGATGTAGTAGATAACATACTCTCTTTGAATATCATCTTGTTGGGCAAGCATTACCCCAATTGATATGGGTATGGAAGAAGTATATAATATGAAAGGTTGATTGTTTGAAGGAGGATGAAGTGTATGTGGGTGAAGTAATGACTCTTTCATGTTATCAAATGATTTTTGACAAGGATATATCCATTATAAAGCATTACCTTTCTTAATAAGAGAACTGATGAAGTAGATATAGTAAGCCATTTTGGGGATGAATCATATAATTTCTCTAAGTTTGTTGATAAAAGTGTGAATGTCTTAAATAGAATGAGGAATGGGCATGTTGATGATATAAATAATTTTATTGGGGCTAACATCGATGTCATGGAGAGAGACTAAGAATCCTAACAATTTTCTAGATGTGATATTAAAGACACTTTTTTAAGGATTAAGTCTAAATTGGTATTTGAGAAGATGGTTGAAGATGATGGCAAGATCAAAAAGATGAGTCTTATGACTTTTATATTTACTAATGAGGTCATCCACATAGGTTTCAAAAAAATTATGGATAAGATCATGAAAAATATGAGTCATTGCTCATTGATATGTGGCTCTGGCAGTTTTGAGGCCAAAGGGCATTTTAACATAGTAATAGGTGCCCCATTCCATGGTGAATTTGGTATTATGTTGGTCCTTGGGAGAAATGTGAATTTGATTGTAGCTTTAAAAACCATCCATAAGAGATAACATTTCATAACTAAATGTGTAATCAATAATGGCATTTATTGAAGGTAAAGGGAAATTTTTATTGGGATAAGCAAGATTAAGATTATGGAAATTGATGCAAATGCAAATCAACATAATGACATTTTTTCAAATGATAACTATGTTATAAACCCATTCAAAATATTCCACTAGCTTGATAAATTTATCATCAATAAGTTTGATAATTTCTTTGTGACATAAAGTGGAAACTTTAGGTGGAAATTTCTATTGCTTTTGATGCATAGGTTTGTCATCAAGATAAGTGATGATGTTGTGTACCACAATGTCAAGGTGAATACCAGACATGTCCTCATAGGACCAGGTGAATATTTCATGGTATTTATCAAACTAGAAGCTAAATTTATCATATTTGATAGGTGAGAGTTCATGAGAAATTTTAATTGGTCAAAGGTATGATGGAGTACCATATTCAATATGATTAGTTTCTTCGATATGTATAGCATTGAAATCTTGGAAATGGTATGGTCCATTAGGTAAAGAAGAAATTAGATTAGATTTGGGATCAATGTTAGAGATGAAATTATTGAAACAAGGGGTTTTCCTTTTAAAATTCCCAAGTTTTTTATGTTACCGAGGAAGTTGAGGTTCTTGGGCATGAAGTATTTCAAGGATAGCTTCATCACTAGGTAGGGTGGGGAGAGGACCATAATACTCAACATCAACTTCAAGATCAAGAATTTTATTACCATGGTGATCATATTTAGAATTTATCTAATTTTCATTAGTGGCCTTAACATCTAATGTGATCTCAAAAGTAGGAAAAGTAGATGGAGCAAATAGGATTGGTATGTCATTATTTTATTTGACAGAGGAAGGGTTGAATGTAATGATATGATCTATAGGTGGTAGAGAATATGTAGGAATTTTCAAAGGTTCATAAGGTATGATTTGTTCTACCACCCAAGGAGTATCATGGAGCAGAGAATTCATAGGAGGCACATGACCTTTGAGATATAATTCATGATCCATGGAAATGGTATGGGCATCCCCATTGAAGGCATGGATTTGAGCTAAGGTTTTATGATAATGTTGAACATCCAAGTCTTGAGATTGAGTTTGTGTTATTATGTAATTATCATCATATGTTAGAGAAATTGTACATGCTTGAGATGTAGGGGGAGTTTTAGATAGTGAAATATCAATGTTACAAAATGTGGGAGGAGACATGATGAGAGGATATTGAAATAATTTGTCTGATCCATAATCATTAAAATTGAATTTGTCTTATGATAAATAAGGCTCTTGAGCATTTCATGGTGGGGGAAAATCAGCGATCTCATAAATGAGAGGAATTGTGTGATCACGAGGTAACAAAGATGGAGGAAGCAATTCTAATGTATAGGGAGATATCTTGGTAATATTGAAAGTATGTTGCAAGTAATTATTTTCATCATCATGTGAATCAACAAGAGTGACTTGTAAATCAAGATTGATGTTGATAAACTTGAGTAAATGAGCACTATTGACTTTATGAATGATTGGGATGTGATATTGAGATTTTGGATTAGGAATTTGAATACTACAAGGGTTGGTATCAAACTCATAATTATACCATTTGTTTTTATGTAATAATTTTATACATTTTATACTAGAAGAAGTGATGGCCCTCATTCTATAAGTTCAAGGATGATCAATGACTATGTTTTAATATAAGGGAAAAGCAGGGACCATAAGTTTAGTTTGAATAATCTTAGGTTTGATTGTTTGGGGAAGCCAAATGAAACCAACTGGATTTTGATTAGTTTTATCAAATCCATGATAGATAAGGTGGTTTTTCTTGAGATGATCCTTATTATAAACAAGTTATTAGATGAGCCACAAAGATGTTACATTAATACTAGAGAATTCGTCAACTAATACTTTATGGATAAGGGTAGTATTAATGGCTATTTTAATGAATAATGATGGATCATCAACATGAAAAAGGATTTAATCATTAATCATGTCTTCTTCAATAAATTTAATATATGGTTTGGTATAAGGACACATGGTTTCAATGGTATGTACATTGGTAGGTTGAGGTTCAATAGAGGGTGGTTCTTCCTCTATATGAGAGGGATATTTGATTTCTTGTAATTGTTTCATAAGGAACTTGTGATGATAAGGGGAAGTAAAAACTAACTCCATAAGTGGAATCTTGTAAGGCATGGAGTTAAGTTCTTCAATAAATTTATAATGGAATTTAGAAGAATAACCAGTGCAAGTCTTAGGAGGTAAGGTAGACTTTGAAGGAATAGAAGTGGTTAGAGGTTTGGAAGTAGGAGATGGTTCCTCATGGGATTCCTAAGCTAGATTATTTATTATAGTATCTGTGAGAAGTTATTCTTATAAATATGGTTTCTTAGGCTTGGTGATAGGATCTTTGTGAGGTGGTTTGTGATGATAATTGACCTTAGTGGTGTTAACATATTGAGAATTATTGTAATATTCATTATAATCAGCATCAATAACAAAAAATAATTGGTATTTTGTTGATTATTAGTTGGAAAATATTTTTGGTTATTGGAAAAAGAAGCTCTAGAAACCTGTCATTTTTAAGATGTGGTATTGTACTCTTGACGATTAAGGTTGATCATGGTTTCATGATTAAAGGAAACACCAAGCATATAGGAGATAGTAAATTTAGTAATCCCTCAACAATATTCATGGGAATGACCAATGTTGATGTGGAACCAACAAAATTGATTAGGGTCATACCACTTAGGAGGACTATTAGGATAAGTCAAAGGTTTAGAGGGTGGTAAAAATTATTTCATTTATTGCACAATTAGTGGTGTGTAAGAAGATGAGGGAGTGTTGGCTTTGGAAACTCTTGGTTTGGCTTGAGGATTATTGTCATTGATAGTATTAGTATAAGTTTGAAAATATCCTTTAAGGAGTTTGGTATTAGGTTCAAATTGCTTCATGAGAAAGTCTTGATGTTTAGCTTGATCAAGAGCTTCCTAAGTGTTTGGGGAGAAAAATTTCAAACCTTATGTTGAAGAGGAGTTAAAGTAGTGATGAAGAGTTTAAAAAAATTACCATTAGTCATGTTATGGTTTGCTTTATGAGATAGATATTTCCATCATTTGATAAAGTTATGAGCTGATTCGATAGGAGATTTCTTAGCATTGATAAAATATCTAAGGCAATTTTTGGAAAATTATTATGTTGAAACTCTTTGACTAAAAGAGTGACTAAATCCTCAAGTTTCCAAATGGAATGATATGTAAATTGGTTTTACCATTCCAATACATTGCCAATGAATGTTTTAACTAAATTTTTAATTGTGGTGAAAGCATTAGTTTGGATTCACTCTTTGTAAATATTACCAAAGGCTTTTAGAAATGAGGTAGGGTCTTTTGTCCCATCATACTTGATAGTTGGAGATATGTTACCAATATCAATAGACATAATAGAAGGAGAAAAAGGCTCATTTTTAATTATTGGGGCATTTTTTAATTCATTATAGGTTGATGAATAGCATTACCTGAAGCATCTCTAAGTGGTGAAGGAATATAATTGAGATTGGTTTGAGGATAGATAGCTAGAGGTTGATTATCCATATTGATAAAATGACATTGTAGTTGCATCATTTGATAGGTGTTATAGGTTTGCATTGTGTTCATTTTTTGTATTACTTGTGTAAGAAGTTCAGTTGTATCAATTGGTGGGTTGGTGTTTATAGGAGTACTCTCAAAATTGATATTAGGGGGAGGGTTATTAGAAGATGGATTATTAGTGAAATTATTGATTAGACTCATGTCAATTTCTCCCATATTAATTTGAAGAGTTTGAAGATGAGAATTGTTTTGATAGTATAGAAAGGATTAGATCCAACTACTTCATCTTGAGGTGTGATTTTCACCATGCTACAATCCATATATGAAGGAGGAGAAGAAGTACTCCAAGAGTGATGGTTCTCTTAAGAGGAAAAGAGAGTGATAAATGAACATCCCATATAGTATCTAAATGGATTCAGGTTGTCCAAGAAGATACTGATAGGGGAATTCATGATGACTTGAGATAAGTGAACAAAATGATAAGAAAGAGAAACAAAGAACTGAGTCAAACAGACAAGGTAGGTAGTAAGAGTACAAAGTTGACTAGGTTAACCTAATATTAAAAACTAGTAAAAATAGAGCTTGATAAGAGTACAGAGTTGATTGGGTTGACCTAGTACTATTTTCTATTTAGAAAAAGAGATACATGATCGACTAGGTGAACCTAGAATTGTAGATAGGGGAAAATATCTGTAAGAGATTGTATCGAACAAAAAGACTATGTAATAAAAGTAAGGAAAATATTACATGTAATATGAAATAAAGGAAGGAAAGAAACACATAATCAATTAGGACAATGAGGATGATCTAATTGAGGTACACAACACAAAACCTTGCACCAATGTTGGCCAATGCAAGTTTTTTTAATACAACATACAATGAGCAAAGAGCAAGTAGTCAACTTGAAAATCAAATGCTAAGTGGTCATCCTAAATGTTGTTATATTATTAAGTGTTATTTTAAGTGTGATAGATAAGTTGGATAAAAGTAAGGAACTAAAAAGTAATCTATGGATGGTTGGAAGATTCAATCCAAATGAAAAATAGATTCAAGACTAAAAACTATGAAAAATAGAACTATAATGAATAATAGAAATGATAGAGAAAGAGAGAAAGAAACCTTGGTGGGTTGGAAGATGCAAAGGAAAGTGAGATTGTTGTTGAAGTACCTTCAATATTACTTTCAAATTCTACAAAATATGTCGACTTAGTTAACCTAGTTCTATAGTTCCTTATTTACTAAAGCCTATGAAGATGACTATATCGGCCTAATCAACCTAGTATGTTTTTTGGAAGTTGTTTACAATACTATATCAGCCCTGTCAACCTAATATGTTTTTTGGAACTAAGAAAGAGTACTATGTTGACCTATTCAACCTAATGGCTAGTCTAAAAGTAAAAATTTGTATTGTGTTGACCTATTCCATCCAATAACCTATATTTGATGAAGACCTACATAGAAATAATAGTCATCTTGATGTGATTATGCATTAAACCTACACATATAATTTATAAACTATATTGACCCTATCGACCTAGTATCACAAAGATATAAAAACAATAAAAAAAATGATAGAATAATGAAAAACATGAAATAAAACTTAGAAGTATTATATTCACATCAAGTTCACCAAAATGTATGCAATTAGAAATGCATTATGTCTATAAATCAATCCTAACTCATAGAAGATAGATCATACTTACACTTTTGATTGGGGATACATTAGATAATTGGGAACATGACCAATATATGGATTTATTAGACCCAATTAGGGGATATATTATCACAATAAACAATACTAAGAAGTGTTCAAATCCAATCAATCACAATCACACAATAACCCTAACTAAGCCTTATGTTTTCATATTCACTATACTAATAACAAGTAAAGAAAAGAAATATAATCTAGTCCTCACCAAATCTTATGGCACAATATGAGGGTTACTAAATAAGTAAACATAAATAGGATAATCTCAATTAATCTATGTATGAGTAAGACCCTAATACATGAATAATAAGATTAATATTATTTGAAAGCCAATACTTATGTTACTTCTATATACTAAAGAGAGGAGTAAAGTTAGAGAATACTTACCTAAAAGATGAACCCATCGAGACTCAATATCTCCCTTTTCTAAAGGGGATTCATAAAATGTTGTTGTGGTTTGTAAGGATCACATAAAAAGTCCAAAGCATCTAAGACTTCTCCATAAGACTAAATTCTCCAAGTAGAAACTTTAAGCTAAGACTCCTCAAGTAGAATGGTAGAAGAGTAGATTATAAAGAACAGAAAGTGAAATAATAATTTTTATCATGATAAATAATGACAAAATTATCTTGTATATAGATTTAGATTTAACCCAAAGCCTTTCTAAAGGTTTTGGCCAATAGGGTCAACCCAGTCGACCTAGTAATATAAACTATTGAAAGTGGTTTAAGGTGAGGAAAAGAGGTACAAAAGATGGGAAATGATTAGAATGTGAAAAATAGGATTAATAGATTAGAGGAATGTTTTTAAGAGCTAGTTAGATCGGTAATAAGTGGTAATAAGGGACAATAATCTTATGAAGCACCAATGGTCTACCCACCCATTTCTTGGGACACCCTTTAAGGTGTGAAGTTAGAGAGATTGAAACTCAATGGGTTAATTTAAGATAGAAATCATCAATATTTGATAAAAGTGTGAAAATATTATGTGTATACACATAATCACTTAAACAATCTAGTCATAGTTGTTAAATCAATGGCTTCAAAAACAAAAAACCAACCAAAATTGTTTCAAATAATAGCTTAATAGAAAAAACCCAACCAAGGGTTTCAAACCATAAATTAAATATAAACAAAACATAGTCACTTAAACAAGCCATAACCTCTTCTCATAGAAAAAAATTTCATAGTGGTTCAAACTTAGTCCATAAAATAAAATATATATGTAGTATGTACCCA
The DNA here is from genome assembly GCA_037957365.1 of Torreya grandis. Taxonomy (NCBI): domain Eukaryota; kingdom Viridiplantae; phylum Streptophyta; class Pinopsida; order Cupressales; family Taxaceae; genus Torreya; species Torreya grandis. The sequence continues at coordinate 494,534 of JARHVA010006528.1, read as the reverse complement.
CTCACAGCCTCAAAACAAAAATTAGATAAATGTAATATCCAACATAGTCACTAAATTATTCAACAAAAACCATGGCTGAGTCATCCATAGATGCCATGTATAAAAAATATAAAACCAAAATATTTGACCCTAGTTAGGGTTTTACCCACAAACACCATAACTTAGTAAAATAATGTTAGTATTTATGGATAAAACACTAGTTTTTCCATTAAAACCCCACTTTTAAAATTAAACATAGAATTTTAAAAACATTATTTACTTGGTTTATAGAATTCAAACACAAAATATATTTTATTTTCTCTTCCAATCTTCTAAATTCTATGAAAAACCAGTACCAAAATCAACACACCTCTACCAAAAAAATTAGTTGAACAATAAAGATCAGAATAAACTTCAATTAAATCTAATCAACTCCTAAATGGAAATCAAGATCAATACATTAAACTATAATTCAATCCATTAAAAAACCTCATGCAAAAATTTTATTACATTCCCCTTGGCCACCATGCCAAATTTTTTGGCAAAGTTTCCCCAAGGCTTCGAGCTCTTCCAAAGATTAAATCCAAATAAAACAAATAAAACCTATTAACCCATATAAACATCTTGATCCCATTTACATGGTAACTCAATCCAATGTCATGACTCTAAAGTCATTAGGCACAACTAAAACACACCAACTAATAATCAATTCCCCCAAGGTGGAACAAACAACCTAAGCATATGCCCAAATCCAAACTTGGCTATCACAAACATGCCAATGAATAATAAAAACAAGGGTATGTCTAAGCTTAAACTTAATGCAAAATTTTAAAAAATAGAAAAAATAAGATATGTCCTTAATTTCTTACAATCAAACATGGTTATTTTAAAACATTTAAGTCAAACAACATCAAGATAACTGAGCAATACAATAAGACATCAATAATCAAAATGACTAAGAATACACAAGATAAATATGTGACCAAATACCCTATCAAAGTCGATAGTCATGGAGTCAATCAAAAATATAATAAACCAAAATGATAAAAATGATGATATAAATAAGAAGACAATAGTTTTCAAAATAATTACATCACAACAAAGATACAATCTTGAAATTAGTAACATAAAGTAAAATGATGTTTGCATAAATACCAAAACTGACTCAAATCAATTAATAATGAAATTGAACATAAAATGATAATACACAATGCTAAATTATATAAAAATAATGAATAAATCATCAATAATAACAATATATAACTTTAAAATAGAATTCAATGTTTCATTTATCCATGTTATTTCTCCATGTTTCCATGTTTCTTAGTTCTGAACATAACATAGCTCAGGTACCTATCCTTGTAGTCAATAAATCGACAATTAGAAGTATTTGGATATCTAAGTATAATAGATGAAATAACATCATTTAAATAATACATCTAACTAAATAATGAATTAGTATACATTAATCAATAATATTCAATGCTATAATAAAAATGTAATCCATAATTGTCTCAACAATTATAATAAAAATGTATTAATGTATACCACCAAAACTGTAACACCACATGATAAAATATGTCTCAAATAGTTCACCGCTAATCTATATTAACACAAATTAATTAAATGTAGGTAAATTAGGGTTATGAAATCTTCCCCCCTTGGAAAAGAGTCATCTCGGTGATCAAATCAACCAATAATGCTTCCTAAAAAGACTCTTATCTTCCAAAGTAGCAATTATTTTTTATAAAGGATCCCTTGAACCAATATTTGGGAAATCTCATGATTCCTCAGTTTAATGTTGTGATGGTCTAGGATCTTCACTAGATCCTATTAACAACCTAAGTTTCACCCTTGGAAGGAGATTGTTTAATTCTACTTCAAACTTGGACTAACATGGGAATGGCCTAAAGGTTGTGGGTGACCTTAGAATTAGACCAAACCTATAGATTATGGGGATAGATCCCATAGTACATCACTTGTGACTAAAAATAACTAAAACCTACTAATTAGGGTTAACAGGGATATAAAGTACATAAAATAAATCTACTCTAAGGAGTGGTGATGTACCAATATGATCATTTATCCACTCAATTTAGACTTCAACAAACACTAGTAAACAATACAAGTGACTGAATCTTCTATCTCAAAATACTCCTATGTAAAAGTATTTTTATAAAGAGGTTGAACTAAGTGGTCAAAACATGAGGGTAATTATTGAAGGTTTGGATTAAGGAACTTACTAATCAAATATCCAATCCAGTCTCAATGTGACCTACATAAGATAATATACTAAGAACTAGGTGGGATTAAAACTTATCAAGGGATAAAAACTACCAAATGTGAAAATAAACTAATAAAGTATGCTAAAATAGTATCAAAGAGTCTAACAATATTCATTTACATTATCTTAAGAGGTTAAAAAGTATCAATCTAGGTAGAGTCACCTCATACTCAAGAGAGGGATATAAATCAAGGCATGATTCTAGAGTAGAATGGGAATGGCAAGAGAGAGAATGGCATGTAGATGAGAGGTATGGGTCATAAATGACCATATCCCACTCATTACTTTAGTTATAAATAGTTACAATAGTCATAATAGCCCCTCAAATGACTCTCCATGCATTAGTCTCTTCAATGACCCTTTTGGGCATTAAGGGGGAGTGGTGGAGGATGTGGTTGAATTTTTAAACTTATATTAAAGAATGGATACACTCTTATTTGTTCAAATACCTCATCTTCTTGGTATTTACAACATTAATGAGATGTAATTAAGCCATCACAAAGCATACAATAGCCTATCCTCCTTTTGAGCATATTGACCAAGTCAAGAAACTGACTTCTTTCTCCATTATGACTATGAAATGTGAACTTGCCTCATTCAATGAATTTATTATATGGTGTAATTAATATGTTTTTATTCACTTCATTGTCCCTTTACGCTAATTTTGATATCTCCTTGTTGACCAAGTAGGTTTACTAGGCCAATTAGGCCTAGTTACCTAGCTATTTTCATTTGATGGCCATGAAACCTACACAAGACCTCCAAGATAAGTGGATAGATGATTTTTAGGCCTAAATTAAAGTATCATATCATGACATAGGATTTTTTGAGTAGTTCATACTTGTAACCTTACCAAACTAGGTGATTAGGCCACTTGCTTTTAGCATCTATAGATTGGTTATTTGGAGGAGAATTTTAAAGGAATTCATAGGAATATTATTGGAAATATGGTGTCTTTGGAATATGAAAAAAGTTTCAAAGCTCCCCCTCTAATGATTGACATCTTTAAAAATAGCTTTGTACCCTATAAACTTAACAAAATTTTGAAAAAGTACCATTTTTTGATAATTTTGTATAGTGTTTGGACATATATTACTATGGGTAGGGTCTCGTTTGAGTGTAATTTGTGATTTAGGTGTTGTTATGGTCATTCAAGAGTGTTTGGTTTCCAAAATATTCACTTTTCTTAGGTTAGGTCTATTTTAAGGTTTATGCAAGGTTTTAGAGGTCTACCATCTTAATGATGGTTCATAAAGATGAGACCTCCAATCCAAAACTTATGGTCATCGATGTTTATTCCATATATCCTCATATAAATCCTAAACAATAATTTTCCATGCATCTTGTGTGAAGATATATGCGTATAAGTTGGTGAACCTTGAGCTTCATGTAGGTAGTATAGACATATTTATAGTCTTAACCTTTGTTCATAAACCTAAGTTCCTCAATATAGCTCACTCTTTCATGGATTTAAATTACATATAGGTTCCCAAATTCCCCTAGGATCATTTTCCCTGAGTACTTTTGTGATGAAATATATGAGCATCTTTAGTGATGACTCAAGTTGACTATCTGGGACTATGCAACTTGAGTTAGGATTGAAGACTAAAAGGGCCTTCAATTTGCATCCTCCTACCTAAAAAAATTTTTATAGTACCTATACCAACTTCATTTACCTTATCCTAGCCTTGTATTTTCTTTGAATGTTCTTAGTGTACCCCAAGGTGGTGGTGGGTTTTTTAGGGCTAAGATAGGATTTTAGGCTTAATTGGCCTTAATTGGGTTTTAGAGGTCCAAGTGACCTTAGGTGATATATGTTTTTAGAATAAAAATAATAATATATTTATCACCTAATCTTAACCTTCAGACTTTCCTCTAACTATCTAAGACAACACCTCTACCTACAACTCTCATGGGTTGTCTTGAATACCACTGTTCATTATTAAACCTAAGAATGCCTTAATAGTTATATCGGAGTTAAGTAGATTCTATTTTTGTTAACCTATATTATTATGGATTTTAAACTCCTATAACATGATATTAGTTTGTAAAACACCCTTAGGGTTAAATCCTTTTACTAATTGTGCCCTTTATATGTTCTTATATTTTACCAAGGGTTTATACACAGTCAAGCCTATGTAACCCTGATTTGGTTTCAATGATTCCTTATCTAAACAAGAGGATTTTAACACCTTGAAACATTTTATATTCCCTATAAATAATTCCTTGGTTTTTACCCAAATCTCAGGGACTCCAATAATATGATAATGTCTTCAACTTCTATGTAGGTTTGTGTACACTAGTTTAGGCCTAAAGGCCTAATAGCTCATTGAGTAGCCACTAACCTGAGGTTATTATGAATTGAATCCAAAACACACCATTTTAAAACTATTAATAATATGTATTAAAACTCTAAATAGCCACAAATTATGCATATATCTCTAATCATACATTTACAAGCCTATTTAAGCTTACATTAGGCATAACAGGCCTTTTTCCATCTCAAGGGATAAACTAGTCTAATGGGAAGAATGAGAATAATTCATAAGACAATTACATATATATTTACAATCTTTCAATATTAATCTTTATTTAAGGTTTAATGTTCAATTTTATTTCTTAAAGGACCTACATGTAGGTGAGGATCCTAAGCTTATTGACTATGTTGTAGGTGAGGTGATATATTGTCCCTCATGTCCTGAGGTCCTCATTGTAATGAGACCTCTATTAAATATATTTTACCTCCTTTATTTATCTTTGTAACTCCTCATACCTTTTAATTTCCCCTACATCTCAAACCAATCATGACCACTATACTTGTTTAACCTACCTTCAAAGACCTACAGTGACTGTGAGAGGTTCATCTTGCATAATGGCTAAAAATGAAGATTTGATCTTTGTTAAACCTTATTTCTCATATCCACACTCATTTTATGGTATATTATGACTCACTAAGATATATCAACCCTAAAATCTATTTTATTTAATCTATTATGAATCCAATTAGGTCTCTAAAGGCACTGAAGTATTATTGACTTTGTTATATGGAATTTGAGGCCCAAACATCCTCACATGGTCTTCATAATAAAATTTTGCATCTACTCAAGGTTATATGAATGTTTGGAGATATATATTAGGTTATTTTTAACCTCCACATAATATAAAATGGGATTTTATAGCCACTGACATCTACTTACATGTATATAGACTTGAGGGTGGACAAAATAACCTCAAACATTTTAACTAATAGATTCTAAGTCTTATTATTATTATTATTATTATTATTATTATTATTATTATTCTTATCATCATCATCATCATCTTGTACATATATGGAAACTTTCAAGATGACCACCAGATTCCCAAATAAGATTCAGACCTCTGTATCTACCTACTTACTATGTGTTTGATCAAGATTATAGCTCAATCTCATGATATGGAGGTCTTAGATCATAAGTTAGTAAGAGAAAATTGAATAAGAATAATAAGATGTATGGAATCTATGAGAGCTTCAATAGTATACCATCAAACATTGGGGACCCTAAGGTATTGAGAAACCATAGATATCACCCTCAAAGAAGCTTCCAATGATGATTTATTATCCCCTTGGACTCACATGTGTGATATGAGGTTTAATAATGGTTTGTGAAGGTGATTCAAACTCCTTAAAATCTCTCATATCTTCCATTTCTCTATCACTATACTCAAGAAAGGAAAAAACATAGAAAATTGGTATCCTATTTAAATAGAGAAGACATTGTGAGTGCCCTAAATTTTTAATGATTATTCATAAATGAAGGAGAGTAAATATGATTTAAAAATTCCAAAATATGGAATCTATCTAAGGTCCCCTCCTTTTCCCAAAATTTCATACCTCCATCTTCTTTCACATGTTTATACCATCCATAAATTTGAATGGTTATTTTGGGCTACAAAGGAGATCAATGGAGTAAAAGTGTTGATTTTAATCTTGTCTTGAATCCTTTGATCATGAAATTCCACCAAAATACATTTCATGATACAACCTATAATCTTTGACTCTCCTCTATACATATTGATCATACAATCTGCTAAAAGACCTACAAAATATCCTTTTCTTGAATTTTTCCATGTTTTTGACCTTGAACCATTATTAGTAGGTAGGATTATGGAAAATAGGATTCAAGTAATGTGTTAAATGTCATGGTATGAATTGAGGGGTTAAAGAGGTACATTTGGCATGTGTGGGCCCATTTGGCTAGTGGGAAGTGATTATGAACCTTAAAGTAGACCCTTATGGATATGAAACGTATACTGAGTGGCAATATGATTAAAGTGGGATATTTTCAAGACCTTAAAATGAAATTTAATTAAAAAAATTCCCCCTTTAAAAGTTTTATATGGTATATAATATCATGTAGCACATTTGAGGATAATTTGGCACTATGAAAGTGGTTGATCAAAGTTTGATACAAACTTGAGAAAATATACCAGTGAGAATGACCTTAACACTAATCACTAGGCTTATATTAGGACCTAAGAATATTTTATACACCCTTAAATTTTATTAGTAAGTCTCTCTCGTAAGGAATATCTTGAAAAAGGCCCATTTACCATAAGAATTAATAACCTCAAAATGTCTAAATTACCTTAATTTTATCAAAAGATCCTTAATCTCATCAAATAGGGTTAAGACCATTATTTGAACCTTACAAGACATCTAGACACTTTGTTTATCACTCAAAGAAAATAATGATGATCTTTCACATCACCTAAGGACCCAAGACATCTAGGAGATATGATGATCTCAATTAGACTCTATGACACCTCTAATAGTGTTAAATGACTTCAAGGAGTAATTAGGAGACATCATCACTCAGGAGATCACCATGTGTAGTATTGGGTGGGTGAAATAAAATAAATTAGTTATAGGGGTTGAAATTTGGCCTTGGGAGGCCAAATTTCCAACACTGGATCCAACTGCATCTTTTCCTCCTCTGAAACCTCATGATGAGTCCAATCCAAAACATGAGATGGATTAGGAATACACTTTCTCAATTAAAAAACATGAAACACATTGTGAGTCTAAGACAAGGAATGTGGAAGGGATAGTTGGTAGGTAACATGACTAATTTTATCCAAAATTTTAAAATGTCCTTCAAACCAAGGGGCAAGTTTAGAATACTTTCCAAATTTTATCAAACTTTTATGCAATCTAACGCACATAAAAACTTTATCTCCCACTTAGAATTCACATGGTGATATTTTAAAATTAGCATAAATCTTTTTCCTATTATAGGAAACCTTTAAATTTTGACTTATATTTTTTATTTTCCTATCATAATCTTGCAAAACATCAGGACCAACAACAATCCTATTTTCTCAATTTTCCCAGTCAAGTGGAGTTCACAGACAAAGCTTCAAAAGGAGACATTTTAATTAGTGAATGGTACATATTATTATAATCAAATTTAACTAAATTTAAATAGTCTTCCCATTTACCTTATTGAACCATAACATACATTACTAACATGTCTTTTATGACTTGATTTAATCTTTCTATCTAAACATCCATTTCTAGGTGATAAGATGAACTAGAATTTAACCTTGTATCAAAAGTGGCAGTCAGAGTTTTCCAAAACCTTGAAGTAAGAAATTTATCTAAATCTAAAATAATAACTTCATGCATGCCATGCATCTATACAATTTCTTTCATAAACTATGAAGCAAACACAAATGCATCATTAGTCAAGTTTCCAACAGTGAAATGACCAACTTTTATAAATTTATCTGTTACAACTAGAATAATATCATGTTTTCTTTTAGATTTTGGAAAACTAGCTATGAAATCTAAATTAATCATAACCCACTTACCTCATGGTACATAATGAGGGTAAAATAATCGTCTTGGATGAAAATGTTCAGCATTCACATGCTAGCATTCCAAACATCTTGACACAAAGTCAACAACTTCATATTTCATTCTCGACCAATAATACATCTTTTTTAGTTCAAGGGTCATTTTTGTGACACCTAGATGAGCAAAATGAGGTGTTATATGAACTTATTTTAGGAAAATATTCCTTAATTTACAAAAATTAGATACATAAATTATATTTATATGTCTGATTAAACCATCAAAATTAGTTGAAAAATTAGACAATTTATTGTCAACAAGGCCATCAGCGAAATTTGCACTTACATCTTCACAAAACTTATTAGAAAGTTATTATTCAAATAATTTAGTTCTAAAATTATTATGTATAATAGGTAAGATAACAAGATATGTGCATCGACTGAGTGCATCAACAACATGATTCTCTCTACCTTTCATATATGAAATATTTATATCAAAATTACTTTAAAAATCCATCCATCTATGGTAGCATGTATTTAGATCATCCTAGGAAAATAACTATTCTAGGTTGTGATGATTAAATTTCATCTTAAAATTCTTACCCAACAAAAAGCATTTTTGTTTCTTCAAAGCATGAATAATGGCAACAATCTCAAGGTCATGAGTAGTGTAATTTTTCTTATGGTCCTTTAGTTTCTATGACTCATAAGCCACAAATAAACTATCATGGGTTAACACTCCACCCAAGCCTTCTTTCGATGCATCAACCCATATTTTAAAATTTACATTCAATTCTAGTACAACAAATACATGTGTTAAAGTTAATAAATCTTTAAGCTTCATGAAATCTTGTTCACAATCTGAAGTCCACACAAAGTTCTTACCCTTGCACTGTAATAAATTTATTATATTAGCCGACTTAGAAAAATTTACAACAAATATTATATAATAACTAGCTAGTCCCATGAAATGTCATATTCATGTATATTTTTATGAGAAGGCCACACTTGAATAGCTTTAATATTTAATGAATCGATATCAATACTAGCCTTAAATATAATATGACCCAAATAGTGGATCTCATATTGAAAGAAAAAATATTTAGAAAACTTACCAAATAGTTTATGTTGCCTTAACCTTTGTATCACTAAGTATAAATGTTGTTCATGTTCATATTCCTTCTTAGAATAGATCAGTATATCATCAAAGAATAATAGAACAAAATTGTTTAGAAAATATTTGAATACACTATTTATTAAGTTCATAAATGTAGAAGGTGAATTAGTCAAACCAAAAGGCATTATCATAAAATCATAATGTTTATAAATTATTTTTAAAATAGTCTTATGAATATCTTCTTCCTTAATTCTTAGTTGGTGGTAGCTTGATCTCAAGTCTATCTTAGAAAAGATAGTCACATCCTTCATTTGATTCAACAAATCATCTATCCTTGACAAAGGATAATGATTCTTAATGGTAACCTTGTTAAGCATGTGATAGTCAACACACAATCGTAAGGTTCCATCCTTATTTTTCATAAAGACCATTGGTGCAATTTAAGGTAACACATTTGGCCCAATATTTCCATTTTCTAATATTTATTGTATTTGAGCTTTTAGCTTCTAAAAATATGTTGCATTCATATCATAAGGTGTATAAGATGCAGGGGCTACCCCTAGAGCTACATCAATAGAAAAAACAAATTCATTTTTAGAGGCAAACCAAATAATTTATCTAGAAAAACATTAAATAATTCCTTAAAAATGGATATTATTTTAATGCCATTACTATTTTAGGTGTAGTTTCTTGCATTAGAATAACATATAACATGAAAAATTTACATACTAATGTATTTAGCTACAAATTTGATATTAGATTACATACTTTTAAATTCAACAAACCTTAAATTTATACAAGTTTTCCCAAATCATTATAATAATATATCACTTTACTACAATAGTCCAAATTGGCTTTATACTGTTGCAACCAATCCACACCTAGAATAATATCAAAAGATCTGAGAGGAGCTAAAAATAAATTAACTTGGGTTTTGAAAACATGTAATTCTAGGCTTACTCCCTCAAGACACTTATTAATTAGTACTCTTTTACCTTAGCCAAACTCAACATCCCAACCATCCTTCAAATTCACCGAATTCAACTTCCAACATGTTACTAACTTAGGATCCATAAAACTATCATTTACTCCCAAATCAAATAAAATTGGAATAGAAAAAATATTTATTTTACCTCTACTTTCTATAGGAATTTCTTAGAAATCCATTTTTATATTATTCATAGCTGCATACACTCTATGATTATTTGATTGGCTAGATTTCATCTTAGGACAATCTTTGTAGTAGTGGTCATCTCCACATTCTCAGCATACAATAGGTCTTTACGGTATCACTAGAATAGTATTGTCTCTAGTATCAATCACATTTTGACTACCTTGGATTGGATTTATTTTAAAATTCACAATCTTAGAATAATTTATATTATTGGAACTCTTATTCTTCCCTTACATTTTACTGAAATCATTTGTACTTATTGTAAATTTGTTGTTAGAATCAGATTTCTTAAAATTCTTAGGATAAGAGGTCAATTTTTTTTTCTTAGATTATTTTTTATTTTGTTTAAAATCATGTCTTGCCTTTTGACGAGCCTTCTCTTTTCTTTTTGGCCTGTGAGAAGATTTAATAGTAGCATTTAAAGTCTTAAGATTGGTCATATTCACATCATGCATTGATATTTTTCCAACCCCAACTTAAACTTAGTGAATTTAGTCTTTTTATCATACATATAGTTAACATGATGAAACATATTTAAAATATTATTTTCATACTCAATCATAACCATATATTCTTGTTTCAATAATTGAAACCAGCGATTTTCTATTCCTTAAAGTTGGAATTAAGATACTTCTTTCTGTGTTGTCTTTCAAAGATAGGCTAAGTAAGAATCACTAGTTGGTAAACCTCTAATGTTCATAAGAGCTACAACTCCTACTAATTGATCGGTAGTTACTCTTGCCTTCACATTAAATGATATGTTATTCAGATAAAAATACTTCTATAGGTGTACTGACCATGCATCGGTTGCATCATGTGATTCCTCACCTAAAAAGGTTGGTGGAGGTATTTTATTTATATATTTAATGATGTGATCAACCATATTATTAAAATTATTTTGAAGTTATAGTTCATCAACATGCCTTTCACCTCTACCTATAAGTTCCTTAGCTAGAAAACCTTTTAATTTTTTTAACCTTAATTCTTGGGTGTCCAATTTACTTTAAAGTGAATTTAATGTAGTTAGAATTCCATTTTAAACTACCTCCTAGTTAACATTAGGATTATTTTCCTCATGGTTAAGGGCCTCAACATTATTATTAGCAAGATTAAGAGGTGGTTCCCTCTTTCAATAATATTGGCCCTATGTCTTTGACCTCTTCCTCTACCTAGGTTAATATTTCTTGGATTATTTTGTACTATTATAAATCTTGTCCTCACCATCCTATGGTGAAACAAACTCAACATAAATCAACAAGAATATTTCCAAAAGTTCCCTACAATAGTAAATCATGCTCTAATACCAATATGTTACAACCATAATTTGTTTTATATAATCGTAATCTAAAAAATAATAATAGAATAAAGTTCACCCAAATTTTAGAATGAAAACACATAATGAGATCCATAATTATGTTACAATCAACACAAGAACTAGGCCAAGTACATACCCTATCAACCACTTCAATAGGAAGCATTTTAACCACTTAATATTCAAATAGAAGTGGGTCAATGTGGTCTTATCCACTCATCCCTATCTATGTACTATGTTTTGGCCTTCCCAAGAGATTCATTATTGACTTATTCCCTTACCCAAGTACTTATGTAGGCTATATAATAGCCAATACCTCATGGGTAATTCAACAAAGTTCATCAAATAGTGGTAGAGTAAGATTATATTCAATAGAATAATCATCATACTAAGATTTTTTAAGTAAGGTTTACTAAATCACAAGAAAAAAAATATAAAGGGAAAGCACTATTTTAAAAAGTAATGCAAAGCATTTGAACACCTTTTCATTTAATAGGAAAACCAATATATGAAGGTTGACATGAACTGCTATAGGAAGTGTGAAATATTCATGAGATGATTGAATAACCATGCTTAAGTTCTACTTAGGAAAATATTACCATTATACAATTAGGGTAAAAACACATCATAAACATGCCTAAGGATTCTATAAACACTTAGGTTATATTTATATTTCCCATTATTATTGACATAAATTCTTCATGAGTTAGACAAACCTTATATATATATATATATATATATATATATATATATATATATATATATATATATATATATATATATATAGTTTCATGGACTAAATTTACTTATCTTAAGTCTTGGTTCAATCTTGTTCTTAAATATTTATGATGTCTTATATCCATGATCTTAACCTAAGAATTATTGCATTACTTAATTTAAGATTACATATTACTTTTTCTTTAACTTTAAGATAGATTCTTATAATAAAAATATAATTTCATTAACTTATTTTACCATTAAAGGATACAAATCACCTTGTTAAAAGTATTCAATGGTTTATTCCAAACATGAAGCATTTGATCCTTAATCAAAATATGTTTTAGATATGAATAAACATATCCATTTTAAACTTTCCATGAAGTATATTTTTGTCAAAATAACTTCAACATATGTATAAGATTTAAATAATCTTATTGAAGTTTGATTTCAATGAAATATTTAAGAGCTACCCAAAACAATCCACTACACTTAGTAGTGCATAGTAATTTGAAATTGAAATGATTGACTTCTAAAGACCTTACGTAGAAGATGTATACATTTATAATTATTTAAGTAATACTCCCATCTTAATCATTGTCATACATTCTATCAAATTACTACAAATATTGCATAAGTATTATGTTGAATATAATCCATTCAATTCACCAATTACAATACAAGGATTTCATCTTACTAAATATTATAGTTATAGGCTAAGTATTTAATGAAGTCTCAATAACATTCATTATTTAATCCATCTCTCATAGAGGTTTGTATATTATAAATTGATTGTAAAAGTCTTTTAAACATAACTTCCAACTACCAGTACATGATAAAAACCACATATCCATATTCTTATCATAAAGGTATTAATAACCAATGTAATTTTATATTTAAATAGTAATACAAAATTATGAAAATAGTCCAATGATCAACTATGATTATATTGTAAACTAAACTTACATGATAATATACATCATTTTGTATTAAATACAACTATGATGAAAAACATGATTTATAGTCATAAGAAATACATTACGACTTTAATTATTCCAACTATCTATTAGCTATCTAGATACCACCCTAAATAGGGTTCAAATTCATTTAAGTCTAACCCATACCTGGACTAACATGGAAATGGTCTAAGGCTATGGGTTGCCTATATCTAGACCAGACCTCTAGGGATTTTTATGAGTCTAGCTCCTCAGATTTTATAATTTGGACCCTTGTTTTTAAAACCTAAAACTAGCAGAGGAGAAAAGAGTTAAGAGAATTGCATAAAGTAAAACCTATTATAAATTATGGTGATGCACCATGAATATTGTCCATCAACTCATACTTGAGCCTCTAAAACACTAGTGAAATAGAAACAAATAATGGGATCTATGACTCCAAATGCTTTCCATGAGTCAACATTTCATGTAGAGGTTCATCAAGTGAGCAAAACCTAAGGGAGGTGATGGAGAGGCCTAGTTTAATGAAATAATTAATTTAATATGTCCATTGTTGATTTTATTCAAATGACATTGAAAACTAAACATAACATGCATAATTAGACAATCTGCCAACTAGGTGAGATCAGGACTTGGCAAGGGAGAAGTCTCAACCACTTATACCAATCAAATTGATATGAACACACTAGTCAAATATAATGAAATTTGAAAACAATCATCTTATTTATCTCAAGAGGTTACAAGGCTTAATCTTGGTAAATTCTAGTCATGTCCAAGAGAGTGATGTAAAATAATAGCTTGAAGGCTATATTTATAGAAGGAAAGAAGAAAGAGAGAGGGAGTTATGGCACTCAAAAGGGGAATCAAATGAGCTCAAATACATTTGAAAAGTTATTACAATTGCCTCCACAAACGAAGCTCACTCAAACCCTTCTTGATTGGTCCAGGTCACTCCAATCTATTGCATCATTATATTATTCTATCACTGATGATCCATGGTAGTTGCAATGGTGGATCAAGTCATTTTCACTTTGGCCTAATGTGAAACTGCTCATAATTGTTTTGTTAATTCATTTCAAATTGGATAAGTGAGTCACTTTCATGTAGTTGGATTTAGAAATTTCCATTAAAGTATACAAGTCCACATTTATAGGTTCTTAATGGCACCATCTAATCCCAAAATATCCACCCCTAGCCCAATATAGATTGAGCTCCAGCTCGGTTCCACTCATGCTTTCTCACCTTGGTTTAAAATTGACCCTTCAACCTCCATCTTAATCTCTTAGACATTCCTTGGTTTGATTGGTAGTTGATAAATGATTCAAATCATTGACCCCTTGACTCATCTCACTCTATTGATTTAACTGATGTAGTTAAACATGATCCACTAATTTATCTAAGCCTATTATCTTGTCTTTACATGCTCACCATTAGATTTGATGTAGATACCCAATATTTGAAAACTTGTCAAGCATGTGCTCAATCAAGACCCCTTTGATGATATTTAAATACAAATAGATATTTCACAAAACCCAAACTTGATGTCTGCATGACCATCATTGACAAATTTTAAATCTCAATGGTCATTTGTTTGGGCTTGAATTTGACATCTATGCATCTATCAATTGACATTAGTGGGAACTTCAATGATGTCTATAAGACCATTAGTCTTTGGGCCCTAATGGAAAATTGATGGATGTCATCATCCCCTTCATTTAATCAACTTTCTATTGATGTCATATTTAACCAGGGTTGTGTCTAAATCCATATGCAATAAGAGGAATCATAGCGATTTAGTAATTGAATGGAGGTATTTGCATTTTTTTTGTTTTGGGGGGTTTTTAATGTCTTAAGTATTTCTTGGTTAAAGCCTTATTGGAATAAAACTATGCAAATCTACTAGAAATAAACACTCATTGCAAAAATGAAATAGATTGATAGAAATAAACACACATTGTAGAAATGAAATTGATTGCTGGAAATAAACACACATTGCAGAAATGAAATAGATTGCTGGAAACAAACACACATTGTAGAAATGAAATAGATTACTGGAAATAAACACATGTTGCAGAAATAAAAATTTAATCTAAAATGCCTACAGGAACAAATTTACAACAAATCTTAACTTTAAACATTTGGAAGCATTCATAAATTTAATAGAGTTACTTATTTACTTTTGTGAATAGAAATATAAATACCAAAAAAAATGAAGATCCTATTTCTTTGGAGGAGTGGGCCCTTGCTCCACCTAGAATAGGATTTGAACAATTTAATTTGCTTTCAAAATAGAAATGGCTATTTCATTGATAAAGTGTTCTATATTACAAATGTACTAGTTTATCCTTTATCTCTCTATTCTTCAATGATTTTCTCTATCTTCTATATTCTATATCTCTATCTCCCTCCTTTACTAAATTCCCAGGTCTCTATATATAGATGCTTTGATGGTTGTAACTATTTCATAGATATGATGGAATTGAATCGTGCCTAAAATAGATGTTAAATTAAGATGTGGCTAGATGTCTAGCTGTGTGATAAATGTCTTAATTCTACAAGTTTAGAAAATTAGGAATCTGTTCCTGATTTAATGGGATCATCAATCTGACAAATCATCGATCATTTGGAATAGATCCTTATCAGTTCCATATCTAGCTATAAAAGTTTTAGAGCTTATCTGTAGGAGTACTGAAGCTAAATATAGAGCTCTAGAGCTAATTCCAAAAATGTGACAACTTGAAATAGTATGGAGTTCTAGAACTAACTGTGATGGTTCCAGAATAGATTTTATAGGTTTTGGAACTAACTGTGATGATTTCAAAATAGATTTTGTAGGTTCTAGAACTAATCTGAATTGAGTCCAATGCTTCCAAAAACATGCAATCCACTTCATATTTATTCTTTAGCCTAATGATGACCTATTTTATTGCAAAACTAGAATTTTACAACACACTTGTTAGGAATTACAGGTCTCTTAAAACATTAAAATCACAATAAAAAAAAGATGGATAATCACATCCTAACTCATCTCAGATCAAAATAAAAGTTACAAAATGCAATCAAACTTAATAGAAAGAGAGAGTAGGATGAGGTCATTTATTATACATTTATTGGGCATATCTTGGCCTCATCACTTCCCCCATACTTAGTTGTTTGTAAGTCTCTTTACAAACTTCACTCTTTAAATTCAAGATTGTAAATCATGCATTCCATTTGATTGCTTAGATCAAATGGCTGGAACTGAATATCCCAATGCTTTGATTCAAAAATACTATACCTTGCTCCTACTTCTACTTTTCTTTTCCATTCCTCAAATTGAGTGGGATGTTGAGGTTCTCTATTTTGCCAAGGAGATTTGGGGGTGAGAAGTAGAGGTGGCCTTGTCTGCATTCCTATCCATATGCTCAGGGGAGTTTCATTCATACAAGAAATTATTGTGCATAAAATTTTTGCCCTTTCTAAACTCTAGATCAAATTTGAAGGGGATATTACTTCCCTTATTTCTAATGCCGCCAAGACAAATTCCCATATTTTTAAACATGCATCATAAATATTATCAAAATTTGCCCTTTCCTAAGAGGTGAAGGCATCCATGCTTTGCTATAAATTGAAAAGATAAGGTACCTTGAATTTATCACTAAATGCATGGGATTGAAAATATGTAGCAAAGGTGAGTGGATTACCATAATGAATTCTCATACAAAGACCAGATGAACTAGCCTTTGACCAATGCTCTAACTCCCTTTCTTTCCATGTAATCTGATTTTGAAGAACATAGAAAAATGCATTAAGCTAACTTTTTCCTACATACAAATTGATCATAATTCCTGTATTTCTTTCTAGCATAAAATTACAAAGGTAAAATTCACAAATAAGGTTTATCTATTTTGTATTAGCTAAGGAGTAGGTGGTCACAAAACTAGCTTCATCTTTTATTTCATGTGGAAGGCCACATGCTATCCTTCCCAACTGCCAGCGAATGAATTGTTCCTCTAAAAACATGCTATAAGTAGGAGAAGGTCTTCTACATGCAAGCAGCTTCTCACTCATCATATAAACTATTTATATTTTTACAAGACATTTATACTTATCATTTTCCTCATAAAATTTGTCTTCCCATTCCTTCCTTGCTTTCTCTTCTTCCACTAGTTTGCCTTTTAACTCTGTATTGGATGCTTTGATTTCACTGAGTTCTCTGCGTGTGTCATCCCATAACTACTTGAGTGGTAGATAAGTTAATTCAGTCTATACAAAGACTATTGACATAGAGGTCTGTATTGTACATTTTTCCTCATTCTCTATTAGTTGCCTTTTACTTTCTGCTAATTCCTCATTCTTAGCTGTAAACTAGTTTGTTAATTCTTTAAGGAGCCTTTCCTTCTATTATAACTTGAGTTTGAGGAAGTTCAATTCCTCATCTTTTTCCTTGATAATGAGTTCTACTCTAGACAAAAATAGAGCCTATTTAATCTATTGGTTTTGTTCTTTTTTTGAAAGTTCTTGGGGAGTTAAGCATTCCTCTTCCACCGTAGGGGATTTCCCTTTCCTTCTTCAAGATGCCTATTCATCTTTTGCATGTGATGGTGATGTAGTCTCACCCATTTCTTGTAAATTGGCTCCTCAAATCTTTCACCTTCTTTTTCCTTTTTTGCTTGGCTTGGTCTAGGAGGAGTCATGGCCATGCTGCCCAAAATATCAGTAGCTTCAGTTTCTAGCCTTTCTTATTCTTCCAGCTCCTCTAAACTTTCTTTAGACTTTTTATGATGTTTTCTTTCTTGAGGAGGCTTAAAATGTGTAGACATAGGTTTCCTCTTAGAACTTCTTCTAGTTTTCACCTTTTGCTCAGGCCTAGGTGAACTTTCATTGTTAGAGATAGGTACCAATTATTCTATAGCCTCAACAAAAGAAGAAATGGCTTGAGAAGGTATAGTAGGGTCTGTAATTTTAAATTTTCTTCTAGACTTTCTTCTTTTTCATATTTATTCTTCCCCTAATCTTTTCTTTTCCTCAGCAATGGTAGCAATTTTCAAATGAACTAAAAGAGCAAGAGGAGTTGTTATTGTTCTTCTGGGAATACCAGGGTTTTATCCAAATTTGCCAAGAAATTTATCCCACATTTCTTCCCCATTTTTCTTAGAAAGGAAATGGTGTTGGTATATTAAATGCACTAACCCATGATGTCTAATTATTCCTACACCCCAAGAATACCTTTGGGCCATGGTATGGATGGAGTAAAAAAGAAACCCTGGAAGGTTTACTATATATTCTAGTTTTTTGGCTCCATATCTAAGGTGTATAAGGATTTTTAGGACTTATTTTCCTACTATCCCAGATTGTCCATCATAGGTTAAATATTTAACTATCCAAAATGATACTCTGTCAAAGGGTTTGGGCAAGCTGACCTTCTTAACTCCTTTGATAATTTTCTTTATATTATAAATATATTGGGGTTCAACTTCCCCTTCTTTCAACAAGGTTTCAACCAGGTCTTTCAATGTCCCTTTGACAAGGTTTAGGACATGCATTATTGGTATTCTAGACATCTCACTTATGATATTCATAGAAAATATAATGAAAACCTTCCTAATCTTTGTCCTTATTTGCTCGAAATTGATAATAAATTCTCTTACCAGTTCATCATTATATTTATTAAATTTCCTTAAAAACTCTAGACATCCTGCCTGTTGAAAGATATTTTCTACTTCTGCATCTGCAAGGAGTTGGGTATCATTGACTGGTTTTGACTTCTTTTTGATTCCCACGATTCGTTCTTCTTTGAATCTTTCACAAGTTAGGTAAAAATTTCTTCTTGTATCGATAGAGTTGATGATTTTGGCTACAAAACTAGCGGATTTAGTTACTAATTTGGTGAATTTGGTTGCAAAATTATTGTACTTAGCTGTGAAACTTATCAATTTTGGCTATGGAACTACTATACTCAACTATAAAACTAGCAAATTTAGTTGCTTCAATCATAAGAATGATTCTTTATGGTTACCTGCCAAATCAATCCATCATCAATACCCTTCTCATGATTTTTCACATTTAATCATGATGTATAATAGATTACTCATCATACTAATCTTTTTAAATCAAGTCTAATCACACATGCAAACTTTCCATTTAACCTTTAACAAGTTAAAAACATAATTATTGTCCTTGATGATGTAATCCCTCCATCATGCTAACACATCATCCCTAAAAAATGGTTAGAAAATAGTTTGAAAAAAAAATTATTTAAATTAGCCATTTTTTTGAGAAGATCAACTACCATCACTGATTTCCAATTGATCTCTAATTTATTTATTTTTTGGGAAGAGAACACCATTTACTAGTTTTCATTATCTTCCCTTTATTCTAGATCTTTTCATCTAATTATTTGATCATGTTGGAAGAACTGAGTTCTTCCATATGATAAAATTCTTTGTTTTCTTCAATCTAATTTAAAAATTCATCCTTAGTAGGAGGCTTCCTATATAGTTTTAGCTTGTGTCCATTGACCAAGAGTATTCTTCTACTGCCATCAATGGGAAGTAACTAGATAGAACCATTGTCAAATATTTTCTTGATCTAATAAGGTCCAAACCATCTAGTTCTTAATTTACCTTTGAATTGTTGGTACTTAGAATCAAACAGCAATGCCCAGTCTCCTACTTTGAATTGTATTTCCTTGATATGTGAATCATGCCATTGCTTCCTTTGACCTTGGATTATCTCTATCTGGTGAAGTGATTCCATTCTAAATTCATCTAATTCATTGAGTTAAAGGATTCACTCCTTTTTAGCTACATCTAATTCAATTCCCACCTTAGCTAATGTCCTCAATGTCTATAGTTCAAAATAAATAGGCAACAAGGGCTTTTTTACATAGACTAACTCATATGGTGAAAACCTTGTTGTGGTTTTCTAAGTTGTATTGTAAGCCCAGATAGCTTTAGGTAATATTTTTACCCAATCTCTTCTTTTAGCTTCAACTATTTTAGTGACGATGTTTTCTAATTCTTTATTTATTACTTCAACTTGTCCATTTGCTTACGGGTGATAGGGAAATGACTTTCTATTATTGATTAGTACACATAAGAATGTGCTATTTTCCTTGTGAAGGAGGATTAAAAGGTCCAACAAAATCCAATCCCCATCTCTCAAATGGTTCAATCACTACTTGTGGTTGTAGAGGAATTTCATTGGTAATGGTTGGCTATCCCATCCTTTGACAAGAATCACACCGCCTGATATATCTCTTCACATCTTTATACAGAGATGGCTAATAGTAACTAGTGCCAAGTATCTTATGAGCTATTCTTTTCAATGAATAATTTACTCCACTTGGTTCATCATGACATGCTTGGAGGATGTCAAAAAATTTATCTTCTCTTACACACCTGCATAAAACCAAATCAGGACCACATTTAAATAGCATTCCATTTAACTAATTGAATTGTGCACTGGTTTTTGATTTTTTTATTTATTTTTTAGTGAAAGAATGAGTAAAATTCCATATTGCAAGATAATTTCCCATGTTAGAAAACCATAGTGTGTTAGCTAAAATAATAAACAATTGTTCATCTAGAAAGTTATCCTTGACTGGATCTTGCTCCCCTGTACTGGTCAATCTTAACAAGAAATCAGCCACCACATTAGATTTGCCTAGATTTTCCACAATGGTAATATCAAAATCTTTTAGAAGTAATGACCATATAATTATTCTACCTCCAACCACTGGTTTGTTCATTAAATATTTAATTGTTGAGTGATATCTATGTATAAATATTTTGTACCTTGTAATGTAGTGTCTAAATTTATTTATTGTATAGATCACAGCGAAAAATTCTTTTTCAGTGGGAGTAAGATTTTTACTGAGATAGTAAATAGCATACATTCTTCCTTCTTCATCTCTCTATCCCAAAACTACACAAATTGAGGTATTTGAGGCATCAATTTGGAGGTGAAAAGGTTTCTCCTAATTAGGTCCTTGCAATATTGGGGTAGTTACTAATTTCTCTTTAATTTCTTCAAAAGCATGTTGACATTGTTCATACCAAATAAATTCACAGTCCTTGGTAAGAAATTTAAACACGGGGGTAGAAATTTTACTAAAATCCTTGATAAAAAGCCTATAGTATCCAGCATGTCCTAAGAATGATTTGATATCTATGGGAGTTTGAGGAATAGGCAAGTCTAAAATAATCTTGATTTTGTTTTGGTCAACCTAAATTCCTCTTTTTGAAATATGGTGCCCTAATATGATCCCTTCATCAACCATCATCAAACATTTCTCATGACTAAGAGATAAGTGATATTGTTTACATCTTCTTAATACTCTGTCCAAATTTTTTAAGGCATCATCAAATGTATCTCCATACACAGTAAAGTCATCCATGTATACCTCAACACAGTCATTTGTTAAGTCTACAAAAATTGTTAATACAACTCTTTGAAAGGTTGTTGGAGCATTACATAGTCTAAATGGAAATACCCTATAGGCAAAGGTACCCCATGGACAAGTAAATGTAGTTTTGTCCTGATCTTCAACAATAATTTTGATTTGATTGTATCCACTAAATCTATCCAAGAAGGAAAAGTATTGTTTACCTGAAAGGTTATCTAAGACTTGATCTATGAATGGTTAGGGAAAATAATCTCTCAGGGTGGATTTGTTCATTTCCCTATATTCAATACAAATTCTCCATTTTCTATTCTTTTTAGGGATAATTACAAGAGGAGACACCCACTAGCTATTTGAGATAGGGTAGATGAAACCTACTTGTAATAGTTTTTCAATTTCTTGTTTGACTATATCCCTTAAGGCTAGATTAATCCTTCATTGAGGTTGCCTAACTAGTCTAATATTTTCATTATAAATGTGATGGATGTGGATAATTAGATGAATTCCCTTAACATCTCTATAGTCCCAAGCAAACACTTTAGTATGATCCTTCAAAACATCAAATAGTTTGACTTCTTCATCATTTTTTAACCAGCTATTAATATTCAAAAAAATTCTTGGTTGAATCTCAACATGTTTGGTTCTAAGATATGATGAACTAAATTTTTGAAAGGGTTCTATTAAGGTGTTTAGTGGACAGGCATGTGGTAACAATATATGATATGTAGTAACATCTCCAAAATTTCCTAGAGGCATAATGCTAGACAAAGGACAATAGGAAGAGTTATGATACTTATCTTGTTATAGGTCAAACTCCTCGTTACTGATATTTTCCAAAAATTCTTCACCATCTCTTGATATTTGTAAAGCTGATGCTACAGATCCTTCCTCTCCCCAAGAGAAATCACATTCCTCCAGAGTGAAGTTATCTTCACTTATAGAGAATTGGTGTAGTTTTGAAACTAACTGTGATTTTTTTGGAACTAAATGTGATGGTTCCAGAACTAACTATGATGGTTTCATATCTAACTTTGATGGTTTCAGAACTAATCCTAACTATTCCAATGATGATTGATGTTCATTTAATGAAGGATTAACCATATCATCTATTTCCTGTACATGATCTTCTAATGTTATCATAGCCAAAGAAGATAGATTTTGCTCATTAATATCAAGATTATCAACCCATAATTTTTCTTGATTATCAATAAAAGGTTGTGTAGATGGATATAATGAAATTTGATTAGAATTCTTACCATTTGAAATAGTCATATCACTTAACCTAAAATTAATTAAGGCAATAACTGTAGCTAACCATGGTATCCCCAAAATAATGAGATAACCAAGTGTTTTACCTTTTGGCTGTAATATAAGGAAGTCAACTAGATATTCCCATGATTCCACCATTACTACCACATCCTCAATAACCCCTAGTTTTGCTATAGACTGATCTTCCATCTGCAATATCATATTAGTAGGTTGTATGCTTATTAAAGGTAATGTTTTCAAAGTGTCCAATGTCATTACATTGATAGCTACACCAAAATCAGTCAAAACCTTATGTATATCCTTATTCCCTATACAAACAAAAATAACAGGGCTTCCAAGATCTTCATATTTAGGTAGTAAGATTTTTCTTGCTAATAAATCAACAAGTTTCGTGTCTACCTGAATAGTCCTGGGGTACTGCTTACTTCTTCCAAGTTTTTTAAAACATAACAATTTGATTAACTTGTTCAACTCTAGAATATCCTTAATTACTTGTAACAATGGTATTTCAATATTCAATCTTCTTAGTTTTTTCACTAATTTAGATTCCTTAAGTTCTATGGTTTCTTTAAGTCTTTTTGGAAATGGAATCTCAGTAGAATTTCTTTCCGGTTCCTTATTTTTTCTTTGTCATCTTCCTTAGGTGTAACTGTGCTAGGGGTTTTAGCTTCTTCTATCATCTTAGTGATTATAATAGGTGGACTTCTAACTATTTTTCTAGATTTGGTTTGAATGTTTTTACAATCCATTATATTTAAATCAACTAATTTTTCTGGTTTTATTTCATATACAAGAGTTGTTTATTTATTCCTTGGGTTTGATACTAGTTGTGCTAGAATTTGGGTTTGGACTATATTTTCAATCTATGGATTTTATGTTGGAGGTCCCATTATGGCTTGTTATTTCTAATTTGGATATGTTTTTCCTTGCACATAATTGCTAGGGCTCCATCTAGGTTATGGCCAAGCATAAGGATTTCTTTGATGAGCCCAAGGTTGTTGATGTCCTTGAGTATACCAAGATTGACTTGCCCAATCCTGAGGATGCCATGTGGGTTGAGGGGCCCAAGGTGGCTGTCCCCAAATTTTTGGTACTATTTGAGCTACCCATGGCATCATCCAGGGATTATGAGCTAGTCTTGGCATAAACTATCCTTGGTTCAGTTGTCTCTGAACAAAATTTAATTCTTCTATGGTAGATGATGTATTAGTTTGTTTGAGCTGATTTTTTATGAGTGTAAGAAGAGAAAAAGCATGAGTATCATGTTATTTAGATTTATAGATAAGACATACTTCCATTTTATCTAAAGAACATTGCCTTATTATATATTTCTTCCTACATCTAAGACAATACATGGCTAATGGTTCAAGTTGGGCATTTTCTTTAGCTTGAAATCCATCCATGGTGGAGGTTAATTGAACTATTATGTATATTTTAAAGTTTTCCAATTCATCCATCAATTTTTTCATATCTAGATTCAAATTTTTTACCATTTTCCCTTTTCTAGGTCCACCCCTTGTTCTTGAACAGTTTCTATAAATTTCTATGATTTCATCTATTCTTAATTGAGCAATGTTTCCTCCACCAATTAGATCAAGGGTTTCCCTAGATTCATCATCTAAAACTTTGAGAAAAATGGTTTTATTTAAATCTTCTTGAAGTAAAAATCCACATCTTTTACTCACAAAGAGGAATCTATCTAAATAATCTTCAATATTTTCATCTTCTTCATATTAGATTTTGAAAAATTCTTCCTTTCATTTTTTTCCTCTACAGTAATCTTGATATTTTTCTAGGAAGATAGTTTCCATTTATTCCCAATTGGTAATAGAATTATATGTTAATCCCATAAACCACCTCATTGGTACATCCTTCAGGGTAGATGGAAACAACTTCAGTTTTTGATTATCTATCTTGTAATCATAAGTTTGACATAGTACTTTAAACTCAAACAGAAATTGGTTAGGATCCTCAAATGACATTCCTCTAAATGTAGGCAAGTGTGTAGGTGAAATGCTTTTTTATAGTGGTTTCATCATCCTTGATATGAATGGGATAGGTAAAGGTTCTCTCATGTTCTTTTCCAGCTTCTCATTCCATCTGTCTGGTATTTTATAATCCCTTCTCCCAATCAATGTGGTATGTGGTCTATTTTGGGGATGGTGAAAAGTTAGGAGTATGGGGTTGATAACTCAATTGAGAATCAAAAATTTCCCTCAATTGATTATGAGAAATAATCCTCCTCCCTAAGGTTTTACTTAGTTTTGGTGACTGATCTAAAAATTCCAAAGATGGCAATTTTGTTTCTTGTATTGTAGGAGATAATGGTGCCTCCAATTCTTTCTCAATGTCCTTTCTTAAACTAGAGGATGATGGAATTTCTTGTTCAAATATTTTGGGGAGAAATCTACCCTTAGAATATTGTGGTATACTCATAAATTAGGGAAATTTTATTTAATTACTAAATGAATGGTTGTTGCTCTTGTTGACACCTAATTAGAAAATTCCAACTAGTCTATCCCTGACAATGGTGCCAAAAATGATGGGTGTCATCATCCCCTTCATTTAATCAACTTTCTGTTGATGTCATATTTAACCAGGGTTGTGTCTAAATATATATGCAATAAGAGGAATCATAGTGATTTAGTAATTAAATGGAGGTATTTGTTTTTTTTTTTCATTTTGGGGGGTTTTAAATGTCTTAAGGATTTCTTGGTTAAAACCTTATTGGAATCAAACTATGCAAATCTGCTAGAAATAAACACTCGTTGTAAAAATGAAATAGATTGATAGAAATAAACACACATTGTAGAAATGAAATTGATTGCTGGAAATAAACACACATTGCAGAAATGAAATAGATTGCTAGAAACAAACACACATTGCAGAAATCAAATAGATTACTGGAAATAAACACACGTTGCAGAAATAAAAATTTAATCTAAAATGCCTACATGAACAAATTTACAACAAATCTTAACTTTAAAGAGTTGGAAGCATTCATAAATTTAACAAAGTTACCTATTTACTTTTGTGAATAGAAATATAAATATCGACAAAAATGAAGATCTTGGTTCTTTGGAAGAGTGGGCCCTTGCTCTGCCTAGAATAGGATTTGAATAATTTAATTTGCTTTCAAAATAGAAATGGCTATTTCATTGATAAAATGTTCTATATTAAAAATGTACTAGTCTATCCTTTATCTCTCTATTATTCAATGATTTTCTCTATCTTGTATATTCTATATCTCTATCTCCCTCCTTTACTAAATTCCCAAGTCTATATATATAGATGTTTTGATGGATGTAATTGTTTCATAGATACGATGGAATTGAATCATTCCCAAAATAAATGTTGAATCAAGATGTGGTTGGATGTCCAACTATGTGATAAATGTCTTGATTCTACAAGTTCAAAAAATCAAGAATCTGTTCTTGATTTAATGGGATCATTGATCTGACAAATCACTGACCATTTGGAATAGATCCTTATCAATTCCATATCTAGCTGTAAAAGTTCCAGAGCTTATCTATAGGAGTACCAAAACTAAATATAGATCTCCAAAGCTAAATCTAAAAATGTGACAACTTGAAATAGTATGGTGGAGTTCCAGAACTAACTGTGATGGTTTCAGAATAGATTTTGTAGGTTTTAGAATTAACTGCGATGATTCCAGAATAGATTATGTAGGTTCTAAAACTTATCTGAATTAAGTCCAATGCTTCCAAAAACATACTATCCACTTCATATTTGTTCTTTAGCCTGATGATGACCTATTTTATTGTAAAACTATAATTTTCCAACACACTTGTTAGGAATTACAGGTCTTTTAAAATGTTAGAATCACAATCAAAAAAATATGGATAATCACATCCTAACTCATCTCAGATCAAAATAAAAGTTACAAAATGCAATCAAACTTAATAGAGAGAGAGAGTAGGATGAGGTCATTTATTATACATTTATTGGGCATATCCTAGCCTCATCAACAACTATTGAGATTGATGTTGACACTTGTGCAGATGTCACTCTACTTCCCATGCATTTTCCCCATAGAAAATAATTCTTTTGATATTTGTTTAGGCCTTTTTTTGTGGATCATTTTTCTTGGGCTATTTCTTTCAAACCTATTACTAGATAATTATTTTAGGCTTTGTGTCTCAACCACTTCCTTCGAAGGAATTTTTTTTATCTTATTTTTTCTTTAGATAATTTATTATGGACAAAATGTTTGAAACAAATTATCTGTAGTCTTCATCCTTAGACAATTTTATTGAAGGAATTTATTCCCTTGTATCTTTAATTTAATCCTTGTCTTTGGGATTTATGTATCAGAAAAAAAATCCAAAAGAAACTAACCTTTGGGAAATTTTATGTGATATAATTTTCTTGAAAGAATTGTGGTCCTTACAATTAACTTTTATCCTTATAAATATCCCTTTGTAAATTCCCTTCAAAAAATTTAGAAGTTCCCTTCAAATATTTTATTTGGTCCAACTTCCTATAGAAAGATCCTTTGAGCTTTTGCTTTTAGAGCCTTTTTCTCAAGAAATGACCCTACAAGAAAATTGAAGGAAACTTGCTCGAGAAACTAAACTTTTGAGCTTTATGCATTGGACTCTTTGGCAAACAAAAGTGCCCTTCAAAAAAAGTGTTTGGGACACTTTCCCAATTAAAAACCCTTTGAGAAAAGTGTTTGGGAAACTTTTCTTGAAAAAGTGCCCTTCAAGATTTTTGAAAAGGACCCTCTTCAAACAAATGACTCTTCAAGTAAATTATTTCAGAAAAAATATCTAAAACAATTCCTGACACTTAGCCAAACAACCTAAAACAAAACTCCCAAAATAATTCCAACTCTTAGCCAAATAAAGTGGGATAAAACTCCTAAAATAATTAAGCCTTGTACTTTTATTATAGGCTTTGTGTGGAACACTTTATCTAAAGGAATTATGAATGCTACACTTGGCCAAAAGTTGAAAAAGTGTAAGCTTAGGCAAAAATGATCATGTCCTTAGCAAATGAGAATTTATACCTTAAGTGAACCCAAAGTGTCTTAAAAACCTTGTGAGCAATTCGAGACCTTGGACTACTAACTCTATTTAGAACCTTGTCTATCTGCTCATAAGTTTGGTATGTGGGACAAAATAGCCAATACTATCACAAGTTAAAGTAATAAGAAACAAATAAAATCATTGCATGTAATCAAATGAATTTAAACCTACCTCGTTGGTCCCAATTATCCCAACCATAAGTGGCCCTAGACCACCCTAACCATAAATTGGATATGGATCAAGGAAGTAGATAAATGGTGGATAAAGGACAACCAAAAAAATTGAGATTGATAAAATTTAACAAATGATCAACAAATAGAAAATAAACCACATAAACCAAACCACCAAGATCGATTAACTTGGTACATGATTACAACTGTAGCTCACTTTTTCAACTTCTCAATTTATCGTCTATATTTTATTTAAGAATATAATATAGATCATATATATGTATGACATAATTTATTTGGTATTCATATTCATTTACTAACTTAATATATATCACTAATTTAAAATTAAACTTGTAAAATAAGACAATAGTTCTGTCAATTAAAAATTAATAAATTAGAAACTTACGTAAAGCTATAGATTACATTTTTGACTAAAATAGACTCTATCAAAAATATTAAAAGCTAAAACATAAACTAAAATGATTAAGGTAATCATAATAATCAAAAATAATCAACATATCAATGTTTTCAAACATAATCCAACTTAATCATGAATTGAAATAATTTTCCATATCATTTCCAAAATTAAGCAATAAATTTAAAATGATTTTGATAAACCTGAGTCACCCCAATAATGACCTAATAATACAATATAAGTTAAACCTATCATTCAAATAGAATAAATTAATAAAATATTATTTTTTCACAAAACCATGAAATCATTTTGAACCTCCATGGAGACTCAATATATCATTACCCCTATGTATGACCACAGTTCAAAACAACCAACAAGCTAATTTCCAAACATTATTTAATAAACCCAATTATATTTGAGTAAGTAGTTTTGAAATATAAAACCAAATCAAATACCCACACAATCACTTAAACAATTAAGCCATAGCTATCAAATCAATGGATTCAAAAATAATAATCCAACCATAGCCATTTCAAATAATAGATTAACAAAACAAGAAAACAACCCAACCAAGGGTTTCAAATCATAAATCAAATATAAATAACACACAATCACTTAAACAAGTCATAACCTATTTTTGTATAAAATGACTTCACATTGGTTCAAACCCAATCCATAAAATAACATATATATGCAGTATGCACCCAATCATAACATCAAAACACAAACCTAATAAACATAATATCCTACACATTCACTAAATTGTTCAAAAAAATCCATAGATGAGCTATCCATGAATACCATGTACAAAAAATAGAAATCTAAAAGATTTGACCCTAGTTAGGGTTTTAACCACAAACACCGTAATGTAGCAAAATAATGTCAATATTTATGGTTAAAACACTAACTTCATTTGCCATTAAAACCCCACATTAAAAATAAAACACAAAATTTTAAAAACATTGCTTACTTGGTTTATGGAAGTTGATAACATAAGATATTTTCTCTTCCAATCTTTCAAATTCTATGAAAACCCAACATCAAAATCCATACACCTTCACCAAACAAACTAGATGAATAATAAATACCAAAAAAACCCCACTTAACTCTACTCAATTCCTACATGGCCATCAAGATCAATGCATTAAACTATAGTTCAAGCACGAAAAAAACCTCATGAAAAAATATTATTACATTCCCCTTGGCCACAATGCTAAAAAATTTAGTAGAGTTTCCCCAATGATTTGATATCTTCTAAAGACTCAGTCCAAATGAACCAAACAAAACCTAAAACCCCATAAAAACATCTTGACACCATTTTCGTGGTAATTCAAGCTAATGCCATGAATCTAAAGTCATTTGGCACAACCAAAACACACCAACTAATTACCAATGCCCCCAATTTGGGTCAAACAACCTAAGCATATGCTTTAAGTCAAACTTGGCTATCACAAACATGCCAATGAACAATCACAGCAAGGGTCCATAGTAGATTAAATATTAATGCATAAGATTAAAACATAGAAAAGATAGAATGTGTCCCTAATTGACTACAACTGAACATCATTTATTGAAACATTTAAGTCAAACAACATCAAGATAATCGAGTAATGTAATAATACATTAAAAATCAAAATGATAGAGAATATACAAGATCAAAATGTTACCTAATACCTTATAGAATTCAACAATCATGGAGTCAATGGAAAACATAAGAAACCAGAATGATGAAAATAATGAAATAAAAAAAAGACAATATTCATCAAACTAATTATGACACAACAAAGAGACAATCTCTTAATTGGTAACATCAAGTAAAATTATATATGCACAAATGCCAAAACTAACTCAAATCAGAAAATAATGAAATTGAACATAAAATGATAACACAAAACACTAAATTATATAAACATAATGACTAAATCATCAATACCGACAAGCTCAAACTTTAAAATAGAACTCAATGTTTCATTTATCCATGTTATTTCTCTATATTTCCCATCTATTTAGGTCTGAACACAACCTAAATCAAGTAACTATCCATGCAGTCAATAGATAGATTATCAATAGTATCTAGATATCTAATTATAATAAATGCAATAAATTTTTTAAATAATACATCTAACTGAATAGTGAATCAATACACATTAAGTAACAATGTTCAATGTTGTAATGAAAATGTAATCCATAATGTCTCAGCAATTATAATAAAAATGTATCAACGTAGATCACCAAAAATATAATACCAAAGTAAATCAATAAAATATGTCTCAAATAATTCACTGCTAATCTATATTATCATAAATGAATTAAATGCAAGAAAATTAGGGTCATGACATGGTATGTTGTACTAAAACTCAAATGACATCCTTAATGTATAATTTAAGGTTTGCCAAAATATGAATGTCATTTTGTGGTCCTTATCTGAAATAATATTTTTAGGAAACCCGTTCAATATGTAATTATATTTCATAAACCCTTTTGTAATCATATGTGCATAATCATTTATATTACTAGGAATAAAATGGGTTACTTTGGTTAGTTTATCTACAACCACAAATATCATATCATGATAATTCTTAGCCATAGGCAAACCTTGGGAAAAATACATGTTGATCATCTACCATTTCCATTCACGTATAGAAAGTGTGTATAACAACCTAGATGGATGCACATGCTTAGCCTTGATGAGTTGATCTTCCAAACATTTAAAAATAAAATCAGCTACATCTTTCTTAATTCCTTTCAAAAAATATAGAGGTTTTAACTCTGCTACCAACTTAGTTACTCCTGGTTGTCCTCAATAAGGGGCAGTATGCAATTATTTTAGCATAATATTTCTAAAATTTTCCTTCTTGGGGACATAAATATTTTCATTGAACCTTAACATTCCATCATATCATAATTTAAAAACTTGAAACCTATGATCTTATGAGTTTTTAATCAAAGCTTTTTTTACTTGCTCAT
The DNA here is from genome assembly GCA_037957365.1 of Torreya grandis. Taxonomy (NCBI): domain Eukaryota; kingdom Viridiplantae; phylum Streptophyta; class Pinopsida; order Cupressales; family Taxaceae; genus Torreya; species Torreya grandis. Next base: position 462,902 of record JARHVA010006528.1, on the reverse strand, counting down.
AAAAATCATCACCAGGTGCTAATTTTACTACCTAGTCTTTGAAGTTTCTTATAATCATAACCAAAATTACAATGTATTTGTTATCATCAAAATTTTACCCTTGAGGAGGTTTTTCAATCCTCCTAACTTAAGTTATAGCATGGTAATAATCCTAACTTTTAGGTGATGTAAAGAATGGATTGAACCTCTATATAGGACTAACTCCCTTACTGCATCACTTAAGAACTACAAACTAAGCTACTACTTGAAAGGGAAAAGGGAAAGATAAATAAAAATAGACTAAACTAGAGAGGTGATATACCTAATTTGTCTCCTCCACCTTCCTATTATGCACTAATTAAATGAACCATAACTAAATCTAATTGCACAACTCAAATGGGGTCTCTAAACATGAGTGTTTAACATAAAGGCTATAGCATAATGAATAGAATAAGAGAGTTGATCAAGTGGTGTTCAAAGATACTAATTAATTATTCCACTTTTGATCCATGTAAATCTACTTAGAGTCACTCTATATGACCCGCAATGATAACCATCACATGCAAGGAGATAAACATGACAAGGACAAATAAAAGGAAGTGGCATGCTAACACTAGCATTCATCAACTAACATGAATATACACTAATTTCAAGAATAAGATAAGGATATAACTCAACTTTATTCATCTAAAATATGAATTAAAAGTGTTCATTTGGATAGAGTTATATCATATCCATCAAAATAATCCTTTCAATGACAAAATCAAGAATACATATAGGTTAAGGAAGAAGAAAGAGAGAAGAGAAGTATCAAGAACCAATGATGGATATGAAGTAATTATACACACACACACACACAAAATAATAATAATAAAATAAAATAAAAATAAAAATAAAAAATAAAAATAAAAATAAAAATAATTAAATAAATAAAATAAAATAAAGAAACAAATTCTAAAGGATAGTTATAAATTATCTTTTCAACATGTGTGTGCTCTATTTGATGACAAATTCAACAAGGTGACGTAGGAGTTATGTTTATCTTGGTGACTCACCCTTGAGAGCTTAAAACTACACCTTGGAGTGATTATGAAGTGAAACATGTTTAATATATATAATCAATCATATCTCCACCTCTATTTTACAATTTTGTTCATTATTCTCCCATGTAATCTCTTAGAGGCCTATTCCTTATAAGCTTATTTAGGTACAAAGATTCTTGTCTTGATATATCCAAAGGTATTATAGGAAAAATAGTGGCTTATTTTGTTTCCCATTATCCACTTTATCAATAGTGCTTCACTCAAAATTTTAGGTCTCACCTCTCAAGGTAGATCCACTTTATCAATACCCACCTTTCCCAATTAGGTCTAATTAGGCCTAATGCAAACCTACAGTCCTATAAACCATATAAATACATAAATTAAAACATAAAAAATGCCAAAATATTTTATTTCACATAAATGAAATCTGATGACAATTTTTTAAGATATTTCATGGGTTATAACTTGAGTTAGGTGGTTTGCAAGCTTTCCTAGCCCTAGTTTGTAAAAGTGCAGGCCTAAGTAGGCTGATAACTAAAAAAATTAATGAATAGAGTTATGGAGTGTTTAAAGACAAAAAAAATACTTATTTAATGTCTTAAAAAACTTACCTAAACTCCTCTAACCATGATTTTTTCATGGTCAACCTTCAAAACCCTTTAATCATGCTAATTTCTCCTAATTTTATGTGCATTTCAGACTATTTGCATGGTTGTATGTGTTTTTTGGTGTTTTGATCCACTTAAAAGAATTAAAAATCCTTAAAATTACATTAATATATTCCTCCAAACTTCCTCTATCGATTAAAATCAGCAAATCTATTGCAAACATTACATATTTCCTTGGATTCTTGAAAATAGGGTTGTGGAAGGAACTCTTAGCAGGCTTGTAAATGTTTCATTGGTTTTGATGATTGAAAGGGGTCAACGAAAGGTATTTATTTCCATTATATTACTTTTTAAATTTAAAATATACCATTATATCATCTTACATGTTTCTATAAAATTTATTTGTGTTCAACCTCATCTTTCTCATGCAAAGTTAGCACTCTTTCTTAAGAATGTTGACCTACAAGTCTACAAACTTGTAGGTTTACATTTATCTTAGTTTAATCCATTAATGATTTTATATTTGGTAATTTAATCCATTTATTTATATCCTTTTAACCTAAAACAAATTTTAAATATCAAACACCCATTAAAACACCTCAAGTTATCTTCAAACACCTAATTTTTGCTTGCAAACACTAAAATGGTACTCTTTAGGCCTGTAGTCTACTAGTGCATCTCAAGAATGATATTAGGGTTTTTTATATTAGTTTATAATCATGTAATATTATTTATATATTATTTTAAGTTTATAAAATCTCATTTATTTTGAACTATCACTCAAGATCTCAAAAATGACTACTAATAAGACCCTTTTTCTTGACCTTGATGGTTGTAGATGTACATTTAGACTGTGTATGCATTGGGTGCTTTTTTGGAATTTATGTAGGAGTTATATGGAATGAATTTTAATATATTATAATTAATCATACCCATTATTTTATTTATTCTTAGGTTTGTTAGCTACTTGTTTTCATTTGAGACCTTATAAGAGAGTTGAAATCAACATTGTTAAAGGACTGTCAGCTGTAATCTTAGAGGGAACATGTTCATGGAGTGGATTTACCAATATTATATATGATACTTTAAAACAAATAGGTCACTAAAAAAAATTAAAAAAAAATTCCTATTGGTTTCTTGAGGAACAGAACCCATAAGCGACATTACTCCCTTTAGATTCAATAGTTCTAAAACCTCCTTCAATAAGGTCTTCACCAAGACACCATTTAGCTTTACTAGATCAATTCTTTGGTGGATTAACCACTCCTAATTTTTTTTAAATAACTCAAAATATATTCCTATTTTTTATATTCAATTCAAACACCATGAATCTTCCTTTTCTTGGCATTTTTGACAACCACCTACAGGTAACTCTATGTACAGTCAAAATACCTACTATTTTTCTTGAGATTTAACCCTATTGGTGCTTTTTTTTTAACTGAATGGGGTAAAAATTTATTCAAGAACAACCAAAACCAAAAACATTACACAGCCTTGTCCTGCTCAACCAGAAGACTCAGCTTCTGGGAAAAGGTCAAAGGCAGCAGATTATAGTCCAAAATCTCCCAATGGGGCCCTTGCTCTGTGGCCCACTTGGCCAAGCAGTCAACAACGCCATTCCATTCATGAGGAATATGCCTAAAACTCACCAAAACCAGACCATTGCTCACTTGAAGAACTTGCTGAGCAACCATCGCCAAGGGCCACTCAGCTCTATCAAAGTTATGATTATTTAGCAAATCAATAACAATCTGGGAGTCTGATTCACAGATAATATCCTGCCAGCCCTGTTGACATCATTGTTGGATGGCCTGAAGGATGGAAAGCACCTCCATGTAGTTATTGGAATGCCATCCCTTATAAATATAAAAGATAAAATGGAGATTTCTAGAACTGTCCCGACCGACGCCTCCGATGCTAGCTTCTCCAGGATTCCCTCTCAAAGAGCCATCAGTGTTAATTTTTAAAAATCCCGGTGAAGGGGGAGTCCATCGACCCCTTCTATCCACCTGCCTGGGCATTCATCTATCTCTACTAGTAGTGTGATGAGTAGTAGGAGTGGCAGGGAAGTTCAAAGTCTTACCAGCAACATTGGAGAGGATGCCCTGTTCATCGACCGCCAACCCATCCGTGCTAATGGCCTTAGCAGCCAGCGTCTCATGGAGCGAACAACGAACCTTATCCCAAATGGCAATGCTATCTCGTTGCTCCACATTAAACGTCCTCCTGTTCTGCTCTAACCACACGTTCCACAAAATGAACATGGGCCTAGCATGCCACGCAGCCTGGAGACAAGGCGCTTTGGAAACAAGAAGACCCAGGCACGTCCAAAATTCATTCAGAGAGGAGGCATGCCAGTAGGGTCTGTGCCACGCTTCCCACCACCTATGCCAAATAAGCTTGGTGTACGAATAGAGGAAAAAAAGGTGTGCCCCTGTTTTAGCCTCCCTATAGCAGAGAACACACCTGGAAGGTCCTTGAAATCCATGTTTGCACAAGTTGTCCCAAGTGAGGCACCGATTGTAGACGAGCATCCACAGGAAGAAGTTGCACTTGGGCCACATGAAGGAACTCCAAATTTGCTTCCCCCAGAGGAAATTAGCATCTCCACAAACCTGTTTAATCAGGGCCTGATAACCCGCTGAGACCGAGTAGCTACCATTCAAACCGCTTCCCCAAGCAAGGACATCCTGTCCCTGAAGAGATTTATAGTGTCTGGCAGCAAGTAACTAAGAAAGTTTGAGCCTGTTCTCCCTAGATCCACCTGGCGGCCAATCTAAAGAATTTTTCCAATGAAAACTGAGAGCTGAACCCAAGTTATATTCCTCCTTGTAGTGAGTAACATTGGTCCAGCCAGCAGCTTGAAAAACATCACATAGAGCCTACAAATGTGGGTGGGAAGACAATAACAGGGGCATACCATCCCATGAGTCTTCCCAAAAGAGAGCCTGTTCTCTGGTCTTACAAATCTAGAACAAGATGCGTTTAACTAGCTGAGCCCCAACCTTAAGGGTGCGCCAAATCATGGATCCACCCCGTTCAAGGGGCAATCAAACAATATCAGAGGGATCAAACCTCAAAAAGTACTTACCAGCCAGGATATGAGCCCATAATTGGGACTGGTTGGCACACCATCTCCAATACAATTTGGCTACCAAGGCATGGCTAGCCAGGATGGCCGAGCGCAGCCCAAGACCCCCATCCTTCTTTGGCCAACAAATAGTATCCCACTTGATCAGACTCCATTTGGTGTTTTGCAGGTTACCACTCCAAAGAAATTGTTAGGAGAGGGCATCAAACTCTTTGAGAAAGTAAACTGGAGCAGCCTAAACCATACATCTATAAATAGGAAGAGCTTGTGTCACATATTGCAACAGAGTGACTCTCCTAGCAGTGGACAACCACCTGTGTGTCCAGTGACTCACTTTTTTCCTCAGTCTATCCAAGACATTTTGCCAAAATAGTCGTGGCTGCCTCCCAACCACAATAAGAATGCCCAAATCGATAACCGGAAGCTCTTGAATTTGAAATCTCAAAATAGCCGCTATTCTCCTCTGTATAGGTCCAGGTGTGTTGAAGAAAAAAATAGAGGATTTGTGGTCATTAATTTTCTGCCCAGTCACATCAAGGTACAAATCTAGGGTATCTGGGAAAGCTACCGCCTCCCGAATACGAGCCTTTCCCACCAGGATGGTGTCGTCAACAAACTGAAGATGGGATGTGGTTAAACCATTTCCCCACTGCCAACCTTGCACTATATTCTATGAGACTTGAGATTTTAACAGCCGGCCCAAGCCTTCAGCCAGAATAATAAATAAATAAGGGGATAACAGATCTCCTTAGCGAAGGCCTCTCGCTGCCCCAAAATGCTCGATGGGCTGCCCATTGATGAGGACCGAGTAAGAAGGCATAGTAACACAACTGAGCATCCATTGGATCCATGCCAGACTAAATCCAAAAGCCAGCATGATCTTATCCAAGAAATTCCAGCTGACCCTATCATAGGCCTTAGACAAATCCAATTTGATGAACATGGCCCTTTCTTGAGACGTACTCATAGCATGAATGGCTTCAGAAGCAATGACCACCTCGTCAAGAATCTGCTTGCTAGCAACAAATCCCCCCTGTTCCTCAGAGATAATCAAAGGAAGGCATCTTTTTATCCTCTCCACTAAGAGTTTTGTGATAATTTTGTAAATCACATTGCAAAGCGCAATAGGTCTAAAATGGTCCAGCTGATCCGCCTGCTCTTTTTTCAAAATTAAAACTAGAAAGGTGGCGTTCAAGGCACGCAACATCTCCTTATTGGAGTAGGACTCTTGTATCACATCAAAAAGATCCTGCTTGATGACATCCCAAAAATCTTGGTAAAAGTCAACTGGAAAACCATTGGGTCCAGGAGCTTTACCTCTTTTCATGCTGAAAACCACTCCTTCAACTTCAGTCCTTTCCACAGGGTGCATAAGATATTCGTTCAACTACAAGTTCACCACTAAGGGGATGCAGGACAGCACTGCATTTTCTGCTACCTCAAGAGGAAGCAGCCCTTCCAAGAAAAGGTTGGAGAAGTAGCAGACCATTGCTCAAGAAATGTCCTACTGAGAATTCAGCCGCACCCCATCCGGGCACACCAGGTGGGAGATATAGCTCCTATTCCACCTTGCCTAAACAGACTTATGGAAAAAGGCAGTGTTCCTATCACCTTCCTGAAGCCAATCAATGCGAGCCTTCTACTTTCAGAATATCTCTTCCTTGAGTTCCCAATCGACCAGTTCTTTCACCGCATGAGACTCAGCCAAATGAAGAGCAGCAGAGAGGCCATCATCCCTAATCTGTCTAGTAATACTATTTAAATGGTCTTGAGCTTGCTTCCTCTTAGAATGGAGATTCCTGAAGCAGTTGATATTCCAATACTTTAACCTTCCCTTGATATACTGGAGTTTTTTAGCAAAAGAGAACATAGCGGTGCCATAGCTGGGTCCTCCTTGTCTCCACCAAGTCCTCATTAAATCCTAAAGCGCTGGTTCTCTGAGCCACATGAGCTGGAACTTAAAGGGAGGCTTCCTTGGTCCAAGAATGTGGCAAGTAGAAAGCTTGATTGGCCAATGGTCTGAACCACCCCAATCTAGAATTTCCAAAGCAAGAGAGGTGGCGCTAGATTGCCAATAGCATGATACCAGAAATCTGTCCAGTCACTCAGAGATGCCATCCTCTCCACTTCTCCTGTTGCTCCAGGTGAAAAGGCCATTAAGAGGTTTGATGTCAACAAGGTGCAAAAGGTCAATATTGTGCCTCAAGAGCTTAGAATAAGGTTTCAGTCAAGCCACTCCTCCCCTCTTCTCTTCCATGCTGAGGACAACATTGAAATCCCCAGTCATTATCCAAGGCAGATACGGATGGCAGCTTCTAATGTGACAAACATGCTCCCATAAGTTCCGCTACCCAGAGAGGTCTACAGGGGCATAAAAATTAGTGACAAGAATGATTTCACCTGTCTCCTTAGCTACAGTAGTCATTGAAAGAGCCGAGCTATTGGCCATCTAGCCAAGAAGCGTAATACTCTCTGGGTTCCAACAGATAGCCAGCCCACCAGAGCTGCCTAATGCCCCAACACATTGGTTGTACCTATAGTACCAAAAATTTTGCATACAATAAAACCATGAGTCTAATGAAAATTTAGTCTCCTGAATACAGAGGATATCAGGGGAATTTGCACTAACCAGTTTGCTCATAGCTTTTTGACGGGGAGAGCTATTAAGACCCCTCACATTCCAAGAAAGGACAATCATTGAGTAACAGGGGAGAAATGTTCATCTAGGGGCTTAACATGCCCTACCTCAACTAGAAGATCCCCTATAATTTTAAGCTTCTCCTGGTCCTTCCTACGCCCAGCTCGAGAGGAGTTGGATCCCGTAGCCTTCTTGAAGGGTCTATGCATAAGCCCAAGGCTTGAAGAGGGACTTTTGTCATTTCTGGCAGCTTCCATCTCCTTTGCTAGGTCCACCCAGCGCACTTCCTTTTCACCCGACTCCAGCATGTCAATATTGGGAGTTCCCTGAGTATCACTGACCATCTCCTGGGTCTGTTGTGCCACTAGAGGAAGAGTGTCTCCAGCTGGAGCGAGTTGCTCCAAATTCCCTTCATCTTTCGTCTGCTGCAAATCTGGGATGCCATCTTCAATGTTCATATTATCCAGGACTTCAAAGCGATTAAAGTTTACCTCTAATTATCTATCAAAATTTGTCCTTTTCTGCCCACAGTTCTTGGTGCGGCATCTAACCGTAGAAAATCCGTCCTTGTCAGGACCACGTAAACCATTTGTGCCTTACTCAAAACTTGCCTGGTAAAGTGGGTTTTTGCCTTTTACTAAGCCTATTGAATGGTCCTGGGGCTTTTCCATGGGATTCTATTGTCTGGAGCCACCATCGCCATTGGGCACCTGCATTCCCACTCCTCCCTGAGGAGCAAAATCTTGAGTCACCTGCGGGCACTACTTATGTAGATGAGCATACACATGGCAGATATGGCAACGGAATGGAATAGCTTCATAATCGATTTGCTGAATCCATGAGGAACTTCCCAAACATATCTCGAGAGAATCCGGCAAGGGGTTGTTTAGATTAATTTCAACACATATGTGGACATACGATATTACCTTTTTGTCCAGTGTCTAGTGCGCTATTGCCATCAGTGTTCCCAGGGTAGCCGCTAACTGGCGGAGAATGTCTTCACGCCAAAACTCTAAGGGCAGTCTCGGCAGTCAAACCCAGACTAGAACATAGGTGGGGAGGTCCTCCGTAGAATTAAAACCAGGATGCCAAGGTTTAAGGAATAGGCCAATTTGATCGTAGAAATACGGGCCTCCTTTAAAAATCCTATTCCGGTCTGCAACAAAGGTAAGATTAACCATGAAATAGCTATTCCCTACTAACAGGTTGTCAAAGTCCCCATCAATCTGCCATGTCCGCCTGATCCAAACTTCCAAGGCTGCTAACAAAATATGAAGACCCAAAAATTTGCAAATTCGGGCATGGGTGGATAAATATTCAACCTCCTCCTTCACAACATCTGGGGAGATTACCAAAACAGGTCTTTCTTGGCTTCTGGGAAGACATCCGTTGACCTTCTTGAGCTTAGAAGTCTCAGACAGAAAGATCCTATCCGCCTCCTGTGTTAAACCTCCAGCCAAAGGCCGCTCATCCCTGGAGGCGCCATTCTGGTCGCCCTGTAACCGCAGGTCACCCTGCATCCGCCCAACGCCTGCAGCCCTCATTCTCCCAGTCCGTTCCCCTGATCTAATTCAACCCTATTGGTGCTTGAATAAGGTTTTAAAAAGGTATATATTCTTGAATTAGGTAATTAAATTTTTATCCTTCCAAAAATAAACTTATTATATGCCGAAAGGCATCATAGTTCTTAGGAACCCTACCTACCACATTCAAAACAATAAAAACATAACATTTTTGTTATCTTGGCTTCCCACATGTGCCAATTGATAATGGAGGATTATGTGAGAGGAATAATCAGGTAACTAGGGAGATCCAAAAATCAAACTTGAGCATACATTATCTTTCAACTCATTGGAACCAAAAAAAAATTTGCATGAGAGGTTTTAAGAGGGTTTTGGGATGGTTAAGTTGTTAACAGTTGCTCATAAAGTTCAACCTCTATAACCTAAAAATAATGGTTGTAATTTTTAGGTAATGTGGGCCCCTATCCATCCCAAATATAATTATTTTACACTCTTTTTTTAATTCATGGAATAAACACTTGAAAATGGCCTTCACTAGCTTGGAATGAGGTTGATGGAGAAGAAAAAACATTACTTTCATTCTTTGAACCTAAAAATTTTTCCACAAGCCTAATATAACTCTAAAAACCTATCATATACCTAAAACCATAAAAATTTATAACCTTAAATAACCAGCCCCATGTTAAAAAAATGCTTTTCAAGCCCTTTACAAGTGTGTTTACATATTATACTTTAGTTTCTTAATCTTTGGAGGGTCCCACCACTCCTTGCATGTTGAACTGACCTAGATAAACATGTGTGAGGGAAGAATAACTATAAAAAATATTATTCATGCATTGGAGGCCATAAAATGCACTTAATTATTCTTATTATAAAAATTAACATTACCTTAATATCTCCAAAAATACCTTACCCTTTTCCAAATAAGAAATAACAATGTTTCACGTTGCCATACCTTGCCTTTAGAAACCTTCATCAACTATAAGACATTAGATCACCTTGGAAGGTCAATACACCAAAATTCCACCATGGGTCAATATATATTGACATTTTAAAAGTAAACGTAAACTTTACTAAAATACCCTAATCTCTCTAAAACTCAAATAATACCTTTATGAAGGGATGGATGACAAGACTAGTTTCTTGATTCACTCTTTTTAGACCATGCAATAGACCTTAATATGAAAAGCTCTTGATAAGACACCTTGTTATGACCAAGTTTGACCATAGACCAAGATAAATACTCTCAAAAGGCTAATAACAAGGTTAAACAAGTCTAGAATCAAAGTTTAAAATTGTCCTCACTCATGGTGGCCTATTTTGGCTAACATATTTGGAGACCTCTTAGGATTGCATGATTAATATGCACTATATTGGTAGCCTTCTTGCATCCATTAGGCTATGAGGTCATCTCAGCTCAAATCAAACATGACTTGACCTTGGTACTTGACAATAAACCTCTTGAAAAAAATGTAACAACTGACTTCCTTCACCAACACACATAACAAGATAAGAATCATACACACCAAAGTAAAACACAAAAATAAACAAGACCCACACTGTGCTAAGAAGAACTTAAGGAAAACAAAATAAGAAACTATTATGTGCAACTAACCATTTAGAACTGATCCTCCAAGATCAAAAGGAAAACTCTTTAAGTCACCTTCATTTTATGAACAAGAATGGTGTATAAGCTACTAATCAAACTTTATTCTTGATTTACCAACTCATTTTTTGATCACCACATTTTTTGTCTTGACCTCAAATGGATCTACAATAGCAAACATGTCTCCAACAAAGACAAATGTATCTTCAATTTCATGATTTACCTCATATTTTTTTCCATCTTTGGAAATGTGAGAGACATTCAATGTGACCATGGTTTGATTCATAAAGGCAAAAAAAACCTCAATTTATATTGGCTTTTTAAACTCCATCTTTTACTCAATGTGAGGAGTATTATATTCATCATATCTTGCTACATCATGATTTTTAACCTCTTGGTGATGGATTATAGGACTTTTTAGCTTGCTAGGATATTTGTATATCTTTTCAAAAACTTCATCTTATTCTTCTTTAGGTGATAACCTAAAAATATATTCACATTCTTTGAGCATGTCCAAGTAGGAATTACACATGTCCTCAAAACCTCAAACTTGTTCGTGAGACTCAACAAGATCATCTACCATGATGGTTTTTTCAAGATATTTCTCATGAATGTCTTTATTATGCTCATTTCCCATGAAAAAAATCTTAGTACACTCCTCATGGGTTGTATTTTCACCATCCAAACTAGAGCAATTATTTTCTATCTCTTCCCAAAAGGCAACTTTTTCTTAGTCACTTGAAAACATGTCAACTCTAATTTCATTCTTAGCATTATTTTTAGGGACATTAGGCTGATCAAATGGTTCTAATTATTTAATAGACTCATGACGTAGATAAAAATTTTATTTTATAAGTTCTATCTCTTATTCATGAGGATCAACAAGGTTATGGACCAAAGTGTCTTCATGAAGACTCACCTCATACCTAGCTACCATTTGATCCATTATTTTAATATCATATTTTCCTTCATCAAGACTCAATATTAGACAAATATATTGGTATTATTATTTATCCATGAAGAATGGAAGATCATCTACCCATTTAAGGTCTAATTCATCATGTTTTTTTGGTGTCAAGCCTAATTTGTCCTCTTCTTCATCAACATCAAATCCGTACCAACCAATGTGATCCACTTGATCATTTGTGACATATTTAAGGTCATCCAATTATTGGATAAAAAGTATATACTTTTTCTCACATTTAAGAGTTGATTTAATTTCCTCTCCACCAAGGGGGCTACTAATTATAATCTATTCATCATATACACTATGTATACACATAACATTTTAAACTTTTATCAAATACTGATGCTTTATATCTTGCAAGAACCTATTAATACTTAATCTCTTTGAGTGCATGTATTAAGGGGTGAATCAAGAAAGGGGTGGGTATACATTTGGTTCTTCCCAAGATTTTTGTCCCTTATTACCACATTATTACAAATCTAAATAGATCTTAAAACCATTCCCTAAGATATTACTCCTCCCTTGCACACTCCTCCAATCTTTTTATCCTCTTTCCATAGTCCTTTTCTTGCCTTAATTCTCTTTTAGAATATTAACTATACTAGGTCAACCAAGGTTGACCTTGTATATTTTAGGGGTATTTTCCACTTTTTGGGTTTATTATCCCTTTGGCTGACCTAGCTCAGACTTATTGCATTATCCCCAAAAACATACAATGTCAATCAGGTTAACCCTATACAACTGACATTTCCAAGAGGATTTAAGATATGATCTACCTATAAATACAAGATCATTTAATCATTATTTTAGATATGTAATCAAGATTTATTATTAGCTCATGCTTCTTAACAATCTAAACTTCCACCATTATACTTGAGGAGTCTTAGCTTAGGGTTTCTGCTTAGAGAATCTAGTCTTGTAGATAAGTCTTGAATTATTTGTCCTTTCTTAGTGATCCTTACAAACCAAAAGAACCTCTTTTGAAGCCCCTTTGTCCAAGGGAGAGGTTGAGTCTTGATAGATTCATATTTAGGTAAGTATATTCTAACTGTGTTCTCCTCTCTTTAGTAAATAGAAATAGCATAAATGGTGTCATAAATAATATTACTCTTCATATTATATGTATTAGGGTCTTACTCATACTTAGCTTAATTAATATTCTCCTATGCATGTTTTTATTTATCTACTAATTCCTTATGTTGTGCCATAAGCTTTAGTGTGCACTAGATTAGATTTACTTGTTTATTAGAATAGAGTAAATATTAAACATATGACTCTTTTATGGTTGTTGCATGATTATGCTATACTATAGGCATTAAAAACCTACCTCACTTGATGTATTGTGACAAATTAACCCCTAATAGGTTCTCTAATATCCCCATATTGGTCATGTTCTCTCTTAACAAATGTATTCCTAATTAGAAGTGTAGGTATGCTCTATCTTCTCTAAGTCATGATTGACTTATAGTTATGATGCATTTCTAATTGCATCCATTCTGGTGAACCTGATGTAAAACTAAACCTTTCATATTTATTTCACTTTTATTCATTATTTTTATCATATATATGTCATACTGGATTGACTCTGTTGACCTAATTCTAATCTTCGTGTGTAGGTTTTTAGGAATAGGCAACTAGATAAACTCAAATGACCTAGTATAGGTTTACAAAATTCTAGACTTCTAGTTTAGACTATTATGTCAACCCAGTCAACCTTGTACACCTTTAGGCATCTAGATTCAGCTACTAGGTTGACTCAGTTGACCTTATACATTCCAAAAACTTAGCATTAGGATTCTGTAAAGCTTGATTGACGTAGTTAACCAATTTATCAAGTTTTACAAGCATATTCCAAGGTTATTGAATATGAATATTCATTATTATCATCTTTAATCCATTAAGGTTCATTTTTATCTCTCTATCTCTTCTTTTTAATATTTCCTTTCATAGTGTGTAGTCTTCAAAACTACCCCTATAAAGTCAATTAGATCAACCCTATCAACCTAGTTCTATGTTCTATATGATGTCTGAATAACTTGATCAACCTTGGTCAACCCTATTCATTTTTAGACCTTGCCTCTATAGTACAAGTTTTACCTTATCAACCTTGTTCTATATTTTATGCATATAGTGTTAACATTATACCTTATTTCAATTTGAAATTAATCTCTATATGCTAGTAATTATTTCACACCTTTCTTTTCTTGTTGCTTTCATGCTTAGAATAGTTCACATAGTATAATTATGAAGTTTTTAATTAATCATTTAGTTTCACTATTTATATTTTATGCACACATAGCCAAATCACCTAATCTGAACAAGAATTTTAACATTTGTCTACCCAAGGCCAACCTACTTGGATTTCATCACCAAGGGGGAAGCTGAATTGATGCTCTAGTCAAGTATAAAGTGTAGTTAATGGTATATTCTAGCTAAGAACCCAAAACCCTTATCATTGTGTTGTGAGAAGTGAGGGTGTAGGTGACAATACCAAGCCTATATCATTGCCACTACAGTCCCTTTCAGCCCAAACTACCTGAAACCATCCTTAGATTACTACATAGTTCCTTGATTATATCCAACTTCCCATCACATTTTAAATAATATTATTAATAATATAATAAAAACATCTTAGGTTGACCAATTAGTTAACTCTTTACTTTCTAAGTTGATTGCTTTTTCTTTGCTCAATTATGTGTGCAAAAACATTCACTAACCCACATTGATGTAAGGTTTTATATTATGTGCCTCAATTGGATTGGCTATCATTGATCCAATTAACTATTTTTTACATTTAGTTATTAATTTCCTAGATTAGTTTCAAAAATTGTCTTATTTTAGTTCATAACTTGTTATCAACCTTCTTATTTTCCTTGTCTGTTATACTAGGTTGACCCAGTCGACCCTATACCTTTTTCCAACCTCTGTGTAGTATAATGAATTGACCTAATCAACCCTGTATATTCTTCAAACCCTATTTCCTATTTTTCCAATCCATGTTCACTATACTAAATTGACCCACTTGACCCTATACTATTTGTAGGCCCTATTTTTTGTGTTAGGTCGACCTAGTCAACCCTATACTTATTTTTGCTTTCTCTATTTATCAATATAGTTTCCTATTTCTCCAAGTGTACATTCTATTCATATTTATTCAATAAAAATAAAGTCTCCTATCATAATCTTCTTGGATAGCTTGAATCCATTTAGATACTATATGTGATGTTCATTTATCCCTCTCTTTTCCTCCCAAGAGAACCATCATGCTTGGGGCACCTCTTCTCCTCCTTCATCTATGACCTATAATATGGTGAAAATAACACCTCAAGATGATTTTTATGGACCTAATCCATTCTATACCTATGAAGAAACTTATCATCTTCAAAATCTTCAAAATAATGTAGGAGCAATTGATACAATTTTACTTAATAATCCCACCAGTAATCCTTCTAATAATCTTACCCTAACACCAATTGGGGGATTCCTCATAACAACACTAATCCATATTCTAATATAACTCAAATTTTATCCCAAGTTATCCAACAATTGAACATAATGCAAAATTATAACACTAACCAAATGATGCAACTTCAACAACATTTAATCAATGTGGCTAATCAACCTCCAACTATGCATACTCAAGCTAATCCCATTTTCATTCCTCCACCTCTTCGAGATGCCTCAGGAAATGTTATTACTAAAACCATAATTAGTAATAAGATGATTCAAACCACACAAAATGAGTCTTTATCCCCCTTTAATGTATCCATTGATATTGGTAATATATCTCCAACTATCAAATATGATGGGACTAAAGACCCTACCTCATTTCTCAAATCCTTTGGCAAACTTTACAAGGAGTATATCCAAACTAATACCTTCACCATAACTAAACTCTTAGTGAAAATTTTCATTGGTGATGTATTAGAATGGTATAATCAACTACCCCAACATTCTATTTGGAAACTTGAAGATTTGGTTAATTCTATGGTTAAAGAGTTTCAACACAATGATCTTCTAGAAAATTGTCTCAGCGACTTCATTAAGGCTAAGTAATCTCCAATTGAATTAACTCATGACTTTATCAAAAGATGGAAATCATTGGCCCATAAATCTGACCATAAAATGATTGATGATAACTTATTCAAACTCTTTATCATAGATTTAACTCCCACTCTTCAATATAAGGTTCGAACCTTTACTCCCCAAACACTTAATGAATCTCTTGATCAAGATAAGCATCAAGAATTTCTCATGAATCAATTCAAAAATAATCATAAACTTCTTAAAGGTTATTTCAAAACATTTAATTCTATCACTATTAATACTCTACAAACCAAAATAATAGTTTCTAGAACTGATGTTCCCTCACCTTCTCATACATCTCTTTCAGTTTAGAAAATGAAACATTTTTTATTACCCTTGAAACCTTTCATCTATCCCAATGCTCCTCCTAAGTGGTATTACCCCAAACTATTTTATTGGTTCCATGCCAACATTGGGAATTCTCACTAATCCTATAGATGGATCACCAAGTTTTTTGTCTCTTATATGCTTGGTGATTCATTAAATCATGAATCTATGATCAACCTTCATCATCAAGAATTCACTACTATTTTTCAAAAATGACAAACTTTCAAAGATTCTACTGTAAATGACCAAAACTCCTCTTCATATAATCAATCAAATTCTAAGGATTTTTATGGCATTAATGCCAATTATGACCAATAATTAAAAAATTCTCAATATATCAGCAATGCTAAGGTCAACTATCATCACAAACTAGCTCATAAATATCCTGTTACCAAGCCTAAAAAGCCATCTTTAGAAGAACAACTTATTAAAGATACTACCACTACAAATATTGATTCAGAATCACCCAAGGAACAAATTATTCCTTTTAATCCTTTAACCACATATATTGCTCTAAAATATAATATGCCTCACAAACCTCATGATGGTTCTTCTAAATCTCATTGGAACTTTCTTGAAGAAATCAACTCTATGCCTTGTAAAATTCCACTTATGGAGTTGGTTCACACTTCACCTTATCAATGTAAATCCTTATTTAATAACTTCAATAAATTGAAGATCCATCTTCCATATATGAAGAACCACCTTATATTAAATCTCAAGCTACCAAAATAAATACCATTAAAACTATGTGTCCTTCTTCTAAACCCTGTATTGAATTCCTTGAAGAGGACATGATCAATGATGAAATTCTTGTTCATGCTGATGATCCACCACTCTTATCAAAAAAAATTTGTTGATAAAGTATTTAGTATTAATGTAACATCTTTATGGCTTATACAACAACTTGTTTATAACAAGGATCATCTCAAGAAAACTCATCTTACCTATCATAGTTTTGATAAAACTAATCAAAATCCACTTAATTGTATTTGGATTCCATTAACCATTATACCTAAAATAGTTTGAACTAATATTATTGTGCTTGATCTTCTTTTATCTTATAAAATACTCCTTGGTCATCCATGGACTCATCTAGTGAGGGCCATTGCTTCATATGTTAGTCAATGTATAAAATTATTACATAATGTAAAATGATATAAGCATGAAGTTGATCCCAACCCATGAAACATTCAACTTCCCAATCCTAAATCGTAATATCATATTCTTACCATTCCTAAAATCAATATTCCTCCTTTACTCGATTTCATCAACATGAATCCTAATTTATAGGTTACTCTTGTATATTTCAATGATGATGAGCCTAATGATTTTTAAAAAACTTTCAATACTACCAAGTTACCTCCCTACATTTTGAAATAGCCTTCTCCCTCTCTCTTACCAATATAACGTATTATTCCTCTCATGGATGAGATCACTGATTTTCCCCCTCCATGCAATGCTTAAGATCCTTCTCTATAAAAATATTCCTTCACTTCAAATGATTTTAGAGTAGCTAAATTATTTCAATATCCTCTCATTGTGTCTCCTTGTACATTTAGTCATATCAAGATTTCACCCTCTAAAACTCCCCCTAATTCTCAAGCATGTATATTTTCTCCAACATGTGACAACAACTATATCATGGCCCAAGCTCAATCTAGAGACTTGGATGTCTAACATTATAATGAAAATTTATCCCAAATTAATTCTTTTAATTAGGATTTTCATACCATTTTTATGGATCACATCTTTGATCCTAAGGATAATGTGCCTCCTGCCAATCTTCATCTTATTGATACTCCTTGGGTGGTAGAGCAAATTATGCCTTTTGAATCTTCAAAAGTTCTTACATATCCTTTACCCCCTTTGGATCCAAACATTATATCTAATCCTTCTCCCATCATCAAATCCACTAACACACCAATCTATTCTACTCCATATACTTCTTCTTCTCTTGAAATTACACTTGATGCCAAGGTAACTAATATTCATCTGAACATTTTGAGTCTGATCACCATGGAAATAAAATTTTAGATCCTGAAGTAGATGTCAAGTATTATGGTCCTCTTCTTACCTTGCCTAGTGACGAATCTATCCTTAAATTAATTTATGCCTGAGAACCTCAACTTTATCAACAACATCATAAACATAGAAATTTCAAAACTAAAACTCCTTGCTTCAACAACTTTGTTTTTAGCATTGCTCCTAAGAAAATCCAATTTTAGCCTTACCCAATCCACCATACCACTTTCAAGATGGCAATGTCATGATTATATAATAAACCACTCACATTAAATATGGTACTTCATCTTTTCCTTGATCAATTACTATCTCTTGTGTTCTCTCACCTACTAAACATGATAATTTTAGCTTGTTGTTTGATAAATATCATGAGGCTTTTTCTTGGTCCTATAAGGACATGCCTAGCATTGACCCTAGCATTTTGGTTCATAACATCATTACTTATATTGATACCAAGCCTATTCATCAAAAACAAATAAAATTTTCACCTAAAGTTTTAACTTTATATCATAAGGAAATCATCAAATTACTTGATGCTAAATTTATCAAACTCATGGATTATTTTGATTGGGTTTCTAACATTGTTCACATTTGGAAGAAACTCATTATGGTCATTCACATTTGTATTTATTTTTACAATATTAATCTTGCTTTTTAAAAGGATAACTTCTCCCTAAATTCAATATATGGCATTATTGATTTCATGGCTGGTTAAAAAATGTTATCTCTTATGGATGGATTTTTAGGGTACAATCAGATTCATATGGTTCCTAAGGATCAACATAATAATACTTTCAATATGGAATGGGGCACCTATTGCTATGACAAAATTCCCTTCAGCCTCAAAAATATTGAAGTCACTTACCAATGTGTAATGACTCACATATTTCATGATCTCATTCGAAAAATTGTTGAAACATATGTGCATGATCTTATTGCCAAATGCAAACATCATAATATTAATCTTTCTTATCTTTCTATCATTTTCTATCATTTCCTTAAATATAAAGTCAAGCATAATCCTTACAAATGTGTCTTTGGAATCACATTTAGAAATTTATTAGGATTCTTAGTCACTCTTTATGACATCGATGTTTACCCCACCAAGATTAGTGCCATAGTCAACATGCCCATTCCTAGATCTATTCTTGACATTCATGTTTATTTAGGCAAACTTGGGGAAATTAGATGATTTGTCCCTAAAATGGCTTATTGCATCCACTCTATTAATTCCCTTTTCAATAAAGGTACTTCTTTAGAATGGATAGATCCATGTCAAAAATCATTTGATAGCATTAAAGAGTCTTTGCTTCACCCACATACACTTTTTCCTCCATCTAATGATAGACCCTTGATTTTATATAATTTTTCCACACCTATTTTAGTTAGGGTAATGCTTTCCCAACATGATGATATGGAAAAATAATATGCTATCTACTACATTATTCAAGGCCTCATTTATTATGAAACATGTTATACCAAAGTCAAACATGATTTCCTTGATATCTACTTCATAGTTGAAAAGTTTCATCATTACATGCTTTGCTAGACTAATTATGTCATTATTCATTCTAACCCTCTTCATCATTTCTTCTCCAAAGTATTTCTTCCTAGAGATATAATTGGCAAATAGATGGTCCTACTTATGGAATTTGATCTCTTCATGATCACTCAAATAGTTGTTAAAGGGCAAGTCATAAATGATAAACTTGCCATAGCTCCCATTCCAACCACTTCTTCCCTTCAAAATTATATTCTAGATGACAATATCCTTTACATTGAAGTTATTAATCAAGTTATCTCTCTCAAAGATTACTTTCATAGCTTTACTACTGATATTGAAGCTAATCAACTTGATGAATTTTCCACTCCCTCTAGTAATACTAAACCAAAATTAGTTATCAAAGAGATCCCTATAATTAATATTGACTTACATGAGGATACTTGGACCATTCACTTTAATGGTATAAATGCATTCAAGGAGCTAGGGTAGGTTGCATTCTCATGAGTCCTCTTGGCAAGATCATTCCTTTAGCTTTTCACTTCACCTTTGATGTCACCAATAATATGGATGAATATGAATCTCTTATCTTAGGCATGAGAGCTTCTCTTGATTTAGACATTCAATACCTTCATTCTTTAGGTTATTCTCAGCTTATTTTATATCAAGTTAGTGGTGATTATCAATGTAAAAGTGAGAACCTTATTACCTATCATCAAATTACAATCACTCTTGCTAAGGGTTTTATCTCGTTCGCTATTGAGCCTATTCTTAGAGCTCAAAACACCATTACTAATTCTCTTGCCTCTTCAACATCTCTTTTTCATCCTCATAAAGTTATTTTTTATCCTTATTTTACTATACAAATAATAAAATCCCCATCTTCAAGTCAACCACTAGATTTTCTTATTTACCATATTAAAGCTGTTATTATTCACCAAAGCCTGTGGTATCAAGATATCATTCAATTTTTATAATTCCAAACTTATCCTCCTAACTTAGACTATCATGAAAAGACACACATTCATAAACAAGATTTCAAATATGTATTTCAACATAACATCCTCTATTATCTTAATGTTGAAGGTACCTTGCTGCATTATGTTATGCAAGATGAGATCCCTCCTCTGATTAAACAAGCACATGGGGACATTTGTGGTGGCCATTGTAGAATACATGATTTAGTTAAAAAATGCCTACATATGGGTTACTTTTGGCCTATTATTGAAAAAGATGCAATTAAATATGATAAAAACTATAATCCTTGTTAGCTTCATGATGATCTAATCCATTAACATTCCAAAAAAATTTAAACTATAAAATATCCTTGGCCATTTTCCACTTGGGGATTCAATCTCATTAGTAAATTTCCTTATTCCCACGATGGGCATGTCTTTATCATTACCACTATCAAATAATTTATCAAGTGGGTAGAAGCCATACCCCTTGTTAATGTCACTAGTCCTACCATTTCCAAATTTGTTCTCATTCAAATCATTTTCTACTTTGGTGTTCCCCATACCATCATTTTAGACAATGGTGGTAACTTCAAAAATAAACATGTCAAAAAAATTTGAAATAAATTCAAGATCAATCACAAATCTTCCATTCCTTATCATTTGTAATGTAATGGCCAAGCTGAGGCCACTAATAAAACTCTCAAAAAAATCATTCAAGAGATAATTTTTGAAACCTACATGGATTAGCATCTTCATATTTACCCTACACTTTGGGCTTATTAGACTAGCATATGCACTACCACTGGGGCAACTCCATTCTCACTAGTCTATGGTTTTAAGTCAGTCCTTCCTTTAGAAGTTGAGATTCCCTCTCTTCATATATCTCTTTATGGTCTTATTCCTAATGAATAATTGTGTGAATCTCATCTTCATTCCCTTGATCTACTTGATGAATGTCATCTTTCTGATTTACAACATAACCACCAATACAAGGCTCACATTACCTTATAACATAATAAACGTGTTAAAATCCACACTTTTAATGTTGGTTATCTTGTCATTAAATTAGATTAAATTCATGATAAATAAGGTTAATACACCCAAAAATGGTGGGGCCCATACTTATTCAAATATATTCTTTGTCTAAAAAGGTACCACATTTAAACCAATGAAGGCCATGCTTTCAAAGAGACCACCAATGCACAATTCCTCAAAAATTACTTTGCCTAAACATTTCCTTATTTTCATGCTTTCTACTACATCTATCTAACACTTTTTGAAGGTTACTTAATCATGGGTCTCATCCCTCTATAACAAATTTCCTCTTTTTCACAAACCTTTAATCTTCCCTTTTGGTCTTTTGGTTTCTTGATGTACCATAGTCTTATTTATCTTCTTCCATTTTCTCTTATTTTTTTCACCCCTTGGGCTTTTATTTTGTGAGTTGATTTGTAAGACCACAGATAGGACCCAACTTCCCTCAAAATAACCACCATCTTATTTCTCACACAATTTTTGCTTGCCAATTTTGTTTTGGCACCCCCTGGTTTTTTATTTTGTAAGTTGCTTTATAAGATCATAGATAGGATCTGGAATCCCTCACAAAAATACCATCTCTTTTGCTTTATATTTTCCTTATTTTATGAATTTGTAGTGTAATACCATGAATAGGATCTGACCCTCCTCATAAAATCACCACCTTTTCTTATTCTTGATCTTGTTCTTAACTTTAGTTTTTTCTAGATGAAATCTGCACAATAATTTTTGTTAGCATTTTTTCATCCATTTCCCTCATTCTCATTATAAAAAATCATATTTGATTGCCATTGTATCCCTTTTTCCTCATGTCAATTTTTTTACAATTTAAAGTAATTCAAATTGTTCCATGTGTCATTCCTCTTGATTTCCCCTTCCTTTCATCTCCACATTAGATAAAACAAGGTCAAAGTCAAGATATCACTTTTATTTTACCTAGATTTATGAGAATCTTAGACCCCATGCTATTTGAGGTTCTCTCTATTAGAAACCTTGTCCCAAGTATTCAAATGAAAGTCATCTTTATCACCCATTTTGGGTCTTCTAAATCTGTATGGAGGAGGAATAGAAAAAAATTATCAAGCAAGTTAAAAGATAAAACATTTGAATCAAAAGGCAATGATATCTAAAAGGCAACACAAAAATCTCAAAAGTCAAAATCAAACCAAAAGATGTGATTACAAGCACATCCCCTATCTCCAATCAAATCTCAAACTCCATAATTGGACTCACATAGAGCTGAGGTCCTTTAAGGTGTGGTACGTTAGTAGATTGGAATAGGAGAATTCAACAAACTATATGGTGTTACCTACTTTTTCATGCAAGTACCCAATCTTCATAACAAATTGATAGCTCTATAAAGGGTCCTAAGGGATGGGGAACACATTGTGGGAAGGTAGGTCCATTTTAATTTTCATGCATATAACCTTCATGGGATGATCTATATATTTAGTTTGTTGACCTAAGACTTCTGTGGCTAAGAGAAGTTCTTCAGAGTCCTTAAGGTTGAAAGTCTTTTTGTTTTGACAAACCTAATTTGTGTGTTTTGACTTTGATAAAGAATTCCTCTACTTTGGTTTTTCCTTCATTATCCCCTCTAACCATTTCATTTCCACTCATGATATATAAATTGTGATTCCAAATCTATTTTCCCTTCTTTGATTCATTTTTCTTTTTCTGTTAAAAACATGCTAGCACTAGTTTGTTTCAGTTTTATCTATCTTTAAAATGAAACAACATGTTTGAGAAGCTATGGATTAATTCTTTATTTTTCACCATGATTTTACATTCCTACACTTAATTTCATTTCCTTTTACCATTTTTCAATATTAAATTATCTTACTAGTATGGAAACTTGAGTTTGTATCATTTTTCCATTGATGATTGAGATTTGGATTATTACTACTCACTCATGAATGTTGTTTTACCATTTTTTTCTTCTTTTTACCTTTTTGTTTGATAACCATATTTTTTGACATGTATCCTTGGTTTGACTTGGTGAGTTTTCCTTTCCTACTTAAGGATAGCTTGTTTGAGTTTTTTGGTCTTTAGTATCCTTGGCTTTTCGATCACCTGATTTACTCTTATTGTTTGACTTCGTCTTTTGGTTTAACATAGAACTTGTCACCCTAGCCTGACAAATTTCCCAAGTACATCCCATCCTCATAACACCAACTATCTTGGATTTTCTTATGTTTACTTTTTTTCTCTTTAGTTTTATATTATTGGGTTTGTTGAAAGTGATCTTTTCACCCTACACAATCAAAACTAACAACACAACAGACAACCATCCCACAATAAATGTAAGTCAAGGTACGCATCACATTTATTTTTTAGTTATTTAATTTTTATTCATTTACTTTTAGTTATTTTTTCTTTAAAATACTATAGTTTTTTTAGCATCAACATTATGTGTTCTTATGTTATTTCTCAAAGCACCATCCCCTATTGCATCTTAGTGACATGTGATGAGATTCGAGTGGGGCTTATATATACACATAATATTTTAAACTTTTATCAAATACTAATACTTTACATCTTGAAAGAACCTATTGATACTTAATCTATCTAAGTGTATACCTTAATGGGTGTATTGGGAAAGAGGTTGGCAGACCTTTGGTGCTTTAAAGGATTGTTTTCCCTTATTGCCACATTATTACCAATCTGACCAAATCTTAAAACCATTCCTGAAGATATTACTCCTCCCTTTCACACTCCTCCAGTATTTTTCCTCTTTCCATCCTCATTTTTTTGCCTTAATTGTATTAGGTCGACCCAGGTCAACCCTATATAGTTTAGGGGTATTTTTCACTTTTTGATTTTGTTAGCCCTTCAACCAACCTAGTTTAGACCTAGTGAATTGTCCCTAAAAACATATAGGGTTGACTAGGTCAAACCTATATAGCTAATTTTTTTAAGAGGATTTAGGGAAAGATATACCTATAAATACAACATCATTTCATCATTATTTTAGATATTAAATCAAGATTTATTATTCACTCATTCTTCTTCACAATCTACTCTTCCACCATTCTATTTGAGGAGTCTTAGCTTAGGGTTTCTACTTGGATAATCTAGTCTTATGGATACGTGTTAGATGCTTTGGCCTTTATTAGTGATATTTATAGACCAAAACAACCTCTTTAGAATCCATTTTGGCCAAGGGAGAGATTGAGTCTTGATGGATTCACATTCAGGTAAGTATATTCTAAATTTGTTCTCCTTTCTTTAGTAGATATAAATAGAATAAATGTTGGCTTGAATAATACTACTCTTCATATTCCATATATTAGGGTCTTACTCATACTTAGCTTAATTGATATTATCCTATACATGTTTTGATTATTTTACTAAACCCTCATGTTGTGCCAAAATCTTTGGTGTGCACTAGATTATATTTACTTTTTTGTTTATTAGAATAGAGTGAATATTAAACCTAGGACTCTTTTAGGGTTGTTTCATAATTGTGTTAGACTATAGGCTTTGGAACCCTACCTCACATGGTGTATTTTCATAAGTTATCCCCATATTAGTCATGCTACCACTTAATAAATGTATTCCCAATCAGAAGTGTAGGTATGCTCTATCTTCTCTGACTCAAGATTAATTTATAAACATGATGCATTTTTGATTGCATACACACTAGAATCACTCTCTTTAAAGCCTTATTTATATCTAATTATATCTGAAACATTTTGTTTCTCAATGATATCCACCTCACCATTTTTTTTGAAAATCTCTCCTTCTCAATTGAATGCTCAAATGCTTCCCTCAATGTAACTAGTTATCCTTCACAAAAGGAGGGTGTGGGAGGGAAAGAGACTTCATTTATTTTCTTGAAAATTGATATTGTCTTTACAACTTAGGATTTTTGGATGGATGAGATGATTTTATTACTCTTGGAGAGATGGAGAAAGGACTTGTGTTAAGGATGCTTCATTTTTCTCCTTCCACTGCTCAATTATTATATCAAACTTTGATGTGTCTTGAACTTCATGAATAGCTACAACTTAAAGGGTAGGTGAATAAATTGAAGAACTCTCTTGAATTGACCTCCTTACGTTTCTCTTTTTCTTATATTTGGATGGCATGGGGGAAAGCTATTTATCAAGAGTAAGCATGATATAATCAAGGGTCTTAGTCTAATAAGGTCTCGAAGATGGAATAGTTTTAGGATATTGAGGGAGAGTGGGTGAAGGTGACATTGACATTGACCTCTATTGATGGCATAGTGTAATTTGGATTGGGTTTGGATCAAAATAAGGTTGATTTGGATTAGGAGGAGGCATATAAGTCTGAAAGTATTGCATTTGCTTCCTCTCTTTGATTGCTAATATAATCTCCATACATTGAATAAAGCTTGTTGTTTCTATCACTTTACCAATTAACACATGTTGGTTTTATCTCTCAATAGCTGCCCAATGAGACTTGATAAAATTCATTAAGTCCCTCATCATTGGAATTAATTCATTATGAATGGAATTATTAGGAATAATTAGACCAAGTTCCATCTCTCTATCAGCCCCCTCATTTATATTTCAATTTTTTCAAGGGTTTTTAGAGGTATAATTACTAAGGGGCTAAATCAGTGAGCCCAACTAATCCAACTTCAATTCAAATCTTTAAAAACACTTGATTAGTTACCATAAGATTTCATGAAGCATACACATCATTCATAGCAATGAATAAGAGAGACAACGCAAGATCAAACACATAACACATGATATATTTGGGAAACCCTCTTGGGGAAGAAAACCCACTAGAACATGTAATTGGAATATTGTCTTATAATAAAAAGAACCAATTTATACTATCTACAACTGATCAAGTAACTACCATCCCTTATTTAGTGAGACTATAATCCCACAATGTGATATAACACCTATCTAGCTGAGCCACCACAATAACTAGACTTTTATCAAGTTTCACATTTCAAAGAGGTTGCAACCCCCTAGATGTTTAGATGACACAAAAATACCAATTAATAACACATATCTTGAACATTTATATCATACCAAACTAATGGAGATATAAATTATATTATCTCTCTTCAACTCTATAATCTTAATGTATCCAAAGCCACTTTTTGGATCACCCTAGACCTCTTCACTCATCCTCAACCTACAAGATCACTATTATAACATCAAAAACATGAATAATAGGTCATAAAATTAGTACACACTCTACTCTAATAATCAACTCATCTATTGGATACTCTCCCTCTCTTTTGCTCCACAATTCTCACACACACTCCTCTTCCAAATCTATAAATCAACTTCTTTGGTCTCACTATTTATAGAGCATTCATGAAAATCACTATATTGGTTGGACATTAGACATGTATTATCCCTTAATGAATATATAATATGAATACACAACTCATTACAATCTTCATAGGTTGACCATAACACCCATGGGTCACCTTTAAGAAAATACACCTATCAAATAGGCCCTTGTAGCCCTTATAGGTCTCAACGAGACGTATTCAGCCATTTAGAACTTCATAAAGTAAAAAAATAACATAATAAAACTTAAAATTACATATTTCCATTCTAAATTAACATTTTTACATCCTCAAATTATTATAATCATCTTTTTACTCTTTTGTGTAAGATCAATCTGTTAGGGTGTGGAGCTAAAAGCTTCACTGATGCAGACACGGAGAAGGCCATTGGAGGGGTTGCTGAAGGTTGCTAAGCGTCAAGGAAACCGGCGTCGGTCTGATCAGCCGACGTCAGCAGGACAGTGAAGAGAAGCAACTGACGTCGGTCATGGGTCAGCCGGCGTCGGTCACCTCCAGGCAGACAGGGACCGACGTCGGTCGCCTGTGTGGTTCGACTGCGAGCTTATTACGGGCAGTTAACTAACAAACCAAGTGTTTGCATGATTAGAGCTATTTTTAGACTAAGAGCTGTGGATCTAATTATTGTAATTAGATGTCTAATTATTGTTTGGATGAGATCTATATAATAGACTCATGGTTGTATTGGAAAAGTGTTCTAGTTTGAGTTGAGCAAAGTTTGCTCCTTCTGTGTGTGAAGTGAGTAAGGGTGTTCCTCCTAGTTCCCTATCAGTGCCAAGCTTGGTACTGGTTGGAGAATCATAAGGACTTGGTGAGGCAAGGACAAGGGTTCTTCAGGTGTGTGTAGGATCTTGGTCACAGTTGCATGGCCTATATAGGAGATCTACATGATAAGTAAGATCGTTGATCTGCAGGTGTATGTGTGTGCAAGGTCAAGGTTCACAGGGGAGCAAAACTGTGTTTGATTTGTAGGTGTGCAGGATCATATAGACAGCAACACAACAGGGAGCAGTATCAGGCAGGATCTACTTGGAGTACAGGTGTGTACTCAGATAGAGCAAGAGAGGAAGGCAAGGGAGTTCCTTCCATAAGTATGGTCTGTTGAATTACATGTTGTTGCAGGTTCATGGGAGATCTAATTTAAGTATGTGGAGTACTTGTTTGAGTGTGTGGAGCACTTGTAGTGTGCGTGGAGCACGGGAGGTGAACACCAACTCTGTATTTGAGTTGGGTGTTGGGACCTGAGAGGGAGAGCTTTGGGGAGAAGAATTACTGTTCACTTGAGGTGTGGGAAACCTCTGTAAGGTGGTGGAGAAGAAGTGGCATCTTCTTTATTGTATTCTTTTCTATATAAAGTGTTAATACAATTTGTGTATTGTCTCTCATATCATGTGTTATTCTGAATTCTAGTTACTTGGTGAATCTAGTTAATTTCCACATATAAAGTTGCTTGGTTTGGTAATCATATTGTGCTCTTTTGGTGGAGCAAGATCCTGACAAGTGGTATCAGAGCAAGGTTGTTGGCTCATAGCTTGATACCACTGACAAGTAGTATCAGAGCTTTTGGTTGGGATACTAACAGATTGGTTTAGATCTAGGTAGTGTGTTTTGATTACAGGTCACTCTCAGGGGTTTCTGATTGAGTGGGAGTAGAGCAATGGCAGATGAAAGTAAGCTAAGAATGGAGGAGTTGAAAAGCACAGATGGTCACTCACAGTCCTATGGAAAGAAAGAGCAGGTAAAAGATTATTGTTGGTTGGTAGCAGATCAGCATGAAGAGACTGAAGAAGCAGATGTAGCAGGTGTTGTTGCACAGGATGCTCTAGGAGGTTTCTTGGATAAAGTTGAATCTTGGATAAAAGATTCAGTTGCCTCTTTCCATGCAGTTCTAGGTAGAGGAGCTGGTGAGCCTTGCCAAAGAATTGGCAAAGGGGAAGTGAAGCTGAAATTGCAGGCGGCCAACACACAGGTGTTGATGAAGGTCATGCAGGTCCCAGGTTTGGAGATATGGCTAATTTCTTTAGAAATATTGGGTGATGAGAGATGCACAAGAACTCTCACAGTGGATGCACTTGAATTAGCTGGTGGTAAGAAAACAGGTACCCTTTATCTACTTGTTTATATTACTGATTCTTCTTTTGTTGCAGAGACGTGGCTTCGTAGGCTTGGTCACATGAGCAGGAAGGAGATGCATGTTCTTAAGTGGAAGACAGATATATTTGATAGGCTTAAGAACTGGAAAGCCTTGGTGTTTACGGAGGAGATGGCAGAC
Organism: Torreya grandis; assembly: GCA_037957365.1. Lineage (NCBI taxonomy): Eukaryota > Viridiplantae > Streptophyta > Pinopsida > Cupressales > Taxaceae > Torreya > Torreya grandis. The sequence goes on along the minus strand of JARHVA010006528.1, from coordinate 433,940 downwards.
AGAACCCAGTGGATGTGGCTGGATACTTCTAAGCAGGGCAGTTTAGACATGGGTATTGATTCAAAGGAGCTCACGGGTAAAAAGTCATCACTCACAGGCAAACACAGGTACCGATGTCAGTCAGGAGGAACCGATGTCGAACAGACAAGTGCCGATGTCGATCATGTGCAGACTGAAGCCGGTGATGTCGGGCAGGGTAAGACCGATGTCAGTCATGGGACTGACGTCAGTAGTATTTAAGACCGATGTCGGTCAGAGGACTGACGTTGGCAGTAGGGACACCGCAGGGTCGGTAGTCAGGGATAGACGCATGGGAACTGACATCAGTCAGATGCAGACTGTGGGGTGACCAAGGTCGGTCACTGTAACGGATTTTGGGTGGATAACACGCTGTCAAAGAGTCTCAAACACCCATACGGAGGACTGAAGACGTAAGTAGGCCCTCAAATTCGTTGTTCCTCTTCTTTATACATGTTGCTGATTGTAGAGCAGGAAGGATCCAAGAAACAGGTGTGAGATTGGCATGGATGAGGATGTGATTCCTTGGAGGAGAACCAAACAGGTGTGTTTTGGTAGGGTTGCCAGTAGGGATGAAAGCACAGAGACGAATGGATACCTTAGTAGAAGAATAGAGAGAATGGATACGTGAGACGGAAGACCAGGTATATGGTCTTGAGGAGCTGCAGGATAGTGGTACAGGTTTTGATAGGTGGAGGACGAAGCATGGCTTCAGTCAATGTCAGGGTAACTACTATGGTTTGTCTTACCAGGTGGATGATGAGTTGCGACATCATTCTATTGTTGTATGTGGATGGTATGTTTTGCTAGCAGGATTGTACATACAGGGTTTTGCTGAGCTAAGGGTAAGATTAGTTCAGTGTCATGTCATGAGGAGTTTGGAGCATCGAAATTCTTTGACATGGGAGACATGGAGATCACAGGTTGATTTTGTCTCGAGTGGGAGCTAATGTGAATCAGGTGTTGGTGAGGTTTAGGATGCAGAGCCGGAGCACACTAAGGGCTGGACAGGTACAGTGTCCAAAATCACATAAGGTCTGGTATAGACCTGAGTATTCCCATGCAGTGGGAGCTGTCAGAGAGTTAGGAGCCAATTCAGGGAAGTGGGTTCTCAGGTATTTGAGAGGGACCGATAGCAGGGATTCGTGCTATGCAGGGTCAGGACTTCACTACATGTATTTGTAGGTTCGGATGTGGCAGGGTACTCGGATGATAGGAGGTACACCACGGGATGTGTGGTGGGTTGTCTTCAGGATTGATCTTGAAGAGGGATACAAACCAGGAAATAGATTAGACGGAGTATAGGTACAGGTACAGTGCAGCTATTTATCTCCAAGTGGGAGATTGTTAGGGTGTGGAGCTAAAAGCTTCACTGATGCAGACACAGAGAAGGCCATTGGAGGGGTTGCTGAAGGTTGCTAAGCGTCAGGGAAACCGGCGTCGATCTGATCAGCCAACGTCGGCAGGACAGTGAAGAGAAGCAACCGACGTCAGTCATGGGTTGGCCGGCATCGGTCACCTCGAGGCAGACAGGGACCGACGTCGGTCGCCTGTGTGGTTCGACTACGAGCTTATTACGGGCAGTTAACTAACGAACCAAGTGTTTACATGATTAGAGCTATTTTTAGATTGAGAGCTGCGGATCTAATTATTGTTATTAGATGTCTAATTATTGTTTGGATGATATCTATATAATAGACTCATGGTTGTATTGGAAAAGTGTTCTAGTTTGAGTTGAGCAAAGTTTGCTCCTTCTGTGTGTGAAGTGAGTAAGGGTGTTCCTCCTAGTTCCCTATCAGTGCCAAGCTTGGTACTGGTTGGAGAATCATAAGGACTTGGTGAGGCAAGGACAAGGGTTCTTCAGGTGTGTGTAGGATCTTGGTCACAGTTGCATGGCCTATATAGGAGATCTACATGGTAAGTAAGATCGTTGATTTGTAGGTGTATGTGTGTGCAAGGTCAAGGTTCACAGGGGAGCAGAACCGTGTTTGATTTTCAGGTGTGCAGGATCATATAAACAACAACACAACAGGGAGCAGTATCAGGCAGGATCTACTTGGAGTACAGGTGTGTACTCAGATAGAGCAAGAGAGGAAGGCAAGGGAGTTCCTTCCATAAGTATGGTCTGTTGAATTACAGGTTGTTGCAGGTTCATGGGAGATCTACTTGAAGTACGTGGAGTACTTGTTTGAGTGTGTGGAGCACTTGTGGTGTGCGTGGAGCACGGGAGGTGAACACCAACTCTGTATTTGAGTTGGGTGTTGGGACCTGAGAGGGAGATCTTTGGGGAGAAGAATTACTATTCACTTGAGGTGTGGGAAACCTCTGTAAGGTGGTGGAGAAGAAGTGGCATCTTCTTTATTGTATTCTTTTCTGTATAAAGTGTTAATACAATTTGTGTATTGTCTCTCATATCATGTGTTATTCTAAATTCTAGTTACTTGGTGAATCTGGTTAATTTCCGCATATAAAGTTGCTTGGTTTGGTAATCATATTGTGCTCTTTTGGTGGAGCAAGATCCTGACACAATCAACTTAAACAATAACCTTGTACACAAGAACACCATGAATGAACACACAGTCAACTTCATAAGCATTATTTATACTCAATATATATTTATCACACATCTAAAATACATACATATGATCCTCATAGATATTTAAAAACTCTCATATATCTAAGTTATCATGAAACATCAAAATAATATTAAGACAAGCTCAATTTTCCTTTTTGGGTCACTTGGAGAACATGTATGAACACAAAGTCAACTTTGAACCTCAATAAATTTAACTATACACACTTTAAATTATTAAAATATATATTTAAATATTAAAATTATAGTCATATACATATTTTATTTTTACACCATGATTTAATTATCCATAGATCAAAAGTTATTGCCAAAATATAGAGTACTGGTTTTTCCTTTGTTAAATTCAAATATTTGAATCCAAACAGTCACAGTTAAAAATTGACCACTTTTCTCATATATCATGTACTCATGTATTTATATTAAACTAGAAACATAAATATTATTTTAAATTTAACACATAGTACACCAATTCCCAAATATTAAACTTCAAACAGTTGAACTCATCTTGTGAGATCTTGCAATCTTGACTCAATGTGCACTGGCGATCTTTACGGGATTGTCCTTTCTTTAACAATGCTAGAAAACTATCACTTTGACATTTTGATTTTAATTTTCACCATTCATATTTATCATTATAAACACCCTCTCACTATTTATTCTTGGAATAATCTCTATCTTTATCTCTTCTCAATAGTAAACATGGAACGCTTGGCACCATCTTGTTACATCCTAACATCTTGGAATAAACACACTTCATCGATCCTTTTGTAAGAATATTGATCATTAGCTTCATTAACCAATAAAAATTTTTACCCATTTTAATTAATATATATCTTAGATAAATTTTTATGATCACTTGTGCACCATTGGATCTCTATTTGGTCATAAACTTTAACTATTGCAAAATCGACTATGGGGACCATTGCTTATCTATCTAGAATGCCAACTTTAGACCTCAATAAATTTTTATGCGCTTAGATGCATGATCTAAAATTTGTATCATATTATCTCCTAAAATATTATAATCTAAATATATGTTAAACTAATCTTTAAACCTTCACATGTGTGATATATAACTCCATTAAAATACTCACTCAGATTTTTTCTATCATAGAGACAACTATGTCAAGAACTACCTAGAAGGCAAAATTTGCACATGCATATCTTTTGATATGATTCATTGCATGACTTGAAAATTATAAAAAATTAAATAGGAATAAAAATTATCAAACCCATATGATAATTTTCTCATTTCACCTTCAAATATATGAAATATAATACCATTACAAAGCCTACTCAATTTTTCTTGCCATATTGTAAATTTGGCTAAGTATGGGAAAACACTATCAAAGTACCTAGGAGCCCAAATTTGAACATACATATATTTTTTCATGATTATTCAAATGAAATAGGATTGAGTTTATAATATATATAAAAAAAATTATCACAACCATATGACCAAATCCCCTTGACTCATACACACGTGGCAATGGTGATGTCAGCAAACTGCCTACTTAGATTTTTTTACCACTAGACCAAAAATGTGTAGATGAAAACAATGATAATCCAAATGAAATAAAATCATGAAAAAATGAAATAAAATCTTATAAAAAATATTAAGTACCTATTTCACATCCTCAAATAATCATATTCATCCCTAAATATTTAAACTCTAAAGATCAACCAATCCTTCTTCAAGCAAACTAGGACAAGCACATTGCACACTTTATCATTGATACATATACTATAAATACACTTAATCCACTCATGAGGACACCTCCATGACACCATCATGAATTAATTTACAACTCTCAAAAAATATTCCCCTTTATCATTGATGTCAACACCCATCAATATGCAACTTACCTTTCTTCTCTGTCTTCAAGTACTCTCACAATAGGAAAATTTTCCCCCTTTGACACAATGACAAATTGGGCACTAACTGATCTTTAGGATCTGATTATATTAAAAAAAGGATATAACGACCTTATAAATATGATACAAACTCCCCCTTACCTTTATCCTACCTCTTCTTGCCTTTATAACTTCCTCTTGCTCCATGCCAACACTCTCTTCAACCAAGCACTGCAACCAATGAAGAAAGAACACAAAATATACTTAAATATGATATAACTCACCAAGAAACATATAATATGGAATACCCCTAATATTTATAATCCATTACATATATTTATCATCTTCATATCTTTATACACCATGAAGAATCATCACACAGGTTTACTAGCCTCTTCTCTTGAGCCACCTCAGGGACCACCAACAAAACTTCATGCTACTCACAAAATAGAAAAAATGTAAAAAACCAACCTTGAAACTCACCTTGAAATAATCATTCCTTTCTCTTTTGGATAATTTTATCAAAATGTACTTTTCTTCACACTAGGCCTATCTAGCCTCCTTATAGCCCTACTTGGAACTTGCATAGCCCATAAATTTTTCTAGACACAACTTCAAGAGCTGAAACTTCATATCTATATAAATATAATATTCCCCCTTAATAACACCAATTTTCATCACAAATATATTCCTATACAAAATAATTCTTTCAAAAACCTACAGCTAATTATGCTTCCATCTTGACCAAAACATGAATATATTGAAAAACACAAACTTTTAGATATCTGTGAAGCTTGTTTTGATAACCCATTTGTCCCATTAAAATTATTAAAAATATTTATACCTCAACTCATAAGGTAGACCACTTTTCTAGCAGAGCCCAAAACCCTAGAATCTCAAAATAATTAAGGTCAACAAACCTCCTTTTGGTTAGTTCACACCTCTAAAACTTCTTACACACCTGGATATAACCATTACATACTTCTGGACCAAAATTTGAGTCTCCATATATTTGGGAACATTGACTTCCTATAACCCATTTTAGGCTTGCTTTCTCTTAAGAAAAAAAATTGAGAAAACTGAGAGTACTCAAAAATCTTAAATTTGACTTCAACATACCTTCAAACCACAAAAACACTTATATCACATCAAAAATAAGTGAACAAATATTTATTATCATGAAACTCTTCTTGATATTACATAAAACTCATTAAGTCACCTAGAAACACTCATTCTAACCTTGTACTATATCTCCTTCACAAACTATATCTCCTTCACAAATATCTGGAACAAGCTCATGAACTTATTTCTCCCTCTTAACCAAATATCTTCTCTTATTGGCATTATGATCTTGAGCACACAAACTTGCTTCTTTCGCAAGAAAAATGCCTCTTAAGAAGCATAGGCAGAGACATCCTACTTTCCAATGTCATAGAATAATGTGAAATCAAGAACTACCCACAACTCCTCATATTCCTTCTCCTCCTTGGTCATATGATACTTGTAGTTTTTATTCTTATTATTAGTATTAAGATAATCAAAATGATCAACCACTATAACATTATCCTTATCTTCTATGATTGGATTGACAATACATGCATGTAACATAGATTCATGGCATACCTTTTCATCTATAGAATCTTACTTATAGCTTGGAATCTCATCATTAGATACTGACAATGGATGTTATTTGAATTATACTTTCTCAGCAATAATAGTGTGTTCACTTGTATCCATACTCACCTTAGAACTATCCTCAATCAACACCTTAATATTCTCTTTGAACTTGGTCTCTTCATTCTCAATATGAGCAAACAATGAGACCTATTGGCACTTTTCAAATTTTGTAGCTTTCTCCATCATAGAAAAAAGATTACTATAGATTCATCATGACCTACACTTACCACCTTTGGTCTCTATGAGTTAACTTGTCTTTTTTCCTTGCACTATGAGAACCTGAATGAACCTATTCTTAGTTACAGGCCATTGTTTATAGAATCTATAAATGTGACCTCTTTGTTCATAGTTTCAAAAAACCATACTCATTGATGGAAACACAATTTGTCTTACCTTGTTTGGATAGAAGCTTGTAATGTGTCCTATATCATGACAAATGAAACAACTTCCTCTTTTGAAGAGGACTCGCCTTATCTAACCTTATGTGGACAATAGTTTGTAAAGTTTCCCACATCAAGATAGTTGAATCACTTAACTTTGTTCACACCTTTGGACTAATGACCCCCATCATAGTTCCATGCAAACTCATTTCTAACAGATCTCTTGCATTCTCTAGCTTTATGCCCAAATTGATTACATGTGAAACAATAACCATTGAAACATACATACCTCATGGAATTTGGTTGTCTAATATAATTTGTATTCATTCTACCATCACCTTCATTCCTTGTCTAATTATTTGTATTCAAATTATGATTCTAGTTATTCACATTAGTCTTGATCTTGTTTTGAGTTACATTCTTTTATTCTTATTCATATCCAAGACTAGTTTTATCACTAGCATGATTTTGACCATTCAAAATACTATCTAGATCATTTGAGATCTTTTCAAATCTCAAAAATGACTTCACCTTAATAGATGTCTTCTCTAACTCAAATTTCACTAACTCATTTTTGATTACATGCCTTAAACATTCATCTTGTTTGGCTTTCAAACTTGTAGATAGAATTTCCAATTGACAATTGAGATGCTTGACCATAAATTTATGTTCCTTGGTGTCTTCGTTATTTCTTTATTCAAACACATTAAATTTATCCTAATAGTCCTTGAGTTTATATTTCATCTTCTTATTTATCTTCTTCTCAATATTCAATTTTTCAAGAGCATTTATTAATGCAGACTCATACTCCACCTCATCTTCATCATCATCTGAATCACTCCAAGTAAACTCTTTTTGATGTAACTTAATTACTTAGCCATAAATAGAGATTCATTTTTAGTAGGACCATCATCATCATGATCATATTCGAAGTCACTATCTTCACTTTCTTCTGGTGATCTGCAATCTTCTTTGGTGTAGAGATTCTTTTTGTTCTTCAAGGACTTATTCTTGTTGTTATACTTTCCGAATCCTTTCTTTTTTTATGTATTCTTGTCTTCATATTAGTCTTCACCATGTTATTAATTATCATAATTATGAGGGAAATTTATATAAAAATTTATAATCTCTCCACAATTAAAACATTTGAAGGGTAGTTTACCCTTATACTTCCCTAAGCCTATGTTCAATTTCCTAGTAATCAAAACAATTAGTTCATCCTCATCAATGTTAAATATGTCATCCTCTTTGGGTTTATTACTTTTTAAATTATTCTTTGGATTCATTTTAGTCTTTATTTTCTTCATTATTTGGTGGTATATCATCATTTACTCTCATCTCATATGTAGTAAGAGTCCTATATAATTGATCCATCTTTAACTCAGTAAGATCATGAATTATTCTATAGCAAATAATTTTGGATCAAAATTGAGGGATACATAGCTTAATAACTTTTAAACTACAATAGCCTATTTAAGGTTCTCTTTGAGACCTTTGATGATGTTCACAATGTCATAAACTCTCTATAGAAAGGATGCCATAAAATATTAGTCCTTCATCTTGAGACTTTCAAATTACCTTCTATGAGTCTGCAACTTAGCAAGATTGACATTTATATCTCCTTCATAAATGATCTAGATTTTTTCCCATATTTATTTATCAAATTTATAATGGATTACATTGGTGAATTCAGTTTATGTAAGACCACAATTGATGGCACTCATTGCCTTAGAATTATTCTCAAATAGATTTTTGTCTGTAGCACTAAATGGAGGAGTAGTAGGACCAACATAACCATCCAAAACAAATTTCCATACATCAAATGATAGGGACATAATGTATGTACTCACCCTTACACTCAAAAAATCATCATTGGATCCATTGAACATCACTGCTTGCTTATTAGAGAAATATCCCTGATGACTACCCATATAGTACCTTGGATCACCTTCAAGCTAACAAGCCTTCACCAAAGGACTTGATCTAATACCAATTGTTAGAGGTACAATCACTGGGGGGGGGTGAATCAATGAGCCCAAATAATCCAAATTCAATTTTAATTTTTAAAAATGCTTAATCAGTTACCAGAAAAATTCGTGAAGCATACACATTGTTCATAATAATGAATAAGAGAGACAATGCAAGATCAAACACATAATGCATGACATATGTGGTAAACCCTCTTGGGGGAGAAAACCCATTAAAACCTATAATTAGACTACTATCCTATAATAATAAGAACCAATTTAGACCATTTTTAACTAATCAAGGAACTACCATCCCTTATTTAGTGACACTATAATCCAACAAGGTGATACAACACTTGTCTAGCTGAGTTGCCACAACAACTAGAATTTTAGCAAGTTTCACCTTGTAAGGAGGATGTAAGCCCATAGATGTTGGGATACCATAATAACACTTATAAAAAACACATATCCTATAAATTTATTTCCTACCAAACTTATGGAGATACAAAGTATATTATCTCTCTTCAACTCTGCACACTCAATGTATCCAAATCCACCTTTTGGATAACCCTAGACCTCTTCGCTCATCCTCAACCTATAAGAAAAATATTATAACTTCAAAAACATGAAAAATATATCATAAAATAATTCCACACTCTACTCTACTCATTATTTCATCTAATAGGTATTATCCCTCTCTTTCACTCAATAATTCTCACATACATACTCCTCTTCCAAGTCTAGAAATCAACTTCTTTGATTTCACTATTTATAGAGCATTCATGAACATAACTATCTTAGGCAGCCATTATACATGAATTATAACTTAATGAATATATCATATAAAGACACAACTCAATACAGTCTTCATAGGTTGGCCATAACACCCATGGGTCACCTTTAAGTAACTACACCTATCAACTAGGCACTTATAGCCCTTATAGGTCTCATGGAGACCTCTTCACCCATTTAGCATTTCATTGAGATAAAAGAACATATTATCACTTAAAATTACACATTTCCACTCTGCATGACCCCTTTTACATCCTCAAATGGTTATAGTCATCATTTCACTCTTCTATGCAAGCTCAATCAACTTAAATAATGGCCTTGTACATAGGAACACCATGAACAAACATACAATCAATTTATTAAGAATTGTTCATACTTAATATATATTTATCGCACTTAAAAATTAAATACAAATTATCCTCATGGAGTCTAAAACACTTCCCAATAGCTAAGTCATCATGAAACATCAAAACAATATCAATACAAGCTCAATTATCCTTCATAGGCCACTTTCAGAACATGCATGAACACAATCAAATTTGAATCCAAATCCACCTTTTGGATAACCCTAGACCTCTTCGCTCATCCTCAACCTATAATAAAAATATTATAACATCAAAAACATGAAAAATATATCATAAAATAATTCCACACTCTACTCTACTCATTATTTCATCTACTAGGTATTGTCCCTCTCTTTCACTCCACAATTCTCACACACATACTCCTCTTCCAAGTCTAGAAATCAACTTCTTTGACTTCACTATTTATAGAGCATTCATGAACATAACTATATTGGTCAGCCATTAGACATGAATTATAACTTAATGAATATATCATATGAAGACACAACTCAATACAATCTTCATAGGTTGGCCATAACACCCATGGGTCACCTTTAAGTAACTACACCTATCAATTAGGCACTTATAGCCCTTATAGGTCTCATGGAGACCTCTTCACCCATTTAGCATTTCATTGAGAAAAAAAATAACATATTATCACTTAAAATTACACATTTCCACTCCGCATGACCCCTTTTACATCCTTAAATGGTTATAGTCATCATTTCACTCTTCTATGCAAGCTCAATCAACTTAAATAATGGCCTTGTACATAGGAACACCATGAACAAACATACAATCAATTTATTAATAATTGTTCATACTTAATATATATTTATCACACTTAAAAAATAAATACAAATTATCCTCATGGAGTCTAAAACACTTTCCAATAGCTAAGTCATCATGAAACATTGAAACAATATCAATACAAGCTCAATTATCCTTCATAGGTCACTTGCAGAACATGCATGAACACAATCAAATTTGAATCCAAATCCACCTTTTGGATAACCCTAGACCTGTTCGCTCATCCTCAACATATAAGAAAAATATTATAACATCAAAAACATGAAAAATATATCATAAAATAATTCCACACTCTACTCTACTCATTATTTCATCTACTAGGTATTGTCCCTCTCTTTCACTCCACAATTCTCACACACATACTCCTCTTCCAAGTCTAGAAATCAACTTCTTTGATTTCACTATTTATAGAGCATTCATGAACATAACTATCTTGGTCAGCCATTAGACATGAATTATAACTTAATGAATATATCATATGAATACACAACTCAATACAATCTTCATAGGTTGGCCATAACACCCATGGGTCACCTTTAAGTAACTACACCTATCAATTAGGCACTTATAGCCCTTATAGGTCTCATGGAGACCTCTTCGCCCATTTAGCATTTCATTGAGAAATAAAACAACATATTATCACTTAAAATTACACATTTCCACTCCGCATGACCCCTTTTACATCTTCAAATGGTTATAGTCATCATTTCACTCTTCTATGCAAGCTCAATCAACTTAAATAATGGCCTTGTACATAGGAACACCATGAACAAACATAAAATCAATTTATTAAGAATTTTTCATGCTTAATATATATTTATCACACTTAAAAAAAAATACAAATTATCCTCATGGATTCTAAAACACTTTACAATAGCTAAGTCATCATGAAACATCGAAACAATATCAATACAAGCTCAATTATCCTTCATAGGTCACTTGCAGAACATGCATGAACACAATCAAATTTGAACCCAAATAAATTTTACTATACACACTTTTAATTATTTAAATATATATTTATATATGCATGTTTTAGTCCTCTACATCTTTTATTTTTACACCATGATCAAATTGTATATAGATCTAAAGTTATAGAAAAAATATAAAGCACTAGTTTTAACTTTGTTAAATTCAAATATTTGAATTCAAACAATCATATTTAAACATCAAACACCTTTATCTCATATATTTTCCTAAAATATTTATATTAAATGTGAAACATAAATATTATTATAAATTTAATTCATATTTCACCAATGAACAAACTTTAAATAGTTGACCTCATCTCACGTAATCTTGCAATCTTGACTCAATGTGCATCATCGATCTCTATGGGATTGTCCTTGATTTAAAAATGATAGAAAATTGTCACTTTGACCTTTTTAATTTAATGTTCACCATTTATATTGATCATTATTAACACTCAATCACCATTTATCCTTGGAATAATCTCAATCTTTATCTCTTCTCAATGTTAAACATCAAACACATGGCACCATCTTGTTGCATCTTGACATCTTGGAATAAACACACTCCATTGATATTTTTGTAAGGAGATTGATCTTTAGCTTCATTAAAAAACAAAAAAATTACCCATTTTACTTACTATTCGCCATATATAATTTTTTATGATCACTTTCACATGATTGGATCTCTATTTGGTCTTTAACTTTAACTCTTATAAAATCGACTATGTATGGGACTCTTGCTTACCTACCTAGAAGGCCAACTTTGGACCTCAATAAAAAAAAATTCACTTAGACACATGATATAAAATTTGGACCATATTATTTTCTCAAATAGTATAATCCAATCATGTGTCAAAATTCTCCAAAAACCTTCACACATGCAATATGTAACTCCAGTAATTTTCTCACTTAGATTATTTCTACCACAGAGCCAACTATGTCAAGAACTATTTGGAAGGATGAATTTGCACATGCATACATTTTTATATGATTTATTTCATTAAATACAAATTATTTAAAATCAATTAGGAATAAAAATGAACAAACCCATATGTTCATTTTCTCCTTGCACCTTCACATGTGTGAAATATAACACCAAAAAGCTTACTCAGATTTTCTTGCCACATTAAAAATTTGGATAAGTATGGTAAAACACTATCAAACTACCTAGGAGTACAAATTTAAACACTCATATATTTTAGCATGCTTAGTTTCATGACCTAAGATTGAGTACATAAGATCTAGTCACAAAATATATGAATGTTCAAAGTTGTACTCCTAGGTAGTTTGAAATTTTATCATGCTTAGTTTCATGACCTAAGATTGAGTACATAATATCTAGTCACAAATTTTAACACAACCATATGACCAACCCCCCTTGACTCATCTACATGTCATAATGGTGACATTAACAAACTGCCTATTTAGATTTTCTACCACTAGACCAAAAATGTCTAGATGAAAACAATGATCAACCAAATGAAATATAATCATTAACACAATAACTCAAATCTTATAAAATATCTTAAGGACCTATTTCACATCCTAAAATCATCATATTCATCCCTGACCATGCAAACTTTTAATACCAACCAAGTCTTCTTCAAGCATACTAGGACAAGCACATTACACACTTTATCATTGTCACATAAACTATCAAGGCACTTCATCCACTCACTAGGACACCTACATGACACCATTGACAACTTTTTAACAAGGTTTTGTTTTAACTTAAGAAGTTTGGAGTAGGAGAAATATAAATTTGACAAGGTTAACTAGAGGGATAAGTAGGCTATCAAAGTGGTTGATTTGAATTTGGAGATGGCATATAAATAACTTGATAGTATTGGTGAGTTTGACATTTTATTATTTGAGAAGCACTTGGTGTGAATACATGAATTTGAAGGCATAGAGTATGCATTTTAACCTAAATAATGATGTGAATACATACCAATTTTTTGATTTTTAGACCCTTAGGTTGATTATAGTTGTTGAGATTCACTTGGATTCACCATTGATGCTTGTGTTCATTCTTCCAAAGGATGATGTATTGAAATAATCATAAATAAATATTCAATATATGAATTATTTTCCCACCAGGCATGCCAAAATAGTTTATCATCAAAATTTGCACCCATGAGGAGGTTATTAAAGCCTCCTCATTTAAGTGATAGCATGGGAAAAATTTTAGGTTGTGGGTGACCTTAAGATTGGATTAAACCTCTTGATAGGTCTATCTCTATTAATGTATCACTTAAGAAATATAATATAAGATACTATGTGAAAGGGAAGAGAGAGAGAGAACTAAAAATAAACTAAACTAGGGGGTGATTCACCAAATTTATCTCCTCCACCTACCTATTATGTACTAAGAACATGAACCATAACTAAATCTAATTGCATAATTCAAATGATGTCTCTAAACATGAGTGTTTCACATATAGGCTATAACATAATGCATAGACTAAGGGATTTGATCAAGAGGTCTCTAAAGACACTAATTAATTCTTCCAATTTTGATCCATCCAAAGCTATTTAGAGTCACTCCATATGACCTATAAATATAACCATCACTTTTAAGGAGGTAAACATTACAAGGAAAAATGAAATGAAGTAACATATTATAACTATAATTCATCAACTAACATGAACATACACTAGTTGAAAGCATAATATTAGGATAGAACTCAACTTTATTCATCTCAAAGGTAAAGTACACGTGTTTATTTGGATAGGGATATGCCATATTCAGTAAAAGGATCCTTTCAATGCATAAATAAGGCATACATATAAGAGAAGGAAGGAGAGAGAGAGAGAGTTAGAGAGAGAGAGAGAGAGAGAGAGAGAGAGAGAGAGAGAGAGAGAGAGAGAGAGAGAGAGAGAGAGAGAGAGAGAGAGAGAGAGAGAGAGAGAGGTATCAATATCTATTTATTTATTTTAAGAAATCATAAAATGAGTTACAATCAAGAAGTAAATTCCAAAGGATAGTTATGAAGTCTCTCTTCAACCTATGTATGATCCATCTGATGACAACTTGAGCAAGGTGGTATAGGAGTTATACTTGTCTTGGTGATTCACCCTTGAGAAATTGAAACCACCCCTTCAATTTATTATGAGTGACTAGTCATATTTTTTGGGTCTAACTACTTTAGATGCTTGTTAAACATCTGTAATCATTCATCTTGTCACCTATGTTCTATAATTTTCTTCAATATTCTCCCATTTTCTCTCTTGAAGGCATATTCCTTGTAGCCCTATTTAGGTAAAAATCTCCTTGTTTTTATATATCCATAGGGATTATATGAAAATTAAGGGAAGATTTGGGTACCCATTATCCCCTTATAGAACACAAAATTTTAGGTCCCAACTCCCAAGGCAAATCTACTTTCTTAATACCCACCTTTCCTAATTAGGCCTAATGTAAACTTATAGTCTTATAGACCATAAAAATACATATATAACCACATAAAAACCACCAAAATACTTTAGGTAACATCAAAATGGGTCTGATGACAAATTTTCAAGAGATTTCATGGGTTAGAACTTGAGTCGGGTGAGTTGCAATCTTTCCTAGCCCTAATTTGCAAAAGTGTAAGCCTAAGTAGGTCAAGAGAAAAAAAAATCATGATATAATTTTTCAAGTTAATATATACCATTATATCATATTACATGGTTTTGGACACTTCATTTATCTTCAAAGCTCATCTTTATCATGCAAAGTTAGCTCTCTTAAGAATGTTGACCTACAGTTCTATAGACTTGTGGGTCTGCATTTCTCATAGTTTGATCCCTTGATGATGTTATATTTGGTCATTTAATCCCTGTATTTATCTCCTTGGACCTCATACCAATTTTAAATATCAAATACCCATTGAAAAACCTCAATTTTGCTTGTAAACATGAAAATGGTACTCTTTAGCCATGTAGCCTACTAGTGCATCTCGAGAATAATCTTGGGGTTTGGTCCATTAGTTTTTAATCCTTTGAGAGTATTTATATTTACCTTTACATGTATCAAATGCCATTTCACCTGAACTATTACTCAAGATCTCAAAATGACTATTCATAAGACCTTTTTTCTTGACCTTGATGGTTGTAGATGTACATTTAGACTATGTATGCATTGGGTGAATACTTATAAGTGATGTAATGGTTATATGTAATGAGGTTTTATTTATTATAACTCATAATAACCATTATTTTCTTCATTCTTAGGTATGTTAGATACTTGTTTATATTTGATACCTTGTAAGAGAGTCCACATTAACATTGCTAAAGGACTGTCACCTATATTATTGGAGTGAACATGTTCATGAAGTGAGTTTATCAATATTATAGATTATAATTTTAGCCAAATATTTCACTAACATAAAAAAATAAACCAATTTACCTAGTGGGTTCTTAAGGAACAAAACCTAGAAGCAACATTACTCCATTTAGACTCAACAGTCTTGAAACCTCCTTCAACAAGGTTTTTAGTAAGACATAATTTAGCTTACCTAGATCACTTATTTTGTGGATTAACCACTCATACACAATTTAAAATCACTAAAAATGTATTCAATTATTTTATATTAAATTCAAACACCGTGAATCTTCCTTTTCTATTAATTTTTGACAACCACCTATAGGAAGCTCTATGCACAATCAACATACTTACTAATTATCTTAATATTTGACCTTATTGGTGATTTATTATGGTATAAATAAAGTATAGTAATATTTAAATATATTATTACACCATTATCCTTCTAGAAACAAACTTATTCTATTCCCAAAGACATCATAGTTCTTAGGAACCCTGCCTGCCACATTCAAAATAATAAAAACATGACATTTTTTATATCTTGGATACCCACACATGAAAAATTATGATGGAGGATGATATGAGAGGAATAATAATGTCCCTATTGATATCCACCAATAAACAATGTGAATCCATTAGCTTGAAACTTGCTAGAACAAGAATATTCTACCTATGGGGTTTTAAAAGGGTTTTGGGCTGCTTAACTTGTTAGTCATTGGTCATAAAGTTAAGCCCATATAAAATATAATTAATGCCTATAATCTTCATGGAATAGGGGAACCTATCCATCCCAAAGATAACTATTTCTAACTCTCTTTCCTATTCATGGAATGAACACTTTAAAATGGTCTTCACTAGCTTGTAAAGAGGTTGATGGAGAAGATGAAATGTTTTTTGCATTCTTTGGGCCTGATATTGCTGCCAAAAGGTTTACATGACTCTAAAATCCCATAGGAGACCTAAAACCATCAATTTATAACCTGAATTGGCCACCTTCATGTTGAAAAAATGATTTTCAAGCCCTTGACAAGTGTGTTTATATGTTATACTTTAGTTTCTTGATCTTTTAAGTGTCCCACCACTCCTTGCACATTAAACTAACTTGGGTGAACATGTGTGAGGGAGTGATAAATTTTAAAAATCTTAGACATGTGTTGGAGTACCCAAAATACAATTAACTCTTATTATCAAAAGTGACATTACCTTAATATCTCTAAAACTACCTTAACCTTTGATAAACATGAAATAATAATTTTTCACCTTGTCATACCTTGCATTTAGAAACATTCATCCACCATAAGACAATATATCACATTATAAATTCAATACACCAACATTTCACCATGGGTCAACATACCTTGACCTTTTCAAAGTAACCTTAAACTTTACTAAAATAACTTAATCTCTCCAAAACTCAAATAAGACCTTCATGAAGGGATGGATGATAAAACTATATTCTTGATTCACTTTTTATAGACCATGAAATAGACCTTAATATGAAAAACACTTGAAAAAACACCTTGTTATGAATAAGTTTGACTAACAGAAAAAGATAAAGACTCTCAAAAGTATACTAACAAGGTTAAACAAGTGTATAATCAAAGTTTAAAATTGTCCTCACTCATGTTATCCAATTTTGGCTAACAATATATTTTACAACTAAGGGCATCTACTACTTAGTTTTCCTTAGCCTTAATATAGTTGATATCAAAATTGTAATCAAAAATAAATTCTAACCACCACCTTTGGTGAGTATTGAGGTTGGGTTGGTTGAAAATATACTTAATACCTAGATTGTCAATCTTAAGTTTAAAGGGTTTACCAAATAAATAATGTCTCCAAACCTATAAGGCATGAACTAAAGTGACCAATTCCAAATCATGAGGAATATTATTAGCCTCATATGGCTTAAGTTTCATATATTATTACACCATAACCAAACCATCTTGCATGAATATTCCTCAACCATCTCCTAAAGCATTAATTAAAACTAAGAAATTCCTATTTAGTTCTGGAATCTACAAAAATGGTGTATAAGTAAGCTTTTACTTTAAGCCCTGAAAGACTTCTTCACATTTACCTAACCAAACAAATAAATACTCCTATTAAATGAGGTGATTTGGTTAGCTATATTTGAAATTTTAGGTACAAACTTTCTATAGTACCCAATTAATCCTATAAAACTATGCACCTCATGCATGTTTTTAGGTGTTGGACAATCCATGATGGCCCTAATTTTGGTTGGATCTATAGAAATTCCCTATTGGAAAATGATGTTCCTAAGATAATAAAATATTATTTTAAATAAATCACACTTAGATATCTTACTATATAAGGTGTGCTTCTTCAACCATTTAAACATTAACCTAAAGTGCTCAACATGTTCTTTCTAATTCTTAGAATAAATGACAATATCATCCAAGAAGACTAGAATAAATTGGTCAAGATAATCTATGATCATAGTATTCATGATATTATTAAAATATGTTAGTACATTTTTAAACCCAAAAATTATCACTGTGAATTTGTAGTGCCCATAGCGAGTTATGAAATCTATTTTTTGAATGTCCTCTTCCTGAATCCTCAATTGATGGTATTTTGATCAAAGATCTATCTTTGAAAAGACTGTAGCAACATAGGTTTGATTGAAAAAATCATCAATAAATGGAAATGGATACCTAATTTTTATTTACTTTATTGATAATGTGGTAGTCTATTCACAAATGAAGGGTTTCAACTTTATTCTTGACAAAAACCACAAGTGCTCCCCATAACAAAACACTCAGCTAAATCAAACCTTTAGCCAACATTTCCTGAAGTTGAGACTTTAACTCAATCATATTTATTATATTCATCCTATGGTGTGCCTTAGATTTTGGTTTTGATCCAAGAATGATATCTATAATGAAATCAAATTCTCTTTTTAGAGGCAAATTTTACAATTCTTTACGAAAGACATCCTAAAAATCTTGTAGAAAGGGCTAATATTCCAAGGTAGGATCTTTGGAATTTTCAAATTCATCCATCTCTATAAGGAATTCTTGACATCCCCTATATTTATCCCTCTTTAATTACATGGTATAAATTTTCCTAAGTTCAACTCTCTCTAGTTTCCCTATATTTTGGTCAGGGTTACCAAATCATCAAGACATACCACCTTTTTAAGTAAACAATCCACATTGGCTTTATGTCTAGCTATTTAATTCACCCCTAGGATCATTCCATATGACCCTAATGGTACTTCATATATATACACAATCATGGATAATTATGGAAACTAAATTTTATCTTTTAGGAGGTATCTGTTAACCTTGACCTTACGCTCATTCTCATACTAAATTGACCATGCATTTTCCATATAACTAGCTTTCCTAGATAATTTATTTAGCATTATAGGAGAAGTAAATCATTTATTAGTTCTTATATCAATAAAAATAATAAGTGTATGACCAAAAAGAGTACCTAACACTTCAATGGGAGAGGCTTGGTATTTAACCTATCTTTTATCCATCATTACATGGATACATTATTAGAAATTTCCCTTTTCTGAAGAATAAATTACACTCTTATTCTTGAAATATTTCTTCCACTAAGGATAGTATTTGGCATGGTGATCTCCTCTATAATTGAAACATCCTCTTAGAGGTCCCTTCTTATCAAATTGATTTTCACCCTTAAAACCTTCTCTAAAATTTCCTCCTGGATTCTATTTCCCAAAGTTATTTGTAAACTTTGAATTTTTATTGTTGAATTGATTATTTTATTTTACATTCCTCTTCTAGTTATTCTTTTTAAAAAGAGTCTTGGAAATATCAAACTTTTTATTATAATTTTCTATGAACTCTACCAAATATTTTAGTTTTTTCTCTTATTTTACAATGTTTTCAAACACTTGGGTCATAGTGGATGTTTTATGGACATCCACCTCACATCTAATATGAGGTATTAGTGAATTGTTCCTAGTAATCATTTATTGACATATAGCCTTACCTTAAATTCTAAAATCCTATCAACTATTGATCAAATTAAATATGAGGTAACTATAGAGAAGATTACATAAGATGATTATTCAAACATTAGTCCAATAAATCAAATAATAAATGCATAAGAGTAAACTGAATTAAGCCTATCTATTCAGGTGAGAATGGCTAATGACAATGAAAGAGAAATGAAAGAAACCAAGAAACATATGCCTTCCCAAGTGAATCCATCCTCCAAGAGATAATCAAAAACATTTTCTCCCTTGATCAAGATCTCTTTTATTCAACAAAAATGGTGGAAAACTCCTCCAATGTCTCAAGAACACTACACAAAACCTAGGCTCATGATATGTAACTATCTAATTTGCCTATCAAATAAAACTAATGCAAATATGAATAATACAATTATCAAAACAAAAATGAGTTGTGGATATATTTTAGGATTATAATATTTCAATACTTGAGCTTTAAAATGATGTTCATGGCTCTTCTATTTATAGATTTTTGAGATTGATCAAAATCAACCTAATCCATCCATCACAAGATTGAGATGTGTGGTTAAGGATTAATTCAATTATGTAATTAAAATTAATAAATAGGCTCATCAATATTTGGGATAGAGGGGAATTTAAGAGGCATGGAAGGTCTTAATGAGGCATGGGAGACCCATAATCTTGATATTTTATGAATTTATGGCCTAAGGATGTTTTCCCAAGAAATGATGGCAATAAATGATGCAATTAATAGAAATAAATTTATAAAATGAAATCTGAAAAATTTCTCATGAAAAATACACTTAAGCCCTTGATTTGTATCAATTAGCGTTGAACAAGGTTAATCAACATTTGTGAAATTATTTGGAAGTTGGCCCTCAATTAATCAAAATGATCATAAAGTCATATTATGGGGTCATAATTTGACTTGAGAAGAATTAAAAGGCATTGTTAGATGCATTAGAACCATATTCCCATTTAGGATACTGCTAACACAAAATAACAAAGGTACATGATGTGTACCAATAAATTAAAATAAAAGAGTAACCTAGGGAACCCAAGTACAATATTTGAAATTTGACTCAAAATGATTTGATCAAAGTTAGCTATCCCATAAATTGCATTAACCCATTTGGGGATACTTTGAACTAAATTGACACTTGTGAATGACAAGTTCAAACCATTTAGGGTGTTTTAGTTTTTTTAGGCCAAATTGTGTATTTGAGTACAATTAATTCAAGATTGATAATTTCAACACAAATTCCTAACACCATTTGTGTTGAAATTGTCAATCTTACTCGAATTACACTCAAATGCACAATTTAGCCTAAAAACACTAAAACATCATAAATAGTTTGAAATTGTCATTCACAAGTGCAAATTTAGGTCAAAGTATCCCTAAATGGGGTAATGAAATTTATGGGTTATTTAACTTTGATTAGATCATATCAAGTCAAATTGCTAATATTACACTTAGGTGCCTTGGGTTGCTTTGTTCTTCTAATTCATTGGTACACATCATGTACCTTTGTTATTTTGTATTAGTATTATCCTAAATGGGAATATGGTTCCAATGCATCTAAAAATACCTTTTAATTCTTCTTAAGTTAAATTATAATCCCATAATATGAATTTTTGATCATTTTTATTAATTAAGGGCCAACATCTAAATAATTACACAAATGTTGATTAACCTTGTTTAAGGCTAATTGATCCAAATCAAGAACTTAGGTGGATTTTCCATGAGAGTTGTTGAATATATATTTTTGGAATTTGATTTCTATTAACTGCATCACTTAATGACATAATTTCTTAAGAAGACATCCCTAAGCCATAAATCATAAAACATCAAGATTATTGGTCTCTCATGCCTCATTAAGGCCCTCCATGCCTCTTAAATTTCCCTCTATCCCAAATATTGATGAGCCTATTTATGAATTTTAATTACATAATTGAATTAATCCTTAGCCACACATCTCAATCTTGAGATGGATGGTTCAAGTTGATTCTGATCAATATCAAAAATCTATAAATAGAAGAGCCATGAACATCATTTTCAAAATCAAGTATTGAAATGTTATAATTTTAAAATATCTCCACAACTCATTATGTTTTTATTATTGTATTATTCATATTTGGATTAGCTTCATTTTATAGGAGAATTAGATATTACATATCATGAGCCTAGGTTTTATGCAGTGTTCTTGAGACATTAGACGAGTTTTCCACCATTGTTGTTGAAGACAAGAGCTCTTGATCAAGGGAGAACATGTTTTTGAGCCACTCTTGGAGGATGGATTCAATTTGTAAGGTATAGGTTTTTTGATTTCTTTAATTTGTCTTTCATTTTCATTATCAATTCCCACATGAGTAGATAGGCTTAGTTTGGTTTACTCTTATGCATTTCTCCTTTGATTTATTGAACTATAGTTTGACTAATCATGTTATGTAATCCTCTCTATATTTTGGCATGCCTAATGGGACTACACCCCACAAGTTTGGCCACAAAGATATTTCAAGAAACTCACTAATCTTTTCCATGTAGAATCTTGCTGTGAGAGGGCCAAAAGAGTGAAATTTTAAGCTAAAATTCTATTTTTTTATAATAGCATTTTTATTCCTGAAAGCCTTAGTTTTGCTCTTTGTTATGATATTGCTACTCACACAGTATTGATTTTATGGAATTTGGCAATGATATTATCATTTTGTCTAGTGATTTCATTCAAAATGATGATATCATTCCAAAATGGTGATATCATTCCAAAATGGTGATATCATTCCAAAATGGTGATATCATTCTAGGACAATGATATCATTCTAGAATAACTATTTTGTCATCTAGATAATGATTTTATATTTTATGTGTTTTTTATTTGGTTGCAGTGATTTTGTTTTATAATAGTGATATTGTTGTACTATGCATTGATATCATTGTTTTGGTCAATGATTTTGTCATGCAAAAAGTGATATTGTGTTTTCTTTCAGATCTAATCCATAACAACAATTTTGTTGTCTAAAATTGCAATTTTATAGGGAAAATAGCAATATTGACTGTGTAATAATAGGATTGCAATAGAGAGTTGACATTTTTAATGTTTTTTTCTCAAACTCTTAAGTGCTTCAAAGAAGGCCCTTATTATTATGTTTTTGCTAATTGAGGGGGTAGTTTGAAAGTTGGTTTAAATGCTTTTGACTAACCACACACACTTTCATTTGGGTTTTAAAATGAACGTAATTGATTTCACACATTTGAATTAGTGCTTAAAATGAACCTAAGATTTGGATAAGTCTTAGATACATTTAATTTAGTGCTTAAAACACATCATAAATCTTGTAACATTTTAAATTTGGTGTTTTAATCATGAATCTAGGCTAATTATTGAATCTTTAATTTGGGATTAAAACAAACTTAGGTTTTATTATTTTAGCAAAAAAATATGTATGTGTATGCTATCTTATTCATCCCCTTTAGAGAAATTTTGGGATCAAAAGTGCCATTTCATCGCACTTTGAGCCTAGTCCAAGGTATAGAAAGAATGTCATCTAAAATAGTCCCCAAAAACTTGCAATAGTTTGGGTGATCTTGAAAATGACCCTAAAGTCTTCCTATTGTATCTTTTATTCCATGCAAACTTGGCTTGTGAGGGGGACTTCATCACCTATCACAAGTTATTTAGGGAATATTTGACCTAGGGTTTCATCTCCTAGCTCTAAATTCAACCACTCCCATTAGGATCAAAATTTTGAGTGGTTAAACCACATTCTAGTGTTGGAGTTACACATGGGACATATTTGCACTTTGGACATCATACTACACTGAGCAAGTGATGGATGTAGTGGTTACAAAAAGGGAAAGACCTTTTCGTAACAAGCTAAGTGCCATAGACATCCAATTACGTGCTTTTCTTTTGCATTGTGACATAAAAGTTATTATGTAATTGATCCCCCTAGAAATGATCGAAAACCAATTAGTTTTAGTGAACCCCACATTGTCATACCCTTGTTAGGATTTGGATGATTATACTTAGTGTATTTTGGTAATTTTTTCTTGATATGTTTTTTGAGACTAAAACTTGATTATTTGTTTATAAACCATGTCAAAATAAATTTATTTATATCCCTCTCTTTTGTTTAAAGAGGTTTTATGATGTCCATTTTACACCACACTTGTGCCTTGAGATTTTTTCTAAACATGTTTGTGTGTGTGTAATTTGGACCTTATTTATGTGTTGTCATGTTGTCCACTCTTGTCTAGCTTATTTGGTCCAATCCTAGTCTTCAATATTGAATTTTTATTAAACTTGTCAAGTTTGGATCCAAACATTGATTGATTTCTATTTAGGCCTCAATTTGTGGGGATGATACATAGATATTTCTCTTTTGAATTATGTAACTTTGGTTAAATGATTACCCAAATTTGAAGACTATTGATTAATTATTTGTTCAAGTGCCTATCCTCATCATTATTTATGCCATTATTTGGGATAACACAACCTTTCTCCAAAGGCATTTGATGTTAGGCTATTTTATGCCAAATCTTAGCACAAACCATTTTAGAGATACAGTTCCACCCTTTCAACCAAGGTTGAACCTTTTGTCTTTTGGACATCACTTTTCAAAGTTTTCAGAACTCTAATCCTTTTTTTTAGCTTTCTTCATTAAATTCAAATATGTCTAGTTACACTTATGGTGGAGTCATGGATAATCTAATTTATGATAGAATGGCTACACAAAATGACTTTTATGACTTTAGTCAAGACCCCAATGGTGATAATATGGTTTGTGATATAGATTTATATCCACCTCAGACAAATTAGTCATGAGAAAACAATCAAGTTCCAACTTATGATCTAACTCAAACTAGAATAATTGGGTTTATCGAGAAGACTTGGATACTTTACCTTTTGTGAGTAGTCAGGCTCCACAATGTGCTAGAGTCACCATTTTATGACCTCTTCCTTTGGTTCACATGAGCAACCAAACTAAGAAGCATCCAATCATCACCATTTTAGGAACTCTTCCTATGGTTCACATGAGAAAACAAACTATGAAGCATCCAATCATCACCATTTTAGGGCCTTATCCTTTGGTTTACATAGGCAACCAAACTAAGAAGTGTCCAGTCATTACTATTGTTGGCCCATCACTAGTTTTTGATGAACCTATTGTTGAAGAACCTCCATTTAATGAAATAGTTGTGTTTGATCCCTTATTTAATATCCTAATTTTTGGAGAGTCCATTATTGAACCATAGACCATTGCTTTTTCTAAACCAAATGTTTCCCACTTTAGAAATTATGTGTCGATCTTAAATCCAAAACAAAAATTATTACCTCTTAAAGAGCCATCTTATGAGGATAAAAATGTGTTCAAAATTGATTTTTTACAACCAATTGTGAACCAAAACCAAAATTTTATTATTGAAACACCAATTTTTAATAAGTCAACCTATGATAAGTTACTTATTCATATGTTACCTATTTTTAAAGAGCCTCATCTCCTTGACAAGTTAGTCTTGGTAGAGTTATCACTTAATTTTTTTCCACTCATTAAGGAGTCTCAATTTGATAGACATGATTTTGTCAAGACATCCCTTGAGAAATACCCTCTCTTTGAGGGGCTTCACTTAGATAAGCTAGTCTATGTTAAACCCTTCCAAGATGAATCAATTTTTATTGAGCCCATTATGCCATTATAGGTCATTACTTATAAAAAAATTAGCATTCAACAAAACATTATTGAAACAACTACATCAAATAAAGAATCAAAATTAGAGTCAGGTTCCATTTCTAAACCAACATTAGATTTAACCTAGAAAAGGATCAAATTTAGTTTTGACATTGAATTCAGAGTCCCTTGCTTTAGAATCAGATTTAAAACTAATTTATAGTTGTGGTTGTTATAACATTAGTTAAAATTATCTTGCAGATCAATTTAAATATATTTGTGAGCCTTCTATAGTTTTTTAGGATGATTACTTCAACATCGACATAAGTTAACCTAGTATCTTTTATGAGGATTATGCTACCTTTCACCATCCCATTATTCCCACCTAACATAGCCATTATATTGACATTTTACCTCCCACAAATGTTGATTGGTACTGACAAAATCATACTTTATTAAACTACATCCATGGAAACATACCATTTATAGAATATCAGTGGAATGAAGACCCCATTCATTCAGAGTAACAATAATATCCTAGTGAAACCTTTTCAAAGGCACTAGGGGATGAAAAAATATCAAACTCAACATCTTTTAGTGAAACCTTTTTGAAGGTGGTAAAAGATAATCAAAGTCAAATGTTAGAATATCTTCATGAAACCTTCTCAAAGGTGTTATGGGATGATCTAAACAAATTCATTGGTGAAAACCTCATCGAGGCAGCAATAGCTGAGCATAAAAGTTTTTCACTATTTACTAAAGATATTATTCAAGATCAAATCAAAATAGCTTCCAATATACAACATAATTAGATGGTATTTCCTCTCAATATCAAGGATAGAATAATCTAGTGGTCTTATCAAGAGAATCTTCAGAGGTCTTCGACCTTGACATAACCAAAATTATGTTGAATCTAGCATTAGCAACATTACGTGTGACTGAAAGTCCTAATATTCATTTTTTCCCCATTTATTATACATTCTATTATCACCCACCCATTCATTATCCACTTATATCATCTATCATTGGCAGCACTTTCCTTTATATAGGCTATAAAGTTATCTTGTCTTAACATTTGAAGGAACCATAATCAATTGCCAACAAAGATCATAAACACATTATTGAGATCCACATCTGCACCAAATTCTTAACATAGCAAATTTTATAAAAGGGTGTTGGATAAAAAAATTATAATTGATCATTTATGTTGTCTCACATTTTGACTTGAATGTGCATCTCCCTATTAGCAAGATTAGCAAAACCATTTTTCATTTAACATGTACCCATTGAACATTGTCCTTGCCTAGTCTCTTGGAAGAAACCTCATAGACCCTTTTTAGGCATATTATACCATTATTTTACATTTGCCTCACATAGTTTAAACTAAATTCACTTAAGGTCCTTCGAGACTATGTAGGTAGGATCAATTTCTATTGAGGTCATCTCAGTCACCCTTTTTCTAAGCTCTCACTATTTTGTGAGCAATTGTTAAGTTTGAATGCTCTTGCCATTTTGTGATCAATGGTTAAGTTTGAATGCTCTCACTATTTTATGAGAAATTATTAAGTTTGAACGCTCTCATTATTTTGAGACCAATTATTAATTTTGAACGCTCTCACCATTTTTCAAGAAATTGTTAAGTTTGAATGCTCTCACCGTTTTGTAAAAAACCTAAGCAATGTTGTTACTATTTTGTGAGAAATATAAGCTAATCATCACTTTGGGGAAACTTTGTTACCACTATAGCCAATTTTATTTTGATCATTTCATTATACCATTTTATTTACTATTGGCTAAGGCTTGATTTTAGTCATCTTACTAATCCTATTTTGATCTTGGTTCCTTTAGTTCATCTTGCACCTTCTATGGGAGGATTTTGATCTAGTTTCAACAATTTTAGAATTTTGTATTCAATGACATTCTATAGAAGTAGTATGGCATTTGATCTGGTATGTTATCTTTCATTAATTATCTTATTTGGTATCACTGATTATAACTACTTATGGTCAAATAAGTATTATTTTGGTACCCCTAATTATAACCACCTTTGGGTAAATCAATGCTATGACATTATTTCCTAATTATAACTGCCTATGGACAAATTAGGTATAATGCCTTTTTATCATGCATTGTCATATCAACTTGTCATTACTATTATCATTTGTCTTGTCATTTGCCTTTGTTTATGAACTTATTGTGACCTAGTTATTTTTTCATCACCTTTTGTGTAGGTATAATTATTGTGACTTGGGATTATTTTGGGGTTATATCGATCATGCTCAATTCATGTTGAGGTCAACTCAATCCCTCTTAACATATGCTCTCACTATTTTATGAACATTTTAAAATGGCATGCTCTCATCATTTTATAAGATGGATCGATCTGTATCTCTTGATTCTCAATTGAGTTGAGATACTTATAAATTTTCAAAAACATTCATAAAACATTCAAAAAACTCAAAAACATTTTATGTGTGTTTATTTGATTTTTGTTTGTTGTTTTCCTATTTGGTCTTACTTATTTGTTTTATTTTCCATGTACATCTTGATGGTCCACATAGATCTTGATTATTTGCATCTTGATCTAATTTTTTTAAGATGCCTTATTTTATTTTTCTTTTTCTTTACTTTTTTGTTTAAATGTAAATAGTTGTAACTCTAGTTTTGGTCATTTTTTATCATTATCCTTAGTTATATGTATTCACATTTGAATCAGATTAGTCAAATTGGAATATTATGTCATTCTAATTTATTCATACTTGTGATTACTAATTTATTTTACTATAGTAAGCACTTTGTGATCAAGTCTCAAAGTCTTAATGTCAACACCACTCTGATGAACTGTTCTCAAGAACACTTTGCATAATCTAGGCTCATGATTTAGAATTAAGCATTTAGGTAATATCTATTTTAGCACTTTAATATATGATTAGACATGCATCTCTTTGTATACATTGAGATTCTAATCAATTCTTGAAATTTTTTCATCATTCATCATTCCATTCTCTCCCAAACCTAGGTGAACTACATTGGCCTAAAGTTCATGTTGGAACATGAGTCCATGGAACTATGTAGGTAGTGTCCACTTGTCTTATAAATCTAGAGTTAACTCAACCATCTCCATTCTTATTTTCATCTCTCTCATCACTTTGTGCATTCTCATATGCTAGTTTTTATATGGCTTTCTAAGCTATTACACCATCACATGTATGTTTGTGCCCACTCACTTTAAACTTATATTTTGGGTTATATCATTGAGCTATTTTGCTTGACAATTACCCATGCTAGGGCACAACATATAAATCAAATCATCCCTAAAATGTCAAACCATTATTTATTCTTTATCAATGATCAAAATTTTCCCTACTGGGGCAAATAAAACTATTTTATCACAATCACATTTGCTCTACTAGGGTACCTATTATTATCTTCTCTTTATGGATCTTGTTTTAGTGGTGATTCTCATCCTAAAGTAGAATGTTCTATTAGGATCTACACACAAGCTCTGATACCACTTGTTAGTGAATCCTACTCCTTAAGAGCACAATTGATTACCTTTGTATAAGCAACTAAACACAGAATTAAACCAGAAGTAATAAGTAACTAGAAACTAGAAACAACACAGAATATGAGAGATAATACAATATTGTATTAACAATCACAATGAAGAAATCACACTCTTCCCACACCTCTTGGGTGTATAGTAATTCTCCCTCAAGAGTTCTCTCTCTCACAAAATCAATTACAACCACAACTCAACACTGAGTTGTTCCCTCCACTAGTAAGTGACAATCAACTCAACCATTGTTGCCTACTTCCAGTCCACCAAGTACTCCAAGTAGACTCCCTGATCTTGCTCCTTGTTGTGTTGCAGATCTCCTTGATCTTGCTACCCCGTAGATCTCCTTTGACCTTGCACACACACACCTATAGATCAACTGGCCTTACTTACCATGTAGATCTCCCCTGATCTTGCTACCTGCAGATCAACTGATCTTACACTTGGAAGAACCCTTGTCCTTGTCCTTGACAAGTCCTTTTGATCCTTAAATTACAATATAGCCCCATGGGTCTCTTAAATAGATCCCAAACCAAATAATAATTATACTTCCCAATTACAATAATTAGAAACACAAACTCAAGACTAAAATTAATCTTTTACATGTAAATTGATTATCCGTCTAAAATTAGACCAGTACGCACAGATGATCGACATCAGTCTCTATCTATCTAGAGATGATCGATGTCAGCTGATATATGACCAATGTCGGTAGCTTTTGATGCACCCCTGATTGATGTCAGTTAGCCTGACTGATGTTGGTTACTGTGACACTCAGCAACCTCCTCCATTTGTATCAGTGAAGCTTTTAGCTCCATAACCTAACAATCTCCCACTTGGAGATAAATAGCTACACCTGTACCTGCACCTATACATCATCTAATTTTGTTTCCTAGCTTGTATCCCTCTTTAAGTTCAATCTTGAAGACCAACAGAAGTTGAATGAAGATTCAACTTCTCCTTTGTTCTCAGCTTTGTTAACATACTTGCAGGGTTCATATCTTTGCTAGCCATCGTGACTACAACAACCTTCTGCATCTCTAAAATCTAGTTAACTATTGTACCACCAATAGTGAACACATATCATGTGGTGCTTCTCCTATCATCCAAGTCACCTGCCATATCTGAATCTACATACCCATGTAGATAAGTGCTTGACCTTATGTAGCATAAAACCCTACTGCTAGTCCCTCTCAAATACCTGAGAATCCACTAAACTACTTTCTAGTGCTCCTTTCCTAGATTGGCCATTAACTTACTAACAACTCCCACTACTTGGGCAATATCAGGTATAGTACTCATGTACTCAACCTCATCATGTGATTTAGGACACTGTTCTATGAACTATCTAACCATAGGTGTGCTAACCAGTTCTGCATCCTACATATTGAACCTCTCCACTACCTTATTCACATAATCCTCTAGAGACAAAATCAACCTCTGACTTTCCCTATCTCTAGAAATACTCATGCCAAAGAATTTATTTGTTGCTTCCAAATTCTTCATGGCAAACCTCTGAACTAACTTTACCTTTAGCTCAACAATCTCCTTCATGTGTGACCCTACAACAAGCATATACACTACATACAATAACATGATAATGTAGCTAATATTATCCAACCTAGTAAAATAAACACAATGGTCACATTGACATTGACTAAAGCCATGCTTTGTCATACACTTGTCAAACCTTAAACACCATTATCCTGCAACTTGCTCAAGACCATATAACCTAGCCTTCTATCTCACCTGTCCATTCTCTCCTTTCTTTAATCTAAGAATCCATTCATGTTTCAGTGCTTTCATCCCAGATGGCAACTCTACCAAATATCCCATTTGGTTCTTTCCCAAGGAATCAATTTCCTTATTCATGCCATGCTCCCACTGTTTCTTGGATTCTACCTGCATTGCCTCTTCAAAACTTCCTAGTTCTTGACCATCAGTGAGCAACAAGTAGTGTAAAGAAGGGGAATAATGAATTTGAGGATTACTTACCCTTTCAATCCTCTACATGGGTGTTTGAGACTCCTTGACAACTTATTGTCCACCCAAAATCTATTTTAACATTGACCAATCTCGGTCACCTCTGGCCGACCTTGGTCTACACCTGACCGATGTTGATTCCACTTGATCACTGATGTCAATTCCCTAACCAACATTGGCATCCACCTGCTCGACATCACTGACTTTGGTCTGCACATGACCAACATTGGTTCCTACCTGTTCGATGTTGGTTCTCACCTGACTGATGTTGGTAACTATGTTTTCTTGTGAGTGATGATTTTTACCCATGATCTCATTTTCGATCATAACCTTGACCAAATCAACACTAACCTACTTAGAATTATTCACTTGAGATGATCTTTGTCCATCATCTTCTTCTTGAAAACCAAGGCTTTCCAGTTCTTAACTTTGTCAAAAACATCAGATTTCCTCTTTATGCAATAGACCCAATCCTTTCTTGTAGCATCATTAAAAACATAACACTGTGATCCTCCAATAGAAGCTCCCTAAGTTGGTCTCCACACACCTGTGTGAACAAGCTCTAACTTGTGCTTCTTCTTTGTTGACCCAATTGTGAGAAACCTCACTTTCACCTATTTCCCAAAGATACCATGCTCACAAAAATCTCGGTCTATGCTTTCCAAATCTAAACGCTTACCTTTTGACTTAAGAACATCCATTCCCTTCTCACTCATGTGACCAAGCCTATAGAGCCACATCTTTGCATCTACATCTGAAGTAGATAAAATAAAAGGAGAATCAGTAATACAAGTAGATAGATAAAGTGTACCTACTTTCTTACCTCTTGCTAAAACAAGTGCACCCTTGGAAACTTTCCAAGATTATGCTGTGAGAGTTACTGTGCATCCCTCATCACCCAACTTTCCTATAGAAATCAAATTCTGCTTCAGGACTGGGACATGCATGACATCCTTCAACACCCATGTGTTGCCATTCTACAATTTCAGCTGCACTTCCCATTTGCCAACCATTTGACAAGGCTTACCATCCCATAAATAAAGTTTTCCAAAGTCTCCATGGACATAATCATGAAAAAATTCTCTATTTGGGGTTGCATGGAAAGAGGCACTAGAATCTAAAACCCAAGATTCCACTTTATCCAAGGAACATACAAGAGCATCTTGTGCAACAATACCTGCATCTTTTGCTTCTTCATTTCCTTCATGCTGATCTTCTTTCAACCAACAATTTTTCTTTACATGCCCTTTCTTTCCATAATTCTAGCAGATTATACTGCCATACCTAGATCTAGATCCCCTGCTTATCTTTGACCTTGATTTCCCTTGCTTGCTCTTCTCTCTTTGCCTTCCCCTGCTTTCAAAACTTAAAGCATTACCTAATGATTCCCCTATGCTTTTCCTATGAATTTATTCATTCAAGATTACACTAATAACATCATCAACTTTTAAGATATTTGAAGCAGACGTAGTATTACTAACTGCCATTACCAAACTATCCCAACTTTTAGGTAAAGAGCATAAGATTAAGAGAGCCTTAATTTCATCATCAAAATCTATATTGACTGAAATTAATTGATTTACTAATCCATGGAAATCACTAAGATGACTATGTACCGATCCACCTTCAAACATTTGCAAATTAAATAATTTCTTCATAAGAAATACCTTATTTGAAGCTGAGGGTTTTTCATATAAATTTTCCAAAGATCCCATTAACTCTACCGTTGTCTTTGCCTATGATAAGTTGGAAATCACAAATGATGCCAGGCTCAACCTTATAGATCTCAAAGCCTTTCGATCATGAACATTTCATTCTTCATCTTTCATATCTGTGGGCTTGCATGCAACCCCACCCAACAGTAAGTACAGATCTTTTTGATACAAATAATCTTCTATCTACATCCTCCATATATGATAATCTTTTCCATTGAATTTCTCCATTCTTAGCTTACTTTCTTCTACCATTTCTTTACTCTCACTCAATTAGAAACCCCTGAGAGTGAACTTGTAATCAACAAACACTAACCTACTCAACCGCTTGTTAGTTGATCCTAGCTCTGATACCACTTGTCAGGATCTACACACAAGCTATGATACCACTTGTTAGTGAATCTTACTCCTTAAGAGCACAATTGATTACCTTTGTATAAGCAACTAAACATGGAATTAAACTAGAACTAATAAGTAACTAGAAACCAAAAACAACACAAAATATGAGAGACAATACAATCTTGTATTAACACTCTTCCATAAGGAAATACAATGAAGAAATCACACTCTTCCCACACCTCTTAGGTATACAGTAATTCTCCCTCAAGATTTCTCTCTCTCACACAATCAATTACAACCACAAATCAACACTGAGTTGTTCCCTCCACCAGTAAGTGACAATCAACTCAACCGTTGTTGCCTACTTCCAGTCCACCAAGTACTCCAAGTACTCCAAGTAGATCTCCCTGATCTTGTTCCTTGTTATGTTGCAGATATCCCTGATCTTGCTACCTCACATATCTCCTTTGACCTTGCACACACACACACCTACAGATCAATTGAGCTTACTTACCATGTAGATCTCCCCTGATCTTGCTACCTACAAATCAACTGATCTTACACTTGGAAGAACCCTTGTCCTTGACAAGTCCTTTTGATCCTTTAATTACAATATAACCCCATGGGTATCTTAGATAGATCCCAAAGCAAACAATAATTAGACTTCCCAATTACAATAATTCTAAACGTAGACTCAAGACTAAAATTAGTCTTTTACACGCAAACTGACTATCCGTCTAAAATTAGACTAGTACGCACAGACGACCGACGTCGGTCTCTATCTATCTGGAGATGACCGATGTTGGCTGATACATGACTGATGTCAAAAACTTTTGATCCACCCCTGACTAATGTTAGTTGGCTTGATCGACATTAGTTACTGTGACACTCAGCAACCTCTTCCATTTACATTATTGAAGCTTTTAGCTCCACAACCTAACAATTTCTCTCTTTTCCTCTAATTCCAAGATATCCACACTAATGCACATGATGGAAATATTTAGTGTGTAATTTGTCTCAGGATTAATCAATGTCATAAGTGCACAACTTGTACTCTCAAATTGGGTACATTTAAAGTGTGTCCCTTACATTTACAGATTGTATCTTTCCCATTCCCCCCATCTATTGGGGCCTATTATACATCTAATTATATTTGACCATTGATGGTAATAACATGTGCAAGATTTAGCTCATCTAGATGTGATCTATTTCCATTGGTTAATCTCTCACTTTCTCTCTCTTTTTGAGAGTCCATCCTTCTCTTTCATCCTAGTACGTCCTCTCAAGGGGGAATCATGGGTATATTCCAATTTCTTCTTGACAACTCTTTTCTTTAAAAATATATTGCTTCACTTGAATGTCTCACTACGCCTTCTCAAATAGGGGCAAAATGTAGACAGCCAATTCCTAACACCATTTGTGTTGAAATTACCAATCTTACTCAAATTGCACTCAAATGCACAATTTGGCCTAAAAACACTAAAAAAACCCTAAATTTTTTGAACTTGTCATTCACATGTTTCAATTTATATCAAATTATCCCTAAATGGGGTAATACAATTTATGGGCCAGCTAACTTTGATTAGATCATTTGAAGTCAAATTGCTAATATTACACCTGGGTGCCCTAGGTTCCTCTTTTATTCTAGTTCATTGGTACATATCATGTACCTTT
Organism: Torreya grandis; assembly: GCA_037957365.1. Lineage (NCBI taxonomy): Eukaryota > Viridiplantae > Streptophyta > Pinopsida > Cupressales > Taxaceae > Torreya > Torreya grandis. The sequence continues at coordinate 399,321 of JARHVA010006528.1, read as the reverse complement.
GTTATTTTGTGTCAAAATCATCCTAAATTGAAATATGTTTCCAATGCATCTAACAACACCTTCTAATTCTTCTCAATTCAAATTATGACCCCATAATATGACTTTCTGATTATTTTGATTAATTAAGGGTCAACTTCCAAATGATTGCACAAATGTTGATTAACCTTGTTTAAGGATAATTGATCCAAATCAATAGCTTAAATGGATCTTCCATGAGATTTATTAAATATTTATTTTTGGAAATTGATTTATATTAATTGCATCACTTAATGACATCATTTCTTGGGAAGACATCCCTAGGCCATACATGCATAAAATATTAGGATTATGGGTCTCATATGCCTCATTAAGACCCTTCATGCCTCTTAAATACCTCTCTATCCCAAATATTGATGATCCTATTTATGAATTTTAATTACATAATTGAATTAATCCTTAGCCATACATCTCAATCTTGAGATGGATGGTTCAGGTTGATTCTGATGAATCTCAATAATATATAAATAGAAGAGCCATGAACATAATTTTCAAGCTCAAGTATTTCAATGTTATAATTATAAAATCTCTCCACAACTCATTTGTTTTTTTATTATTTTATTAATAATATTTAGATTAACTTTATTTGATAGGCAAATTAGATAGTTACATATCATGAGCCTAGGTTTTATGGAGTGTTCTTAAGACATTGGAGGAGTTTGCCACCATTTTTGTTGAAGACAAGAGATCTTGATCAAGGGAAAACATGTTTTGTAGTCTCTCTTGTAGGATGGATTCACTTGGGAAGGTATAGGTTTCTTGATTTCTTTTATTTGTCTTTCATTGTCATTAGCAATTCTCACATGAATAGATAAGCTTAATTTTATTTAATCTTATGCATTTCTCTTTTGATTTATTGGACTAATGTTTGAATAATCATTTTATGTAATCCTCTCTTTAGTAACCACCATGCTTTGAGAAGAGAAAAAAATTTCTCCTATGTGGTGGTAACATAATTCATATTCATTTTGAGCTTCTTGTTAGCCCATAAGTTGTTGCTTCACTAGCTAGTTGGTAAGCTCCCCATATAAATTTTGTGACTTTAGATTAATTCCAAACTAAGAAATATTTTTCAATTTCTATAATCTAAGCTTTATCTCCTTAAACCAAAATTATGCAATCAAATTTGGGTGGGTTTACCTTCTTCACATCCCGTGCTAGCTTAGCAACTACTTGAGCTCTAGCATCTTAATACACTTCTATGTTCCTATGTTATTGTGGAAATTAATATTAATTAGGCATTTTATTTAGGTAATTATTACTTAATTTTATCTTCTAAACTAGGAAAATCCTATTTAATATCTTATATATGATCATGAGTTTCATTCATCATAGTGATAATCTAGTCAAGTTTTACAGCTTGCTCTACTACTAGTTGAATAGGATCAATCTAAGGGTTTGCATTATAAGGATTGTCACCAACTGATCTCCTTCATACCATTCTCATTTATATAAAATTAGTGGAAAATGATCTATGTTAGTGGACTCATTAGGTCCAAAATCTAAACCTTAAGTTGTGATACCACAATGTTAGACCCAACTGGTTCTAACCAAAAACAATACTATTAAGATATATTAAAACCATTAGTTTAGAAAATATAACTTAATGAATCACATATAATATATACATGAAACACATCAACGTACTAGTATATTAATCATCACTTAGTAATTAACATTGAACATAAAATTAAGCTGTGAAATTGATCATCTAAACATTGAGGCATACCAAGCACTTTTAAGTGTGGATATATTTCATGATTCAATCAGAAATACAATTACAACCATTGATGCATTAATTATACATCCATAAACAATGTACCATAAGGTGAAATTTAAAATGTATATAATGATGGTAAAACATCACAATATGAGAGATATGTACAGCTCTATGATCTATCACATAGCTTGAGTGTAATTACATATGGTTGAATCAACTGAAGAGGGAGAGCATCATCCAAGTGCTTTACCTCCAACCATAGGCCAATGGTCTTCCACACACCTCAATTTTAGGAGTTTCCCTACCCTTCACATAAGGTTAAATGAAAATAGTGTGGATATCAAGAAACAAATAAAATCTATGTGTACTAACAATATTACAGGCAACAATAAAATAGACCATAAAACTCATTCCTCTATCTAAATGATAACTAAAAGCATGTGAACTAGAAGTACAATGAAATGACAATGTCTCAACTATAACATTACTTTGGACAAATTTTTTATTATATATTTTAGATATAAAATTTGAGTCATTTTCATTCACATAAAAATGTCTACTACTAAATCACACTATATGATATCAAGGGGTACTTATATGAATCACCCACTGATGTAATCCTATAAGTACTTCCTATTATCCAATAATATAATGATATCAAATGGTATATATATTATTCATCCACTAGCATATTTATAAAAATACTTCTTGTTATCCAACATAACATGTAACTAATGATTCAAAATCAGATCATAAATACTATGCCATAGTGAAAATATATGCATTTATAGCTAAATACCCAATTTAACCTCATATATATATATATATATATATATATATATATATATATATATATATATATATATATATATATGTCAACAAGAAATAATGGAAATCAAGACTTTCTATGCTTATACTTAACATATCTTTCAATCATGATTATGATACACACATAAAACTTAACATCTTCCAACATAACCCTTATAAATCAACTTAATTTATAACCAAAAAAATAAACACTTATTTTACTTATGATTTCATGTAGTCATGATAGAATTCTATTTGTATAGTCAAAATATTGTGTACATAAATGTATAGTCAATCCCAATAATACTTTTGTCAACATCCAAGTAAAATAAAATGTAAATAAGGTCAACTCTCATCCTAATTCAAACCTTATAATTATATATATGCTACAATAGACTACAAGGAAAACTTATACTTAATTTTAGGTATATTTGGTTTTTCTTTTCAATATTTGCTTCAATGTTTATACAAGTCTTAACTTCATAGTGATGAAAAACATATAATTTACATATTTATTATATGGTTACTCTTTAACCCATTCCATGGATTTTGGTCATACATTCCTATCTATAATACCTTATATGCTTTTTATCACATTAATAGTTTGACATAAGCTAGTGACACATTAACCAAGAATAAGAGTTTATTACACAATTATACACTCAAGGTTTTATCTCAAAACAAATATATTCACACAAAAAATAATTTCATGCTTTAAGTGTTTGAGTAAACAAAAACTCACATGCACAGTAACTTATTCATCATACCTCTTTACCTTGATAAGGAACCTACAAGTTCTACTATGGTCAAACTATATAACAAAACAACCATACTTTATACACATAGATCTCTATAGTCAAACTCTAGTAAGTCGAATGAATACATTCAACTTTGAGTTTTTTCAAGGAAAGGTTAACCACATACACAACCATCCCATTTTCTATTATATAATTTCTAGATCTCCTTATGTAATTACAACTTTAGTAAAATGAATTATTCAGGCTGTTTATAATGATTACAACATGATAGTAAATAATCCAACACTTCTCATACAACTACCTGGTCATACTATCAAAAAATAAACAAGGATCATACCTGTAGGCCTAAACACTAAGGGTCATTTTATATAGCATTTGTGTCAATGTAAATAACTAATATTAGGTTTATATGTCATATTAATTCATAGGCAATCATGAAATATCATTTAAAAACCTGTTAAGATCAACTTTTAGCCAAAATAAAGACCAAGAAATCACATTATTTTCATACTTAAATAAGCAAATCCAACTCGATTGCTAGAGATATAGGCCTTCTTCTATGGTCATGGAGACCTGTGTATATATATCTATATTATATCAATAAATAGGTACAACGTGTGTATATAAATATATTTTATTTAAATATTTATATGTATAATATATATATATATACATATACATATATATATATATGTGTGTGTGTGTGTGTGTGTATATTTATATATAATATGTATATAATATATATATATATATATATATATATATATATATATATGTCTGTGTGTGTGTATACATATATACACATATATATATATTTACACACATTACACCCATTTATCAATATAATATAGATATATACACATAGGTCTCCATAGCTATAGAAGCAAGTCTTTATCTCTATTAGTCAAGTTGGATTTGATTATATAAGGAAAAAAATAATGTAATATTCTAGTTTACACACACACACACTTCTAGTAAGGATACAATCACACATATGTGCAACAATGTGCATGTGATTGTATCCTTAATATAATTATTTTCAATAGACACCCTATTTACATAGTAAAAAGGTTTAACCTACTAAAATATAACTTAGTTGAGTCATTTATTTCAAGGTTAGAGTCCTAGAGCAATAGATCTAAGCATGGATCCTAGCTCCCTACTTAGATATATAACCCTAAAACCCTATGGTATTATTTTTAAGATTATTTTCAAACAATCTTAATAAATATTTACCCTAAATCAAAACTCTATTCTTTATATATTAATTAATATTCAAAAAGAAAAGAAACCAACATGTAGGTGCATATGTCTTGCTTGAGCCACCTAGTAGCAGTTCCTTCACCCAAGTCATCATGAGATAAAGCCCCTCTTTCCTCTTCGACCATTTTTTTAAAGATAGAACCAGATGACCCCTTGTATTATATTTTTTCCTACTTATCTTCTTCTTAGTTTTTTTCATGTTTATCATGGATTTCAAACTAAATTACTCTTCTCTCAACCTTTTATAAACATTCATAATTAATTCAATAAATGAATAGATCCACTCTTCATTCCACTCAAAATCCTATCTCCATTGCATGAGAGATCAAAGGCCTAAACTCATCATGCATACAACCAAGTCTACCAAAACCATCATAGTATAACCTTGAAATGAATCCCTCATTTTTTTCAAAACACATTATACATATAAAGCCTCAAAACATCCGTCACTAATTTTATTTGGACCTATATCATTAAAAGGCAAGGTTTTAAATTGAAAAAATAACAATTACCATAGGGGGGTTTACCCCTAACATATTTTGCCACTAGGCCCCCATGGTAATTTTATAATAAACCTTGAAATGAAATAACCAAGTATTTTAAGACCATCAAACTCATTATAACCTATATTTTTATATTAATAAAAGCGTATTGCAACTTATCATTTTAGATATAAATTATAGTTTTTAGGGCAATCAAAAACATAACCCAAGGGATTAATCTCATTCAACAAGTAATATATATGTCTAGGAAACAATCTACTACATTACACTAATTGGAAATAAGCATACATAAAAAAAATCTAAAAGAATGTAAGCATGTATTAATAAAGATGGTTAGACAAAAAAATCATAACCAAATTCATTCAAATTTCTAAATCAACCATATGGTTAGTAATAAAAATTATCACTCATTTAATCCTACAGTGGTGTGTGAAGGTTCCCTACATATTTATGTTTACCCCCAAATGTAACCATCTTCTCTCCCCATATCCAATAATATTCTTCCTCCACACTATCACTAAGGGTGGAAAATGTCCTACATCAAACTCACCAACAAACCTATAGTTAGTTTGTGTCATGATAAAAATCAACATGAAATCATAACATCTATTGAATTGTCACTAATCAACAAAAATAATGATCATAATCATAATATAACATCTCATCAAATTAAAATATGTCTTCTCTCAAAAAAACATAACTAATTCAATTTATAAAAATCATCAATATACTAATAACGAACACATAATCTACTTAATAATGTCTCAAATAACCATATTGAAAAACTAAATGTACCATTGTAAGTGATCATGACCTTATATTTACTAGTAATTTTTGGACTGAATTATTTTCATGTTTGGGTACACAGTGGAATCAAATATCATCATATCATCCTCAATATGATGGTACAATAAAGGTGGTAAACAAATTCCTACAAGGGTAATTTCATTGTTTTACATTTAATAAACAAGCACAATAGGTTCACTGGCTATCACTTGTATAATGTTGGTATAACACTTCCATACCTCTTCAAAATTTCTCCATTTATATCACTCTATGTTTATCATCCCCCATCCATGATTTCATCCTTGAGGGTGTAGCCCAAGGTTTGAGCTATTGAAGAACACATTAAACATCAACATGATGTATTAGTTAGTATGTTTGAGAATTTATAAATTGTGCATAATCAAATGAAGCAAGAGGTAGATAAACACCATAGTGATATACATTTTGACATATGTGATTGGGTCTTCGTGCACTTGCAGCCATATTGGGACAATGAGGAATAAGATGATAATGAAGCATTAGGTAAAGATTAAGAGGTGCCAAAGATAGAATCTGAAGAATCCTAACCATCTCATATCATGCACTTTTAGGTATTAATACTCTTAAAACCATTAAAGTTATGGGATTTCTAAAAAAAGGTAACACTATTGATTGGATCTATGATTATACATCTTTTCATCAACAATAAGTTGGCTTACTCATTTGAATCATTTTATTTATCCATCTCCAATTTTATGTCATTATTATAGATGGTGGTGCAATCAATTGTTATATAAAATGTCATACTAATAAGATTTATATGGCTGACTACATGCTATATTATCTTATGTTTATTATTACCATGGGTGGGGTAAACATTTTTCTTGAAATCTAATGGCTCCCAAACTTGGTCATGATCAAGATGAATTTCTAGGAACTATTCATGTAATTTCATTCTAAAGGTAGGATATTTGAACTATGTGTATTATAGGTAAAATATACACAATTGGTTAGTTCACATTAGATGACAAATTTTCTTAGAAAAGGGGCTAAAGGATTTGTATCAAGATTATGTTCCATAAAAGTTCAACCAACACATCCTAATCTATAGATGATTATTGATGACCACCCCACTATTTTTAGCACCTTGAAAAGAGTACTTACAACAGGAAGTAAACATGATCATGACATATGATTTATTTCAAGAGGAAACCACCAAACATTAAACCATATCAGTATTGATATGCCCATAAATGTGAAATTGGAAAGATGGTATATAATATGTTAGAGTTAGGTATTATTAAACATAGATAAAGTGAATATTCATCTCTAGTGGTCATGGTATATAAGAAGGATGATTTATACACATAATATTTATAAACTTTATCAATTATTGATGTTTTATCTCTTGTAAGAACAAGTTCAACCTCAATATTTCTGAGTGCATACCTTAAAGGGTACACTAGGAAAGGGGTTAGTATACCTTTGGTGCTTAGCAGGATTGTTGATCCCCATACCATTAACTAAAACCAACACAAACTACTCTTATCTTATTACCAAAAAAAATCACATTTATTAATTTTACTAATTCGTCAACTAGGTTGACCTCATTATGGGTTTAGCACATGTTACATAACTCTATCTATCCAAGCTAACATAGTTTGAGACCTAAAGAATCTATTTATCACATAGAAAAGTTAATCAAGATGACTTTATTGGCTAAATTCTTGAGAGGGTTTAGGGTCAATACATGGCTAAAAATACCCCCTCAAATTTATAACAAAGGATCATTTAAGTATACATCATTATTGCTCATAAATATTCTTATAAAATCAATAAGAGGTTTCAATTCTTAGGTTTTTTCCTTAGAGAAGTAGAACTTATCTTGTGGAGTTATTAGATGCATAAGAAAAGTCTTTTAGCCTAGATATAATTTATCCATGTGATCCTTATAGGCCATGACAACCTCTTGCAAAGCACCATTGGCCAAAGGAAATATTCAAACACTATGTGTTTTGTAATATCCCCAACCAATAGGGACTGTAGAAAGACAAAAGCTTTGAATTGCTTTTCTGTGTATTCTAATTTTTTGTATGAAATAAGAACAAATTGCAATTTTTGCAAAATAATTTCCAAATAAATAAATAAATCACAGTATAATCTCTTATTTATTCACTCAGATGATTACAATAGATGTCCTCTATCATGCATATAAAAGAATATTCAAATACGATCTTAAAAACTTGAGTATTCTACAAACTGGGAATAAAACCTGAATCTGGTACATCTCAGCCTTTTGTGTCAAAAACACAGTCACCGACATCGGTTATACTACCACTGTCAGTTTCTTGGTGTTGTTATCTTATCAACATCGGTGAGAGGGTCACCCGATGTCGGTCTCTGACTGCTAATGTCAGTCTCTACATGGATCTGTACATATCTGTATAGACTTCGTACGGCTGCCAATATAGCACACCCTATTTGTTGGACCCCTGATCTCAATAAATATGGCTCTAATATAGAATATTTCTATTTTAAATAATTACTCAAACAAAACCTAATGAAATAAATACCTGAAATACCTGTGATAACTTTTGTGTGAAGTTATCTCTCAAACCTGTAAACCTCTATGATAACTTCTATATGAAGCTATCTCTCAAATTGGCAATAGATCGGCTGATCTCTCACAACCTCTGAATCACACACAATGAAGAGTGGACATTCTTTAATGCAAATGGAATACTGGAACCCTTGGCTCAGTCTTCACAGAAGAATTCTTAGCAACAATCAATATCAATAATCTCATAATCATCTAACTCTCTCCCATGAGAAACCCTTATACCCTCAAAAAGGTATGCTTGCCCTAATTAGGGTTTCTTAAATTAGAATTAGGGTTTATTAATTAAAAATAGGCCAAATAATTAATATTTGATTAAATCAATCAAATATTAATATCTCCCTCAATACATGTCGGATCCTCAAACTGTCTGAAGCTGGTAAACTAGGGAGTGATCCTGCACATGACCATACCAAAACAAGGGTGCTCCACTGCATGTCAAATATCCCTAAATAATAGGAGCTTAGGCAAATGTGTCTGAAAGAGCCTGAATGAAAGCCAACTATAGGAATTCTGCTAATCAAAGCCAAGCCAAGCTCCATCATGATCCTCTATTCACCTTATTAGCCTACGAAGGTCACATAATAGGCTAATCATCAACTCCAACGATGTCCACTAAAAAAGGGGACATGACAATCTGCCCCTCTTGAAATTGCTTGTCCCCAAAAAATCGTGGAATAATAAACCACTCGATCCACTTGGATCCCAAGGAAAAGGTTGTGTAACATCCCTCATGTCACCAATCAACCCCTGTGAAGAAATCATTAGCATCAACAATATCAAAAGTACAAAAATCAATAATTGAAAAACTACACTCAACACCCAAACAACTGACGTCATTGACAACATTATCTATAGACCAACTGTAGATGCCGATAGAAGAACCCACTCTATGGAACTCAAGCCAACTAAAATATTGACTCTATCAAAACTCAAGTCCTTATCTAACTGACACTCACACCTAACTGCACTATGGATATGACAACCATAGGTACCTGAGTCACTGACATCAAATCCAATCCCTGATAAACTGTCCTGGGTGTGCTGATACGGCATGTTGAGTAACTTGTAACTACCAATTCCATATACAAAAGATGGTGTCAATCCATCCCAAAACTAATCCCTCTGTAAAGGTGGCACAACCAACTATACCACACTGTCATCTATGTGAGAAGAATCAATCTGGAGACTCGACTCCACTGGTATCCCAAACTCATCAAGACTAGGTACTCCCAAATCTTGAACATGTGTGTCAGCCCCAACAGCATGTTCCTTAGCTACAACTATAGGAATGTACTCACCAACAACACTCAATGTACTAACCTCTGAGTATACCTCCACACTCTGAATGCCACATCAGACTCATCCTCATCTAACTCTGAAGAAGCTACTGCTAAAACTATCTCATCATCACAATCTCTAGCTCCCTCATCCTCTACAACTAATTGAGAGTCCAAATCCCAATGACTAAGCTCATCCACATGTCTCTTAGAATCCTGGTGAGCCACCTTCATTGCCTCCTATATGTGTATCTCTAAATCTGCCTCTGCCTTAGGCTCTAAATCCTCTACCTCTGACTCCTCAGAACTATCCTACTATTCAAAATCTTCTGATTTTGAATCCTCACAATACGCCCACATCAAATGATTTGCCTTGCCCTTAGGCCTCAAAGGACAATCGTGATTGGCATTATATGGACCTTTGAAGTATAAGCAAAGCTTTTTCCTGCGTAGATCGTTAAGAGCCTCTCGATCTAAAGGTGGTGTTGTTGGGTTGGCCTTTAAATCATTCTTAACAAACATAGGCTGTGTAGGCCTATCAGCCATCCTAGAATGGGTCAGCTGTGGTCTCTAATTAACAGTAGCACTCCTATTATTTCCTTACTCCCCATTCTGTTAAATAGGTGTGTTCATCCTCTTTACCATAGCAGTGAGTGCCTGTAGTGCCTGATTCATCTGCTGCTGGTCTGTCATCATAACATGGTAGAATTCTTTGGTGCCTTGATCATCATCATACCTATGGCCCCTGGGTGGGCTACCCTCACATCTGTCACTCATGATGATCGGTGGCTGATCTAACACTTGGGTACCTTCAAGCAAGGCTCTACTGCATGTGTTATACCTGTGTGGTCCCAACTCTTATGGTTGCATAAGATCTATAAACCCTCAGGATGGCAGGATTTAGCTCTGATCTCTACCCAACAAGATGGAAATAATTTAGCTCTGATACCACTATAATATCCCCAACCAATAGGGACTGTAGAAAGACAAAAGCTCTGAATTGCTTTTCTATGTATTTTAATTTTTTGTATGAAATAAGAACAAATTGCGATTTTTGCAAAATAATTTCCAAATAAATAAATAAATCATAGTATAATCTCTTATTTATTCACTCAGATGATTATAATAGATGTCCTCTGTCATGCATATAAAATAATATTCAAATACGGTCTTCAAAACTTGAGTATTTTGCAAATTGGGAATAAAACTTGAATCTGGTATGTCTCAGCCTTCTATGTCAAAAACACAATCGCCGATGTCAGTTATACTACCACCATCAGTTTCTTGGTGTCATTATCCTATCGACTTTGGTAAGAGGGTCAGCCGATGTCAGTCGATGTTGGTCTCTAACTGCTGATGTCGGTCTATGCGTGGATCTGTACGGATCTGTATGGACTTTGTACGGCCACCAATATAGCACACCCTATTTGTTGGACCCCTGATCTCAAGATATATGGCTCTAATATAGAAGATTTCTATTCTGAACAATTACTCAAACAAAACCTAATGAAATAAATACCTGAAATACCTATGATAACTTCTGTGTGAATTTATCTCTCAAACCTGTAAACCTCTGTGATAACTTTTGTATGAAGCTATCTCTCAAATTGGCAATAGATCGACTGATCTCTCACAACCTCTGAATCACACACAAAGAAGAGTGGATGTTCTTCAATGCAAATGGAATACTAGAACCCTTGGCTCATTCTTCACAGAAGAATTCTTAGCAATAATCAATATCAATAATCTCATAATCATCCAACTCTCTCCCATGAGAAACCCTTATACCCTCAAAAAGGTATGCTTGCCCTAATTAGGGTTTTTTAAATTAGAATTAGGGTTTCTTAATTAAAAATAGGCCAAATAATTAATATTTGATTAAATCAATCAAATATTAATATCTCCCTCAATACATGTTGGATCCTCGAACCATCTGAAGCTGGTGAACCAGGGAGTGATCCTGCACATGACCATACCAAAACAAGGGTGCTCCACTGCATGTCAAATATCCCTAAATAATAGGAGCTCAGGCAAATGTGTCTGAAAGAGCTCGAATAAAAGCCAACTATAGGAATTTTGATAATCAAAGCCAAGCCAAGCTTCATCACGACCCTCTATTCACCCTATCAGCCTACGAAGGTTGCATAATAAGCTAATCATCAACTCTGACGATGTCCACTAAAAAGGGGGACAGGACATGTTCACTTCAACAAGAGAAGTACATTCATATCCCTTTATATTATAATAAGTAGATATTGTAGAGATAATACATTGAATTGTATCTCTTCTTACTTAGATTATTTCTATATTAAATTAGATATAAATGTTTTTTCATGTTTATTATGTTCCCCATTTGTGCCATAATCTTTGGTGAGCACTATATTAGCTTGCATATTCATTTACTAGATTAGATTACATTATTATTATTATTATTATTATTATTATTATTATTATTATTATTATTATTATTATCATCATCATCATCATCATCATCATCATCATCATCATCATCATCATCATCATCATCATCAGACCTCACGAAATGGAATTTGAATAGAGGCCTTGGAAACCTCTCCAGTATTATTGTGTGATAAGAGACCCCTTAGTGTAGGTTTAGAAGATCTATTATTGGTCATGACCATGATATAATAAAATATTATTAAGTGGATGGTTAGCTTATTACCTTCTTTAAGCTTGTATATTACTAATTAGGATAAGTTATAAATCTATCTTATTTAACTTACATACATTCTAGTGAACCCGAAGTGAATCTAACCATTGTATATTTTTTAATTTTTATATACAAACAACTGGATCAACTTTGATAATCTAGTTTAACATTATATTCATAGTTTCTTATACTTCATCAACCCTATCAGCCTAGTTAATCTTTGTGTGCAAGTTTTTATGGCTTCATCGACTCTTTCAACCTAGTTTATCTCTATATGAATGTTTTTATAGCTTCATTGACCTTGTCAACCTAGTTAGGTAATCTTTTTGTAATTTTTTTTAACTTCGGCGAGCCTGTCAACCTAGTTTGGCCTCTTACACATCAAATTTATAGTATTAGAAAACTAGATTGATCTGATTGATAGTTTCCTTTTTCACCTTTAACATTTAATTGAATGTATCTACTTAATTCTATATTTTTATTCATGTATCATTTTATAACTAAGTTGATCAGATCGACATAGTTCTATTTTATTTTCTATTTAGAATTTTTATTTATACAATGTTGAGAGGCTTGACTTTGTTTAAATATTATGTCTTTTACTTCTAAAGGTTTAAATTGACACTTGGATGACATAGTTTTAAATAACTCAACTTTTTTAGAAAAACTACTACATCGACCTAGTCAACTCTATATTACATGCTAGGTTCACTCTAACCAAGTCAGTAATTTCTCTTTATCATTTTTAAGTAAATCTGTTTTACCACTTTTTTTCAAAAATTAAATTTAAGTAGTCTTTACCATGTTTTAAACTCTATAAAACTTTACTTTTATATTCAACCAAGTAATCTAACTTGACTTAGTTATATAGTTATTTTATGCCCAAAAAATTAAGTCAAATTGATTGACTATGTTTATCATGTCTTATATTTCCAACATAATAAGTTGATTAGCTCAAATATGTTTTTTTTACAATGTGGTTGACTAAGTTGACCAAGTTGACTTTATTTTATTTATTATTCTTCCTATTCTAAGAAAAGGAAATTCACCTACATTAATAGTAATTAAACTTACTTTACTTTTTAGTTAGTTGCCTATTTATTTACTTTCTATAAATTATATATTAGCTTTTGAAACTTTGATTTTATCTCTTATTTTTCACTTTATTTGGCTTTCCCTATAAATTGTGTACTAGTAATTTTAAAACTACTTATCTACTGTCATGAAGTTCTAATAGATAATATTTTTATGGTCCTTGTCTATCATTTATAGATATTGTGGCTAGAGGGGCTTGACTTAATAATCATAGCCATAGTATAAATCTAAACATAGTTTTTAGTTTCCACCTATCTCATGGTATTTTGAAAAAGCCTAGGATTTTTCTCTTTATTAAAATTTATGAATCCAACCATCCATTTGTTTATGGTGCATTAGTTAGTGGTTAGTACTGAAAATCTACTTACAACTTACCCTTGTAACTAGGTTTAGTGGGCTATGGTAAATGTACTTCCTCCATAGGTAGTGTTATAAAATATTGGGACGACAAACTTAATTAAATATTTTTAAATTAATTAAATGTGTGAGGGGTGAAAACATGGGTTAGGAAGGCTGATTATTAAAATGGGATAGAGGGGGTTTCAACATAGGGAATTATGAATGTATGTGATGTAATTTTTGTGGCTACATTTTCCCCTTTTTATCTTGTAATTTGTACTGACAAGTTGTAATACAAAGATAGGAGTTGGATGCTCTACGTATGGGATGAGGTATCCCCCCTCAAAATGAGAACTGATAGAGGAGAATTTAGAATCAAGTACCAATTGGATAAGGAGTTAATTAGGTGGGTGGATGTTGAATGAGAGTGTGGCAACATCACTACTTGCATGTATAATACTATGAGTTATATTTGACATAATCAATAATAGGTAAAGGAAAGGAGGACTCAAATAGAAATAACCAAATCATAACTTGTAAGTTATAGATGATAAGGTTAAAATGATCAAAGTTATAGCTCCAATGGTCTATGTGTTCCAAGTATCCAAGGTAAGAAGTGCTCTTGGTAAACGCAAAAGGTTACAACTAACAAGAATAGCTTAGTTGCTATTCAAAACACTTGATATACATGTGTGTGTATAATAGTCAACTATAATGAGGTAGCATAAGCAATCAAGACAAGTAATGCAAATTTGGTTCAAAAAAGGCAATGGTCAAGGAGATATTCATGATCTCTAGTCAGAGTCATCATGGGTAGAGATTTAAGTGATCTCTAAGGTTGGTGTCATGGTTGGGGAGATATATGTGATCTTCAAGGTTTGTGGTCATGGTCAAGGAGATATACGTGATCTCCAAGTTGCCCTAGATTGAGGGTGTAGTCCAAAGGGTGGTAGTTGGGATTGAAAAATCTAAGTTTAAGGTCACTGACATCGATTATGTCACTAATGTCAGTAGTAAGTATTGTTGACATCAGCGTATTAGGTCAAGACTACTGATGTCAGTGGGTGACCAAATATGATAAAAAGGGGTTTGGTATCCCACCAAAACTTATTTATGATAATTGATTGGAGAAAAAGAGTTTTGAGTGTTTTGGGGCATATGATAGCTCTAGCTTGTCTATTTGTGGTGAGTTGGTGAGAGATAAGTGGTTGAGAAGAGTGTGTGAGAGTGAGGGTGTGATTGAGTGCTTGGTGGGCCATGGTGTGACTAAGATAATGTTGGTGTGGGTAGAGATGGTAGATGTAGGTGGGGACCTAGTTGGAGGTGTGCCACCATAAGTACCAACCATTCCAACCTAGAGGAGATGGAGAGACGAGGTAAGATGCTCTTTGAGATGAATTTTGATTTAAGGTAGCTAATTTATTATTTGGGATAAATTTGAATTTTTGGGGGGATAAAGTGCAATTAAAGGGGTATTAAATGGGGTAAGGGTAGGTTTGGGTGAATTTGGGAGGGGTTGGAGGTAGTTTTTAGGAAAAAAACTAAATTTTGGAGGTGGGTTATTTGGCCCTAGGGCTGAACTAGTCACCAATGTTATTGGGGCTCGTCAACATTAGTCAATAAATATTACCAATGTCAACTGACCTAGTACTAATATCAACATATAAGATCAATGTTGATTAGAGGAAAAACCCCAAATAAGAAGAAAAATCCCATTTTAGATCCATAATTGAGTTAGTCGATGAGCCTAATGGCTAAGCTAGTCTAAGAAGACCCTGTGTCGATTGAGTGTTACTTACATAGCCCAAGTGAGGGCCTTAGGCAAATGTAGTTCTCCCATTACATAAATAAAAAGGGTGAGGTATGATTAAAAATTTGTTAAGGGAAGTGGTTAGGAAAAGGGAGGTTGAAATAGGTCATGGGACCTAGGGCTTAAAAGATAGGTCATGGGGTTGAGAGTGTGAGATATAAGCCATGGGGCCTAGAGTTTAAGATATAGGCCATGGGTATTAGAGTTGAAATATAGGTAGTTGGGCCTAGGGTTGAGAGATAGGTAGTTAAGCCTAGTGTTTAGAGATAGGTAGTTAGGCCTAAGATTTAGAGATAGGCAACTGGGCATAGGGTTTAAGTAGGTTAATAGGTTAGATAGTTAAGTGGGTATAGATCTAACCTAACCTCAGAAGACCCCATGTTGATTGAGTGTTTCTTACATAGCCTAGATGAGGGCCTCAGGCCAATGTAGTTCTCCTAGAGAGAAGGAAAAAAAGGGTGGAGGTTTATATTAGAAAGTATGTAACTTGAGGTTTATGTGTGTGGGTGCAGGCTAGGCAAGAGTTGACATTACAAGATTGACTACCTATGTTACTCACAAGGATGAGGAGGGATGTCATCATGGATGAGTGGGATCACAATGTAGCTTTAGGGTTAAGAGGAGTGACATGATATTACCAGGTTACATATGATGTTATCTTGATGATTGCTTTGATAGAGAGGTAAGATCACACCACCAACACTTTCCATTTGCCTACTAGAGAGTTCATAATAACACAAGAGGACATATATAAGATTTTATGATTGTTTCTCTAAGGTGAGGAACTCTTATCTTGTTGGAGAGAGGAGCATGATATTTATATAGCAACATTGTTTGGGGAACATGTCAATGAGGTGACATATCAATCAACAATCTTTACATATGAGTTGTAAACTACCGATGAAGAGAAACATCAGTTGAGTATCTTGATGATGATAGAGAATATAGTATATGCACTACCAGATAAAGATGGGGGGGATTTCCTATTATGTTGATAGGTGTGTTGGCATAGATGGTTGAGTAGTGGATAGTGTATGCATGGGGACCAACTTTTTTGGCATAGTTATACAAAGAGTTATGGGGTTTAAGGCTACAATGATGATACAATTGGTGTGTTAGGAATTTAATCCATTATTAGGCATATGAGATCATCATGGTGACATGGCCATTGGGTCTATTCACCATGATTATATCCAATTTTAGGTTCAGGTTTAGATAATGAAGAGAGGGTATGGTCTAGACATGAGTAGATGGCATAGTATGGGGCATTGATTATTATAGGCATATGATAGATGGATTGATTCTCATAGATATTTTTTGGATGCCATACTTGACATACCCTAGATTCAAAAGACAGGTAGAGTAACTTGTTGATTTATAGAGCACGTTATGGGTTAAAGGGAGATGAGTTAGAGAGTTAGAGATGATACCCATGGCATGGGTCAGGAGATAATTTGGCTTGTTATAGGATGTGCCTCCTACATTTCCTCTATATAGGAGGGATGGTATAGAGGCACCCATAGCTTTTCCCTACGAGATAGATAGGCCAAATTTTGAGGAGCTACTAGCAGCCTTGAGTATAGTAGATCCTAGATACATAGTGGATTATCTTACAAGGTGGAAATGTCTGCATCCTATGGTTTAGGTCAAGAGGCCACCACCAAATTTATAGGGAGTGATGAGAGAGAGAGAAATGTATCCATATAAGCTTGGGATACATTGGTGTAGGCCTGAGATGCAGCACAAGCATAGGTTTTGGTCTTACAAGGCTAGGTTATGACATTGCAAGGATAGGTCAGGGTGTTATAGGGTCAAGTTATTACACTGACAGTAGAGAGAGATAGTTTGAGAGCAATAGGATAAGCTAATCCTCCACCATAGAGACCAGTATAGGGTCTTATAATAGGTTTGATGGTTCTACCATAGACTGTATCTTTGTGAGGTAAAACACTATTTTAGATGAGATTGCATACTATGAGAGTCATTAGGGAGTTTTCATAGATTCAAAGGTATTATGAGGCTAGAGATCAGGAGAAATTAATGACATTTGCCATGAATTCTAGCTCACACAGACACAGATAGGTAGAGAGTGGCGATGATATTGCTACTTCATGACCATGACTATAGCCTTGAATATTGTAACGGCTAGATGATATTTTTGATGTTTTTATATATGTTGTATACACACTAGCCTATGAGCTAAAGATGAGAGATGTAATTTTTTAGAGAGAGATGATACTGATATGATCCATTGATGTACATTCATATTCATTGTGTGTGTGTGTGTGTGTGTGTGTGTGTGTGTGTGTGTGTGTGTGTGTGTGTGTGTGTGTGTGTGTACGTACATATATGAGAGTTTATGATTTTGAGATGTGTTTATGTGATGGTGATGATGTTGAATTTATTATAATGATGTGGATGTTTATGTTATGTTAATGTTGAGAATGTTAGTTGAGTTACACTAGAATTTCCCATATGTGTGATGGTATATGCATAGTTGATTGGCTAGCTTCATCTTAGCATTTTTCCATATTTCTGATAGTGTATGCTTAAAATGAATGGGTTGGGTGTGTGTGTGTGTGTGTGTGTGTGTGTGTGTTTTTTAAATTTATTTCATCATTTTTTTTGTATTTGTGATGGTGTATGCTTAAAATAAATGGCGTAGGCTTGATAGTTTTCATATTTATTATTATTTAGGGAAACTATGGTTGTATGTTAGGTGCATTTCACATGGGATTATATGAAATAGATTAATGGGCAATGTTTTTTTAGTTTTAGTATGGTTTTGGGTAGATATTTGAGTATCTTTTCTTGAGATGGATATGTGAGTGATAATATTTTTTGAACACATAATTATAAGAATTAATAAAAATTGGTAGAAAGGTGAGAAGGTGATTGAATCTTGTTGTGAGATGTGATCTCAGAAGAGAAATTGACATGTAATTGGGATGGGAAAGAAAGAGGCATGATGATCACCTATTGACAAAGATCATAATCACAACATAAATATGCTTAGGAGTGTAATCCTCTTTCATGTTTTACATCATTTGACCATTTGTTTGTTAGAGAATCATCATACTCACCTTGTGTCAAGTGAGTTCAAAGTCCCTTGAAAGAGTATGAGAGGAAAAAGGTAAAAGGAATGAGAGTGTTTGGGTAGCGTAACCTTCTTAGTGGGGATAGTATTCCCCTTATGTAGGTGACCCGAGAGCTACTATGGGAAATTCCATGACTTATCTATTTTTGTGTGTAAGTTGATCAATGTAGAAAGCCTACAATGGTATTTTTTTTGTGTTGAGGTCATATGAAGTTGATCAATACAATAAGTTTTTGAGTCATTATTTCCCTTGATAACAAATCTTGGCTTAGCCATCCTTCAAGGGAGTGGTCTAAGATGGTCTAAGATTTTGTTTTTGATTTTTAATAGTTATCCTTCAAGGGAGTAGTCTATTTATAGTATCAAGGAGATGTTACATAGCTATCCTTGAAGGGAGCAGTCTACATTGAGAATCATGACCTGAGAGATTATAACTTGTCTATGTATCCCTTTTTTAAACTTTATTCATGGATAGGACTATAGAGGCTTAGAGGTTTTCCACTTGTAGGGCAAAACCATAGCACTTCATAGGTTAACTAATTGTATAGGACTAAGGGTTAAGAGGAAGGGAGATGAATTTAATTGGGTTGCTCAAGGGATGAGCTCAAGTTTAACATGAGGTGAAGCATCACTTGATTAACAAAAGAATAGTCATAGGTGCAAAGTATTTAAAGGCTCAAGTTCTACCCTTCCTTTGATATAAGATAAATGATAAGTTTTTGAGCCATACTTGTGAGTTATGATGTAGGGTCCAAGACAATTAGGAGTAAACTTAACCCATTTGATTTTATTCATGTTCATCACATGTTTATTTTCCTTTAAGATGAGATATTTGATAGCGAAATCTCACTCTTTGAGGTTTTTTTTGTAAGCATGTTTGATATGCTCTTGATAGATTTCAAGGTGGTCGAGGGCTATGAGATGGAATTCATCAAATAACTCAAGTTGAGCCAAATTTTCTTAGAGAAACTCATCATTAGTAAGTATGTCTTATAAAGAGATGTGAAGAGAAGGAATATAGACATCAAGAGGTAAAATAGCCTCCATTATATAGACCAAAGAAAAAGGCATAACACTTGTAGGGGTTTGAATGTTAGTACGGTAAGCCCATAAATCAAAGGGAATGTGCATGTGCCAATTCTTACCCATATCATTGACTAAATTTATGATGATTTTGGTTAAGGTTTTATTAGAATCTTTTTCTTTTCCATTTTATTGTGGATAGTATGGTGATGAGAAGCTTAATTTGATTCTTAAAGCATCACAAAGCTTTTGGAAAGTCTTATTTTTGAAATATTTATTGTTGTCTATTATAATTTTATAGGGGACACCAAAATGATAGATGATGTGATGGTTGATAAAATCAACAATTTTGTAAACATTAGTGGAGACAAGAGGAATGGCCTTGACCCACTTGGTGAAGTATTCAATAGTAATAATGATGGAATGGTGACAGAGAGATGAATGAGGGTTAATCTCACTGATTAGATCCAAACCCCATTAGGAGAAGGGCCAAAAGTTTTTGGTGACTTGTAAGGCATAACTTGTAACATGAAGGAGGTTAACATGTTGTTTAAATTTCACACAGTGTTGAATGTAATCATTACAGTCTTGATGGAGTGTTGGCCAATAGTATCCAAGTTGAAGGATACATTTGGAAATTGTGTTACCATTGAAATGTCCACCATAAATTCCATCATGGAATGATTTAATGGTAAAGGGGATCTCAGTACTAGTGAGGCATCTAAGGAGGAGACCATCAAAACCTCACTTGTAGAGAAGTCCCCCTAGCATAGTGTAATGAGTGACATGTTTCATGAAGGCATGTCTCCCATTATTGGAGAGGTCAGAAGTGGTAATAGAAAATGAGAGGTAATCCATGAGTTGCTTGTACCATAATTCATGTGGGTTATGTGTTACATTTCCTATAAAAAGGATGGTAGTTAATACATAGGAGGGCAATGTTAATCAATGTACAATGACATATATTTTTGAGGAAAATGGTGAAGAGGGTATGTGTGAAGCAAGAGAAGCCATTGTGTCAGCAAACTTGTTTGTAGATCAAGGAATAGTTTTCAAGAAGTAGGAGTCAAATGATTCTAATAGCATATCCACATGATGTTTATATCATTGTATTTTTTTTTGCATAGGTAGGAACCATTAACCTGATTAACCACTAGTTAGGAGTCACCAAAAATGGTTATTAATTTGACACCCAAGAAAATATCCATTTGAAGCCCTAAGATCAAAGATTCATATTTAGACATATTGTTAGTACATTCAAAATCTAGTTTAAATGACAAAGGCATAGACTCACCATCAAGAGGGATGAGGATGACCCCCAAACCCCCACCATATTAACATTAGACCCATAAAATAACATCATAATTTGATAGGAGATGTCATTGGTTGAGAGCATTGTGATATATTCATTTAGGAATTTGAGGTTTGAAGTTTGGTTGTCATGTAAAGAGGTAGAAAATAACTGGTCAGCGATCATTTTCCCCTTAAAAGACTTTTGTTGAATAAATTCCAAGTCAAATTTAGCAAGGAGCATGAACCACTAAGCTACATGTTGGTTGTGATATGGCTTAAAATGCATTTATTTGAGGGGATCAGTATGGGTGATGACATAGGTTTTGTGATTTAAGAGGTAATGATGGAGCTTGGAAGCTACAAAGACCAACATGGGACAAAGCTTTTTGATATGGGTATATCAAGTTTCATAATCAATAAGTGTGTGTCTTATGTATTAAACCACTTATTCTCGATGGTGATCAACTTGATGTGAAATCATAGCACCTAGATAATGGTCTATTATAGAGATGTAAAGGTAGAAAGGCTAGTTTTCCTTATGTGGAATAAGAATTGGTGGGGAAAGGAGATACCATTTGAGTGCATCAAAGGCTTCCTAAAAATATATATTACAATGGAAGGAGACATATTTTTTGAGGAGATGGTAAAAGGGTTGGAAATGATCTGACAACTAGGAGATGAAATAGTGGATTGATTGAAGCTTACCTTGCAGGCTATGGAGTTGTTTGATATTAGTAGGTTGAGGCATGTCTAGTATTGCTTAAACTTTAGTAAGGTCAACTTCAATACCAAAGAGAGAAATGATAAATACTAAGAGCTTATAAAAAAGGACACCAAAGATGTAATTTTTTGGATTTAGTAAAATGTTATATTAAAATAGATGAGTAAATGTGATTTTGAGAATCATTAAGTAATCTTGGCAAAGTTTAGACTTTCCAAATAAGTCATCCATGTAATCTTCCACAATTTTATGTAGGATATCATGGAAGATGTAAGTCATGGAACATTGGTAGGTGGCACCAACATTATTCAAACCAAAGGGCAGGAACTGATAACAAAAAGTCCCCCTTAGGGTAATGAAAGTTGTCTTGTGTTGATCCTTGAGAGCAACTAAGATTTTATTGTAACCTAAGAACCCATCCATAAGTTATATCATCTCATGGCTAGATGTTAGATCAAAAATTTGGTTAATACTTGGTAAAGGGAACTCATCTTTTAGACAAGTGAGGTTTAGGTCATAGTAGTCAGTGTAGATACAAATTCCCCCTATCGCTTTTGTGATAAGAATAATATTAGAACCCATTGTGGTTAGTTGATGGGTTGAATAAAGTTAACAGAAAGGAGGCATTGGAGCTCTTATTTGATAAGGAGATAAATACAATGATGCATTTTGTGAAGCTTCTACATAACAAATTTAGCATCTTAGTTGGTGACAATGTTGTGGGTGATGATAGAGGGGCTACTACTAGGCATGTCATTATAAGACCAAGTGAAGGATTTGCTATGGTCATTAAGAAATGTGGCATAATTTTCTTGCTCAGAAGAATCTAAAGATTGGCCAATCTTAAGGACATGAGGGTTATCATGAGAGGGCAAATTGATGTCAATGGTTTATTCATTTAACATAGCTTGTGTTTTAGATGGGAGAAATCATTGGATATATGAATCATCTACACCCATGTATTTTAGAATAGCATCATCATCTTGAAATTGGATAGTGTTGATAGTGGGAGAGTCTTTATCAATCATTTTAGGATGAATTAGAGGAAAGGACCTTGTTTCCTTACCTAGGTGATAGGTGAGGGAGCCCAAATGGATGGCATTTATTGAAAAAAAATAGGATTTATAGATACCTCTGATTCTGTAGGTGATGGTGGAGGAGAGTATTGAGAAGGAGAGATTAGATATTTGATAATTGGTATATGAGAAGCTTTGGTGAGTTTAGTTGGTTCATCAAAACCCACTCCATTCTACTTTTTGGCATTTTCAATGGTTTTTTTGTTGGGATATTCAATGGGCATATGAACACTCTCCTCATAAAGACCTAAAACAAATCCTTTTTAGGCACACCTATAAAGATAGGTGCAATCAAATCTAAGCTTGCCCAGGAAAGAGAAGTCACAGGTAAATGGTTGTGGTGAAGAGGATAGATTGCCGACAACAGGAACTCAATCAATTCCCCCATATGTGAAATTAGTTTGAAGGTTAGGGGGACCATATGAGATGACCATCCTAATATAAGGATCATAATTAGGGTGAATATGAATATTTCCATACTCTTTTGGAGTATGGAACATGTTGAGTGTCAATAAATGATATTCTCTGAGTGACAGATGCTTGAAAGTTTCTTCCATGGGGTCTTTGTTATGAATTTATGTTTTTGATATCTATGTAATCGAGGTAGTGGAGCTTGTGGAAGCTTCAAAAGTATAATGTGGAGCATATGATTTCTTTAATGGAATGAGAACATAATTATGGTTATAATTCATGTTGCATATTTTGAAAGGAGGTGGGTCGATGGGAATAACATTCACTTGCCCATTATGTTCAAACTTGATGTAACAGTGCAAAGTTGAGGGCACACATGCCATAGAATGTATCCAAGGTCATCCAAGAAGTATTTTATATTGTAATTTTCCTTATACAACATAGAATAGCTCAATAATTATGTGGTGACCCACATGGATATGTAAGACAACATTGCCCACTGTAGTACTTGTAGTATCATTAAAGAAGCAGAGCACAACATCAATTTGAGACATGTAATTATTAATAACGGTTATTTGTTTGTAGGCATGGGTGAAGATGATATTAATACTATATCCTCCATTGATCATGACTCTTTTGACATGATTTTGATCGATATATGTGGTGATAAAAAGGGTAGAGTCCTGATCTTCAAGGTGTTGGAGTGGTATTTCTGAATCACTAAAGGAAATCAAGGAGATGGTGTTAAGAGAGTTGACCAAAGTTACAAGAGGTTGGGGATCATCAAGTTGTACCTCAACTAATATTAATGCACTCATTAAATCTTGATAGTTTTTGGGTGAGTTTTGTATTAACTCATACAAGGACATTTTCATAGGGGTTTGGCGAACTTATTTCACCATAGAGTTTTGAATAAATTTTGAAGATGTTGGTTTCAGGACACCCAAGATGAAAATATTGAGATTTGAAAGAATATTTTATTTTGAGAAGGGATGAGCCTAAGGGGTAGTGACCTTTTCCTTTCCTTTATCCTTTTGATTTTGTGACCGTGTAGCCACATTAACCATGTCGGTCTGAAACATAGGTGAAAGAGGTGGAAAAGGGGGGATGACAACATCTTTGGGTTTGAATTCAAGTGGAATGGTATGAGGTATTATGGATTCCATGGGTGGAATAGTAGGAAGGTTAATGGTAGTATCAATAAATAAAGTGGTGATATCAAAGTGTTATCGAAAGGATGTTGTGAGAGCTTTACAACTCTCAGTATCATGTCTAGGAAAATAATGATATAGACACACTTGTATATCATCAAAAAAAGATGGATTCAGTCCAAGAGGGTTATAATTATTAATGGGAGGAAGTGCTATTACAAAGGATTACAAAACTGGAATAGGAAAAAGATCTGAGAGCCTGTGAGTGGGATATCACTTGTTTTTGTAATAGGGGTAGAACCTTCTTTGGTTTAGGAGTCACAAGGGTGATTTTGCATGGAAAATTTGTAGGTGGTGATGGAGATACATTTTTTTATAATACTTTCTTGGTGGTAGGTGTCATGATGGTAGATGGGAAAGGCCTACTAGGTGGCAGAGGTAGTAGTGGAGGTAACTTAGCCTTTATCTTTTCTTGGATCAATGATACCCCAACTAAAGTAGAGGTATGTGGTCCCAAAATTGAAGGAAAAGTTGAGGGTGGAAGAGGTAAGGATTAGTGAGGTCTAGGAAGCTTAACATTCTTCCTTAGTTTAAGCCATTGAACTCCAACTTGTGGTTGGAGAATTAGATGTAATTTTACCTATGGATGAATTAGATTAGAGATTAGGTGAACACCTAAAAACTTGATATGATTTAATGTGGTAGACATCTATGAGGGTGAGGGCTCTGACGTAGAAGGATGAGCTTCTAGTGATTTCAATGAAGAAGCTCTGACTTTGTCAAAGACCTTGGGGTAAAGGGTAGTGAGAGGATTGGTGGTAGAGGATGACACTTTTTGTGTAGGATAAGGAGTTTTAAGTCAATCCGAAAATGTTGCATGATCTAGCTTTATGGAGTCAAGAAATTTTATATTTACCACTAATCATGAGAAGGGTTTAGATGAAGTTGACATAGGCCTTATAGTTACTTCTTTAGAAGGCTTAGGTGATTAAGAAAGAGGGAAATTTTTAGCCTCTGTTACCTTTGGCCAAAGATGAGAAAGGGCTGCAATAGGGTATTCTTTGATAGAAATAAGAGAAGAGGAATGGTCTTCCATGAGTGGGGGATAAGTAGGCGAAGAAGTCTCCTTAAAGGGGTAGAGCATAGGTATAATTTCTCCCTCAATATGTGGGAAAGGAATAGGTAAAGTATGATACTCCATAGGTAAAAAAAGTGGTAAAATTGGTTGAATTAGAGTATTCAAAATAGGTATCTCATCTAATGTAGGGGTGGATAACACTAGCTCCTCTAGGTGTGAAGTAGGAGTGGATGGGGTACTACCTGCCATTAGTGGAGGAGAGGTAGGTGAAGAAGGTTTTGAAAGAGGGTATAGCACAAGAATGATGTTCCCTTCAACATGTAGTTGAGTAATGGGTAAGGTGTGGTCCTCAAGTGGTAAGAGGATAGGTAAAATGGGTGTAAAAGAAACTAGCAATACATGCTCCTCTTGTGGAAAAAGGAGAGGTAAAGGAGGGCCTTCCTCATGTGGGAGTGGCATGGGTGAAGTAGGATATTCTACCCAAGGAGGAAGGACAAGTAAAAAAAACTCTACCAATTGTGGGGGAGGAGTAGGTAAAATGAGTGTCTCCTATTGTGGGATAGGTTAGACTAGAGGTAAAGGAAAGACCATATTGACTGTATCGATATTATGATCAAATGAGTTATCATTCATGGTTTGAACATTATTTTGATTGGTTTAATGGATAGGAAAAGTATATTTGAACACATTGATATTTTGATTAGCATGTACATTAGGATTATCCAAGCCCAGATCACCCCTATCAAGCATGTCTTGAACAATGTTCTTGAATGTTTTATAGTTATTAGAATTATGGATTTTGACTCAATGGTAGCCATAAAACTCATCCTTCTTATACCAAGTAGGAATAGGATAGGAGGGATCAAACTATATAGGAGGCTTGATTTAAGGAAGAGTTATGGCTCCCTATTGCAATAGTTTTAATAAAACAAAAGTGTATGACTCCCCAATGGGAGTGTATCATCTTTTTTTGTACCATTGTTGGAATTGCTTGGTCATATTTTATGAGGTCAAGGAATTAGGTTAGTTTGTGGTTGTAGAAGAAGTTGATTTAATTACCACTGCATTGGTGGAACTTTTATATTTTTAGTTAGAAGGAGAAGGTTTAGAAGAAGAGGAATCAATTGATTTGGAATTGGCATTCTTACTATGCAACTTGACTCTATCTTCATCTATAGCCTGGATCTCAATTTTTTGCACCATTGTAAAGGCTTCATCAAATGTGCAAAACATTTTTACTCAGAGTGTGTATAAAATGTGATTAGCACATGCCCTCGATAAGAGATAAATAAGCTTAAGTTGGGTTAAAGATAAGGAGAGTTGATTGATTAAGCCTCTCTAGTGAGTGACAAAATCTATGATAGACTCATCATCAAATTGTTTAATATAATAAAGGTCTGTAATAGAAACCTTTTTAGAAATGTTGATAGAGAAATGGTCTAGGAATAATTGTGCGAGTTAGGTAAATGAGAAAAGGGAGTGTTGAGTTATAGAGATATACTAATCTAGGGTAGAACCTAAAAGAGACATAGGGAAGGTGCAAAGTATTAATGCATCATCATGCCCTACTAAATAAAAATCATGTCTAAATGCTTACAAATGTTGTTGTGGGTCCTCTTTACTTTGGAAGTGAGTAAATTTGGGGAGTTCCCATTGGCTTGGATAAGGGAAAATATGCATAGAAGGATGTATAGCCTCATTACATATCTAATCATAAGATAACACATTCTTTGAACCCGACATGGATATCTCTAGACTATACATCTTGTCCATCAACATCCTAATGAGTTCTACAGGGGGATTGGGTTGGGAGACACCCCCTAAGTCATAAGGAGCCTGATAAGAAGTAGAGGTAGCATATGACATAGATTTCTTTGGTTTTGTTGACACAACATAGGGGTAGTGAGTCATAGGTTAGGGGGTATAAATGAAAGGGGCTTGTCCTTGTGTGTTAGAGACAATGTTTTGGTTGAATGTTGCTATTATAGGTTGGGTTGTTGGCATGGCTATACGAGGTGAAGGGTGAGTTGTAACTCATGTAATTATAGGTTCAAGATTAGATGGGATGGGTACCACCAAATTTTTAAATGGAGTTAAACTTGACTAAACTTCTTGTGGTTGTGAAGGCAAGGAAGTCACGATAGGGGTTAGGTGGGACTGGGTAGTTGGCGATGCTAAACTTTGGACATTATTTATGGTTGGGTTACTTGTTGAAGTGGTAGTTTGAGTAACCATGGGGAACATGGTTGAGATAGCTGAAATTGAATTTGTTTCCATCAAATAAGTCATCATACCATATAGTGGGTCACCTAAAGAATTGTGAGTTTGGCTCATGGCAAGGTAATGCTGAAGGGTTGCTATATTGTGATCAAGAAATATAGCAAAATCTTGATCTCCTTTAGGCAAAATGGGAATTTGGTTGGGGTTGGGAGTATATTATATATCTAAATTATGTTCCATGATAGAATCAACAACAAGAGGGGAAGGTGTAAGTGGTTGTCAGATTGCATAATTGGCAATAATTTTGGCTTGGATTCATGTCAATACCATGCAAGAAGAAGTATAAATAGTATTAAAACTCTGTATTAGTGATAGAGTGAGGAGAAAATAGTTTTAGGTGTAGGTAGGTAGGTTTTTCTATCTTATTATTTTGAGTAAATTAAAAATAGCCAAATTACATAGTCATCAATGTCAATCACTTGACTGATGTTGGTAGGTTAAAGTCTACCAACTTCAGTGAATTTTACTAATATTGGTCACTGTGGAGTCCTAAGAGATAAAAAATCCAATGTTTTAGAAACCCAAAGGCAAAATCTAGGCAAAAAAAAAGGATGCAAGAGGTCTGTATAATGAGGATGAATACTCAAACAACTTGATATAATATGTTATACACCCTAAGTATTATGAATAGTGTTGATTTTGTAAATCAATGGAAAAATGTCCTTACCAACTCTAAAATATAGAAGGTAATCAAAAAGTAGAAAAAGAACATACAACCACTAAATATTAACTCTTAGAGATTAATTTTAGTCTCATGTTGGCTTATGCCTTAATCAGATAGTGAGATGAGAGTTTGATTATTGAAGGTATTAGAAAATAATCTAGAGCTGGTTTCAAGTTAGGTTTAGTGCTCAAGAGGAAATATCTATTAGACTAAGTACATGTCTTTTTATAGGATATTTCTCCCCACACTTCACAAACCTGAAGCCAAGCTAGGATGCTTAGCCATAATATACTTTTTGTCTAGAGTTTATACTCTGCAAGAGAATGGAGTGGGTTCTCCTTTTGGTGGTGAAATCTAAGTAGGGTAAGGCGATCAACCAAGTGATGAAATACTAATGGGCTTTATCTCAAGTGAGTTTATATATATATATATATATTTTTATGAGTGTAATTTGGTATTGTAACATGGGTGTACTATGATTCATTCATAATGCTTGTAATCAACTAGGTGAGATAATATGCAACAAGTAAAAAATGAAGTGTGGTGAGTTTTAAACCCAAATCTAAAATGTTTTGATTCAAATGAAAATAATGATGAAATAGGAGAAGAGAATTAATTTCACTATCCTAATTTTCATGCAAGAAAGAGATAAAAAAGAGATTATTTTTAACTTGCAAGATAAATGATAAGTTTATTTTAGGGTCAAAAGAAAGAAAAGAGTGGCAAGGAAGAAGAAATTTTAGTTTATTGCCTCTAAATAGAAAATAAAATGTTAAATATTTAATTTTGAGGAAAAAGAGAGGGAAAAGTGCAATGAATGAAATTTTCACTATAATGCACCTATATGAATGCTTAAAACAAGCAATGAACCCAAGGAAAACTCTAGGGTCCCATTGAGTGTGCCAAAAATGTTTCAATAAAATTTAAATCTATTTGATGTTTAAGGAGAAATAGAGATGAAGGGTAGGGATTATATATTAGAGAGAACCCAGATTGGTTGTGCACCATATCCAGATGATGTTGAGCACTCCTCTTTGACTAGGGAGGACTACCTATGAATAATATATCACTACCACCAAAAATATTTTTTAGTAGATATATGAGTGGAATACCAAGCTACATGTTTGTTCTTGAAAGTGTTAAAATTCATTAGGGATGATGGTCCACTTCTTAAAACAAAATGGTAATGAATACAAAATAAAAGAGAGAGTAAGAGAGAGATATTCATACCATTCTTACAGTTTTAGTGTAGTAGAAAGTGATACAATGTAGGTAATGTGAATTATTGGTGTTTTTGGAGGTTATTTATGTAGTCTTAGGGAGGTTAGTGGAAATACATAGTAGTCAATGTCAGTTAGTCTATTGATGTTAGTAAGGAGATATGACCAATGTCGAGTATGTAATCGATGTTGATAGGGGCAGTAGGTTCTTAAGAAGTTGTAAGAGACTTTTTTGAGATGGGAGGTAGATGTTGGTCAAGTTTGTGAGGTTGGTAAGAGTCGTAAGGGAGTGGGTAAGAATCAGGTGGGTCTGGATAGAGGGTTGGTATGTTTAAATTAGAGGGAAATAGGTAAAGGAGTTTTACAACTCCTTCATAGGGAGAGTCAAGATGTTCATAAAATGATAAATAATATAATGTAAAGTAGTTGTAAAATGACTATTTAAAGGAATTATAAAACACAAAGATATACTTAGCTAGTGAAATAGATTAACTATGAGATGCCAGATAGATGGATCTAATGAGGTATGTTTCAAGTAGTACATGAATAGAAAAGACAAGCATGTGCTACTAGTTTAAAAGATTCTAAGATCTATGCAATATATCAATTCCTAATCTAGACTAATTTTTGCAGAGTAATGATAAGCTTGGATATATAAAGTTGAATGCTAAATCCTGTACATGAATGATTAATTTTTTTGGCTTCTACTGACCCAAATATTAGCTTGAAATTTGGCTTAAGTAACTAACATCAGTTATCCTACTGACATCAGTCAAGGGTTGACCGATGTTAGTGGCATGAGAATAGGTAAAAGAGCTATTTTTAGCCTATTTTTTGTTCCTTCTCTTACCAAATGTGGTATATATTAGAAAATGGTATAAATTTGAGGTTAAGAAGAATTTAGTTAGTTAGTAATTTATGTTAAGGGTGATAATAAGTCATGGGTAATTAGGATTAGGGGACTAAGTCTTGAGGTGACTCAGAGGATAAGAATTAGTCTTAGGATGAGGTGGATAGGTAAGGTAGCATAAGTAGTTTTTAATTAACTTAATTAGATATTTTTAAATTAATTAAATGTGTGAAGGGTGAAAACATGGGATAGGAAGGCTAATTATTAAAAGGGGATCGACGAGAGGTTCGACACAGGGAGTTATGCACATGTGTGATGTAATTTTAGTGTCTACACAACCCACTCCAACTATTCCTAGATTAGTTATCAAAGTTCCATAAAAGTTAATTTTTATTTATTTTATTCCAAGTATACTCCATTTAATTATAAATATTTTTTTATCTTAACTTTGTCCTCAATGTCTTTTATTGTGAAATTATTTGGCCATTTTCCAAAAATAGATATTTCTATTGCACTAAGATTTTCTATTTTAATATTTGAATTTTCTAAAACATTGTTCAATTTTTTCATTTCAATACTTACACAAGATTTTTTCCCACAAAGTTTATTCATTCCAAAAAATTATACAATTGATCTCCATCCAAATATTTTAAATAAAATTTATAGGTGGTAATTTTCAAATAATACATAAATTTTTAAGGTTTGGAGGCTAATAGAAAAACCTTTCTCCTACCAATCTACTTCAAACAAATGTTTAATTTAATTTTTAAAGGAAACATTACTAGATTTTTCATGTATATCTAAATTGAAGTAAATTTTGTATCTATTCTCCATCTTATTTACATAAAGTAAACGTTGAAGGATCCCATAAAACTCATCCTTTGAATATGATTTTATGTCAAAATATTACAAAATCATGACAACCAAGAAAATGATTTGAATTTTAGATTACTAGTAGCCTTCTAAATCAGATTATTAGGTCATTTATTTTTATCAACAAATCCCTTTATTGCTACATCGTATCCTACCCTTAAATTATAACTTCTATAATTATCTCCCATCCATCTAATAATATCCTTTATTTTTAAAACTTATATCCCATTTTAACATAAAATATTGTATAAAATTTCCTTTTGGGGATCAATAAAATCTATATTATTAAGTGTTTCCATTTTCTACAAATCATTCTTTGCATTTCTTTCTCAAACTAGTAATTTTAAACTTTTGATCATTATTCATGTTCAATAACTGTCTACATTTATTTATATGTCTTTCCTATCCTTAAACATTGGCATACCTTGATATGAATCTACCTATAAATATACCTTCTCACCATTCCATATATCCAAGGTCAAATTACCATGTATTATTTTCCTTGAATAAAATATGAAGTTTCAAATATATTAGCCTTGAGGTAAATTTACACCATGAAAATCCTATCAAGGAAAGTTGAATCAATATATTCTCATCTTAATATGTTGTTCTAAGGTTGATTACTTTAATTATATAACGTCAAATCTAGTTTACCACCTATAAACTTTATATGTAATATTAAATATTTTATTCCAACCCTTCCTACCTATTTAGGTTGGCAAACCTTGGACCAATGTGCAAGATTTTTTTTAAACTACACTTTCCTTTTGAAACAAAAAAATTATAATATTCATCATATTTTACACCACACCTTTAGGAACTTTACCACATAAAAATTTAAATTTGGATAACTTACCATACTATTTCTACAAGAATTAGGCTTCCACCATGGCTCAAACATTTGGTCTTCCATTTATCTAATCTTGATTGCAATTTTTCAACTTTTTTTTTTTTTTGAAATTTTTGAATTTGTAAAAATATTAAAAAGAGGAAGTCATAGTTATTTTATCTAAAGGTAAAAAATATGAATACTAAATATATTTTGGATTCTTATTTTCCTTACTCTATGAAAATAAAAAATAAACCTTTGATTTAACCAAATTAACCTATTTTCCTCAATCCTCCTCATTTTTATCATATTTTTTTAAAAATCATTTACATCTCTAGCTTTATCAGTAAAGATGTTTATTAAATACATCATCAATAAAATACTTTACACTCTTGATGTTTATTTTATTTTTAGCTTCGCTTAAGTCTTTTCCAAAGGGTTCATCCATAATAATGAATAAGGGGAAATAGAATCCCCTATTCTAATCTATTTTGAGTTTAGGAATAAACCCACGAGACTCCTATCAACCAAAAATAAGAAGGAAAGTTAAAAAAACACAAATAATAACCCAAGAAACATAATCATCATCACAAATAAAGGCTTTCATAGCTTTATTTCAAAAAAATTAGTACACTTTATCATAAGCCTTTATAATGTCTAATAGAATTAATTATTCTCAAAATGTTTTGGTTTTAAAAAAGTGTATAATTTCATGATTCAAGACCACCCCTTATTTTATTTATAAAAAATAATCCCTCCTTATTTATTATATAAATAATCATAGTAATTAAAATATTCAACCTTCTATAAATTATTTTGGAAATTATTTTATACATGTGTCATAGAGAAAGTTTGGCTTAAAATCAACAAACATGGATGGATGAGGATTTTATGAATCAAATAAATGAAGGTAAAATTTATTTATATCCAAACCTATTTATATGTTCTTGACTAATTTAATATATTTATCATCTCCATTATCTCAAAAAAATTGAAGGTAATTTGTTGGGATTCTATTAGGACTCAAAGCTTTATCAACCTCCATATGCCCCAGAATAGCCTTTATTTCTTCCATCATTAAGGATTTTATATAATTTAAATTTATATGTTAGTGATAACCTTAGGAAAGACATAATAAATTCATTCATCTTACTCTCACATATTATATCATTTTAAAACTAATTCATGAGAAAATATGCTACTCCTTGTTTTTATCTCTTTTGGATCCTTCAAAACCAATCCTCTTTTCTCTTGGATTTAAAAAAATAATCACATTTAAAATTTATTGTTTAAATATTTATTTATTTATGTTTTAATAAGTGTAATTTTACATCACATTGATTTTATTTAGATTTAAATTAATTTTTATACGTTTACCTACATAATAAATTATATAGTTTCTTTGAATAATTTTGGACCAATGATGACTCATTATATGGAAATTTTTTATTTGATATGGAAAAAAGAATGGTTTATAGGGACAAAGAACTAGAGTAAAAAAAATTTAGTATATAGGATCAATCCCCATGGGATGAAGAATAAAAAAACTAACACTAGCAACTAACTAACCATGAGGAAGGAAAAATACAAAGAAAGTAAATAGAATAACTATTCCAGGAAAGGGGATCCATTCATAGGTACCTTCACATATTTAATTACCATCACATCTTCAATCACCTTCTCCTATGTGACTTGTTTGATCTTTGTAATTCTATCCCTAGTTCTATTTTTTGGCCCTTTTACATCCTCGTTAGGCAGGATCATTTCGGGTCTCTTCCACATCTATTCCTTCGCAAGGGTCTTCTTGGTGGTAGTTAATAGGGGAGCTTAAGGGAAGAAGTCTCTACCTCCACAATATGTTTCTTTAGGGGGGTCCCTTCAGTATTTACTACTTGAGTAAAATATTGAGTCTCTTTATCAACCTCCTTGTTCATGAAATTACAATCCTGGATTAAACCTGCTAAACACATCCCTGCCTCATGAATTTTGTTATTAAACCTTTATAGTTGATCCATGTTGGTTTTGATCACATCTAATAGGGGGTCATTCCTTTCCTTACCACTTACCCTAAGGTTCCTTCATCCAACAAGAGTGGTTTAGGTTTGATAAAAAAGAGTTTTAGTGGAGGATCCCCATCTGAGCTTTTAAAATTGGGACTATCATGGGAAATACTAGTTATCAAGTGGTGGGACCTTGAGGTAGGATCTTCCTCAGGGGGTTCCTCCTCATTAGAGGACCCCTCCAATAGAACCTCTCTACCTTGAAGTGTTTCATTATGTTTTACCAATAATAAGATAAGTCCCTAGTGTAAGATGGGATTAGCTTCATTGATTTGGTATACGAGATCAGTGTTATCTAAGGATTTTAGGAGGTAATAAAGAAGGTTTATTTTGTAACACTAAAAATGGTTTAGCTATTTTGTAATTTAGATTATTTTAATTAGCATGAAATACATTTAATATTCTTATATTTCCAATTTTTATCCAATTTAATTAATATTTACACTACTTATGGTTATCTTATGGTTTTGATAACTTAACCTAGTCTAACCACTCATTTGGTTTTGGTGACTATGTATGATTACAATAGAGGTTTATCCCCTAACCAAGGGAGGGTATCATTGGAGAGAGTTAGATAGACTCATTATTAATTCTTGAGATATAAGTATGTGTATAAAGTTATGATAAACATAATTTTATTTTAAATTTTAAATTTGTATTTATTTTCCACGTAGGAAGGGTAGATAGATTATTGTGTAAACTTATATTTCCCACCACTTTAGTGCATATCAATTTTTTTATTAGATAGGGTTAATGATTTTGAAGATGGAGCTATGAACTGGTTAAGTGAGGGTTTTGATTAATGGAATCACATCTAAAGAAAGGGTTTTGAATAATAGACCCATAACCAAGAGGGTTTGGAGGATCCTACAACTTTTAAAAGGCACAACAAGAGGATTTTAAGGGTCCCATAACCATAACAAGCATAACTAGAGGGTTTTAAGGATCCCAACCTTGTCAATTCAAATAATAATAGGGTTTTAAGGATCCCACAACCATAAAAATAAGAGGGTTTAAAGGTTCCCACAACCTTAGTAAAAATAATAAGGTTACTTCTCAATAAAACAAAAATAATGGATGCACTCTAACAAAAATTCCATGGAACTAACACTGCAGAACAAGATCCCACTAGGAATAGAAGGTCTACTACTAGTCTTTTGCCTCATTAAAACCTATACACATCCTTCACACAATTGAAGCAAAATAAGTGGGCTTTCCATCCCACTAAGAAACTAGAAGAGATAAGGATGGAATCCTCTATCATCTAATAACTCCTTGAACAAATAGTTTGAACCTTGTCCCCACTTAGTGCGAGTGCACAAGTATTTTATTAATATTAAAAAAAAAAGTACATAAGGGTGCATTTACTCTGTTAACCCTTTTACATTACAAACATGGATTATATAGATTTTACCAGTGATCAGTAATACCAACTAATCCTATAACCAACTATTTACGGGAAATCAACCCGTAAGGTAGTTCTAATTAATAAATACAAAACATGAAAACTACCTAAAATTAAAACTAAGTAACTTTATTTTATGGGGGTGTCTTTACTAAATGATTCATGCCCCATTAACAATATTTATTTATTAACCTACCAAAAATCTAACCTAATTTTAAGACTTTGGAACAAGTCCTAACATCATCCACTCTAGTAAGAAATTTTTTGGTTTGGTTTCCTATATCCACCACAATCAAAATTGACCAAAAGCTTTGGTAAGTGACCAAAAAAAATAACCCAAGACTTAAAAAAACTAGCCTCGAGGATCCATGCCTTATATTTCCAAGTGTTCATCTCTCCATTTAGTTAGCCACAAGGCACCCCCTTCTATAGCCTTCATCACGCATCTAGTAAACTAGAATACAATCCCTAGTAGATCTAATCTTCAATGAATTTTTTGTACTTCCTCCATAGAACCTAAGTACAATAAGTAAGCATACATACCCACTCAAACTTACCATAGCCCATAAAGAGGGCTCATTAATATTAGTACAGACTCCATATATAATTTTGAGGATTCCTCTATCAACCCCATTAATATGAATTCCTAAAACTAGT
Source organism: Torreya grandis (assembly GCA_037957365.1). Classification (NCBI taxonomy): domain Eukaryota; kingdom Viridiplantae; phylum Streptophyta; class Pinopsida; order Cupressales; family Taxaceae; genus Torreya; species Torreya grandis. Next base: position 362,969 of record JARHVA010006528.1, on the reverse strand, counting down.
TAGACATGGGTTTTGGTAATGTTTATAAAAGAATCTAAACCCAAAAGCCAATCCAAAATAGTGAATGAATGTGGATAGAAATCCCAGACAAGTGGAAACCTTTATTATCCTCACCTAGTTTGATTAAAATAGTGTGGATTCATCTATCCTACACACAAAAGAAAATATATTTTGGTGGAGCATCCTCTATCCACCACCATTAACCTCCACTTAAAACAATAGCTTTCAACATTCCCAAAATGTAGTTAAAGCTTCATAACAATAACAAATAAGTAGGAAGAGGCCCTTAAACTTTCCAAGTAAGGCTTTCCATTAGTCTTTTATCTTCTCAAACATAGTTTTGATACCAAATATATGTCACCTATGTTGGAATCAAAATGACTAAGGGGGGGCGGGGGTGAATCAGTCTTCAAAAACTTTATTATATAATCTTACTTAAACAATCATATATTATTTAGACAATTATGTACATCTTAGCAATCATAAACACCAATTCATAAGATCATAAAACACATGAAAAAAATATATATTTGGTAACCCATTAAGGGGAATAAAATCCACTAATGATGAAAATGGACTACTATTATATAAGAGAAACACCAATTTTTTTGAAGCACCAACTTCACAAGGAGCACCAACCCCAACTAGTTATGCACCAACTCAGCTAGGCTTTAACAAGCACCCACTTGCAAGGAGGCACCAACCCCCTATATGACTTTGCACCAATTCAACCACATAAACCACTTGATCACCTTTATAATACCTTATTTCTCATATAATATATCATGATCTCCTTGCTCAACTCTTCACACACTTATATTCCTCTCAAAATTGGTCTCTATCCTTCTTTGCTCAACTAGGCCTCTTCTTGACTTGATTAGGTAAAATATCCTTGATAATCATATATAAAATCTCTATAAAATGTTCATCACTAATACTTTATCCTCTTATAATGGTCTACAATACCTCATTCTACTTTTCAATATACCTTCTTTTTTTATTACACTCTTTACACACTAATATGCATAAAATTATATAGTATTTATTCAAGTCTTATGCTCATATCCTTCTTAGTCAACAAAAAACACTTTTAACCTTATTTATGAAACTAAATTCATATAAATACATCTCATATACATGTATCAAATGTGATTTGATTCCATTTAGGTATGACCTTCATCAAATAGGCCTTATCTCTCTTTTAGGTATCATGGAGACCTAATCCCATTAGGCCTACTTAGCACACATTACCATTTTGATCATCTTAGGGAATATTTAAATATTTTACATGGAATAAACACATAATATTCCATCCCAATATTCCCATTATAATCTCATGTGTGCTTCATAAAACTTTTTAGATTAAACCGCTACTTGAAGCACATCATTATTACTATTCATATTAGGCTTGTGTATACCTAGAAAGTTTATCTTGAAAAATTGAAGTATAAACAAAAAAATTCAAAAAAAAATGGAAAAAAATACATATAAATAAAATAAATGACCTTAGAGTCATCACCATGTGCATTAAAATTCATAACTCATGGTTAAAAGCCTCAAACCCTTCTGTACAAGTCATGAAGACTTGAACTTCCATCCCTAAAATAATAATTTTTATGACCAATGAAACCTTATGTATTTTTTTTTAATCTATATATCACTCTAAATTACAAGGATTACAAGGTCTAATTTCAAAAATTGGTCTTGTAGATCAATCTTTTGTCTTCAGTACACATAGTCAATCCTAAACTAGTCGACCCATTTTGGATTCACTATTTAAGTTATTTTTACTAACTTTAAAATCTTGTTAAAATAATTAATAGGACATATATGTCACAAAAAAAACATAATATACATTGGATGCTTCATCTTAGGGTAGAGAGCCTACAAATCATCACTATAACTTGCTTACTCAGATCTGCTAGTTTACATTCAAACATAGTCATGGTGATAATGAATTTCAATACCTATGTAGACACTTTAAAATACTATTGATTCATGTGGATGATCCTATGAGATCATTAGGAAAATCTCAGATAGAAATATACCATGGTTAGGTGATAATATTAGTCTTGTAGACCAATTTCATAACCTTACACCTTCACCATCCCATCTACACAAGCTAGGTCAACTTATGAGTAATAATTTCATCAAATCCACTAACTTAAAAAACATTTATCCAGCATTAAAATTTACTAAATTTATTTATCAACCTCTCTATACACTTGGCTTTATCCCTAGTCTATGATAACACTTCCCTAATCAACTTCTCACTTTTCCCTAGTTTTCTCATGATCTACACCATTAGGCCTTTTAGTAATAGGTAAACTTATATGATAGGTTTATCTCATTTGAGGACTAGAAAATTTCTAGAAAAAAAAATAGTGTGAAATACAATTCTCAATATTCAACCTTCATTCATTTATAAACTTTGACTTGGTTAACTCTAACTGTTATAATAAATATCTAAGAAATAAGACTTTTCATGTAGGGTCCACTCAATCACTTGACAAACCAATAATACCTTTAGCTACCTGAGAGATTTTAATACAACCTCAAATCACTTACATATCCATTTGAAACCATTATAGGTTATTTTGATCAAGATATTTCTCATCAGGTCATTGTTAGGGTTTTAGAGAGGGTTAAAACCATCTTAAAGTATTAATGATCATTCATAAATCTTGGGCCCTTATTCCAAAAACCAATGGTTGGAAATTTTAGATAGGATCCTTCCTCATATACCATGAATATCTTATGTTCCCATGTAGAGGTTACATATACCAATGAGTACATGAAAGTTATTCTTGGGTTGAGAATGTTTCATTTTGTGCTCATAAGAAACCTTAAAATATTTTTTCTTGCAAAATTTGACCTAAACATTCATTCTCATGCTTAAAAAAATTAATACCTCTATCCATGCTCACAAACTCACCCATGCCTTTGAAACTGATCCTGATACCTCATTTGGCCATCATCTCTCTCTGCTTGCTTGGACCTTGACCTGAAAATCACATTAGGTCTTGAAACTAAAATTTAGACATATTTTAATGTGTTCTCCACCTCATATACATTCTCAAAAAACCTCTCAAATTATCAAAAACTACTATTCATCCTTCATAAGCCGTGAAAACATCTCATGTCACCTAATTAGGTTAGGCAGGGTCTATAACTAGTCTAGTTATATGTTAGGTCTATAAGTCCTACCCCTTTAGGCTCACATTGAGACTCTCATGAGTTATCTAGTGTATTTTATTTATTATTAAACATCATAAAACATCTAATCAATTTTTCATGTATCCATCTCATCAGGCCACCAACCTCATACCTTCTCACAAGGTCTCTTCATGTAGTGACCAATGACATGACTAGGATTTTCAAGCTCTTAAAGTTTGACAACTAATCTTGAAACATTATTTGATGATTTTATACATTTATTTCATAAATTTTATGCTATTTATATAATATCATACCTATACACACACCTCTTAATGTTCATTATGCACATGCTCATGATATGACTATGTTTTTTATGATTAGGCTTCTCAAGATACCTATTACTCAAAACATGTTTACCTTAACCTAATCATCAAACCTATTTGTTACAATATTGAAATTCATCAAGATAACTTGAATCATGAAATTGAACTTAGAATAACCATTATGTTGACTTAAAATTATCTCTTAACATAAATATATTAGGTTAACTTCAAATTCTCTCATGTCCCATGGTTCATATCTCACTAACCACTCACCATGCATCTTTACCATATGCATCTTGACATCAATGACATAAACATTGATCTTTACATCAATGATATCAACCTTGGCATTGACATTAATGACAAAAATTCTCTACAAACTCCCCCTTTTTCATTGATGGTAGATCATTCTTTAAACTAATCACTCTCATCTCCCTAGTCTGGTCAATCTCCCTTCTTGGAATTTCTCCTACTTTGACATTAATGACAAAAGGTCCTACATAGATTTACATATGGAACCATAAATTGTTTATACATGGGTTAAAATCATAGAATATGAAGCATTAAGGTAACATACTCCCCCATACTCTATGAAAACCTTCTTCAAATGATCACTGATTATAAGACCTATTTTTAATGCAGATCAAACTATAATTTAATTGAAAACCTCCCCCTCAAACCAAGCATCTACCATGATTCTATTAATAGAAGAGTGTCTTAATGAAGACTAATTAAGTAACCCCTTTTTATATATCACTAAAACATCACAAGTTTAGGATATTCATAGATCTCAATGATCTCACATGACTAAATGCCCTTCAATACCCTTTTAGGCTTGATTGCCATTATAGGTTTTATCTCTTCATCATCCATTTGATTATCAATATGATCTGAAAATAGGCATTCCTAAGTTGATTTAAAATTTAAATAATAGTCTATCATATCAATTAGTCCACTTGAATTTATATAATGATCATGATTCATCTTCAATATCCTTGGTTTCTATGCATTCATTTGCCTTCTCTTTAGCAATATAAAGGCTTCAAACCTCCTATTTTGACTTGATGAATTTCTAACCTTGTTATGATATAGTCTTGTAATATGTCCTATATCATGAAAACTATATAAAACCATCATATACATACCTCTTGATTGATGTGAGTTGTGATTACTTCCATATTCCTATGAGTACTCATTCATGGAGGGTCTTATACACTCTCTTTCTCTATGACCAAACTGATTACACATAAAATAGTAACCATTTAATGAGTTGTCATACCTTATATTATTGAGATATTTGATAGGTATTTTCATTTTGACCTTCTTGTCTTCAACAATCTTCTCTTTGACTTGAGGTGTTATCTTTTGGTCTTCTTTGAAACTAAGACTTGTCTTGTTACTTACAATCTTTTAGCTACTCAATAGGTCATCTAAAACCTTTGCTCTCTTTTTAAAACCTTAAAAAGGTATTCACCTTGATATATACTTGATTCAACTTAGATTTAAAAGATTATACTTTAGTTTCATAGCTAATATACTCTTCCTCTTTATCCTTTAAACTTACATTGAATACCTCTATATGTGCCCCAACTTGATTGATGATCTCATCATACTCCTTGGAAGCATTAATTATCCTTTCCTTAAATAATCCTATCGACTCCTCATATTCCTTAACTAATGATCTTAGTTTATGATTCTTTTTCCTTTAGAACTTCAATTCCTCTAGGGTACTTACTGATTCTGCCTCAAGATCTACTTCAGCTTTTTCTTCATCATATTCCACATTAACCATAATGCCTTTCCCACTTAAACAACCCTCATTGTTTGATTTTATTGACATAAACAATATTTCATTATTGTCATTTTTAGGTTCATAAATATCATCATCACTATCAGATGCACTTGAGCCACATACATTATAAGAGTTATTTTCTTTAGTATACAAGCTTCTTTTTTTTTGAAAGATTTTTTCTACTTTTATACTTCCTAAACTCCTTATTGTTATTAGGATTATAGGTATTATTGTCATCTCCATGATGTTCATGTTCTTTAGTATGATCATATTTATCCTTGTTAGGACACTTGGATGCAAAGTGACTGATCTTTCCATAGTTGAAACATTTAAAGGGCAACTTACCTTTGTACTTGTCAAATCCAAACCTCAACTTCCTTACAAACATGACTATTAGTTGATCATCATCAACATCTAAGAATTCCTCATCCTTGACCTTCTTTGCTTTTTATTTCTTCTCAAATTTTAAGGTTGATTCCTTCTTGGGAGGTATTCTTTCATTAGTTATCATTTCATAGGTAGTTAAAATACCATGAAGTCCATCCATCTATAGCTTATCCAAATCTTTAATATCTTATACTACAAAAACCTTAGAGTCAAACTTAGGATTTAGTGATCTCAAGACTTTTTTAAAAACTATATATTCTTTCACATCTTCTTCAAATCCTATAATGACATTGAAAACTTCATCATCCTTCAATAGGTAAGATGAAATGGTTTCATCTTTATTCATATTCAAACTTTTAAACTATCTCTAGTGGGTCTGCAACTTGGTCATCTTCATCTTGGTGTCTCCTTCATGGTTGGTCTTAAATTTTTCCCATATATCTTTAGATGATACACAATGCATTACTTTCATAATATCTCCATCTGATAGGCCATAAATAATGGTATTCATTGCCTTGGAATTGTTTTCATTGTCCTTCTTACCTATTGCATCTATTGATGGAATAAGAGGGGGAATATAACCATCCATAACTGACTACCAAATATCGTGTCCTTGTGACATAAAATAGATCTTCATCTTGAAATTACAAAAGGCATAGTTACATACATTGAATAATAGAGCCTTACTAGTAAATAAACCACCTTGATCTTTCTAACTAGACATCCTTGCTTTAAGGATATTTTTCAGGATTTTAGACCTACTTCAAAGGACCAAGATTTAATAACAAATGTTGGAATAAAATTAAATAAGTGGGGGGGGGGGTGAATTAGTCTTCAAATAATTTCTTATATAATCTCACTTAATAAATCATAGATTATTTAGGTAAGCATGTACATCTTAGCAAGCATAAACACCAATTCATATGAGCATGAAACAAATGAACAAAATATATTTGTGGGAAAACCTAAATAGGAATAAAAAACATTTATGATGAAAATGGATTAATATCCTATAATAATATCATAAAATTTATTGAATCACCAAATTCACATGGAGCACCAACCCTAACTAACTAAGCACCAACTCAACTAGGCTTTAGTAAACACCCACTTGCAAGGAGGCACCAACCCCTTAGATGACTCAGTACCAACTCAACCTCCTAAAAAACTTGATAATATTAACAATAAATTTTTTTAATAAAATATATTATGTTCTCCTTATTCAACTCTTCACACCCTTATATTCCTCTCAAAATTGGTCTCTAGCCTTCTTCGCTCAACTAGCCCTCTTCTTGACTTGATTAGGTCAAATAGACTTGATTATCATATACAAAACCTATATAAAATGTTAATAAATAGTATTTTATCCTCTTATAATGGTATAAAATACCTCTTTATTATCTTTAATATACCTTCTTTTTTTCTTACACTCTTTACATTCTAATAGGCCTAAAATTTTCTAGTATTTATACAAGTCTTATGATCATATTCTTCTTAGTCAAAAAAACACACTTACCCCATAAGTTTTACCATGAAATTAATATTAGGAAATATAATATACATGGATAAAATGTGATTTTATTCCCTTTAGGTCTCACCTTTCTCAAATAGACCTTGTCTATCCTTTATGTCTCATTGAGACCTAATCCCATTATGCCTACTTAGCACATGTTACCCTTTTGATCTTCTTGGAGAATATTCAAACACTTTACATAGAATAAATACATGATATTCCATCCCAATAAACCCATGATAATATAATATAGGATCCATAACACTTTTTAGCTTAAACCACTGCTTGAAGCACATCATTAGTACTATTCATATTAACCCTGTATATACCCAAAAATTTTGTCTTGAATAATTGTAGCATAAGAAAAAAAATGAAAAAAAACCATGGAAAATACATACATACACACACACACACACACACACATATTGCATTATATCCATCACCATTTACATTATACTTCATAACTTGGGATAAAAATCCTCAAACCCTTCTCTACAACTAGCCTACTCAGAACTGCCAACTGGTCTCAAAACATAGTCATGAAGAATTGAACTTACATACCTAAAACATTACTTAATATGACCTATTAAACCTTAAATATATTTTTTTACATATATATATAACTCTAAATTACTAGTATTATAAGGTATAACTCCAAATATTGGTCTTGCAAACCAATCTTTTGTCTTTAGTACACACAATCAAGCCTAAACTAGTCAACCTATTTTGGATTCACTATTTAAATTAATTTTATTAACTATAAAACCTTATTAAAATAATTAATAGGACATATATATCCCAAAAGAAACATAATATTCTTTTTATTCTTTAGCTCAGGGCAGAGAGCCTCCAACTCATCACTATAATTTGCTTTCTCAAATCTACTAGTTTACATTATAACATAGTCATGGTGATAATGGCTTTCAACACCTATATAGACACTTTCAGATAATTTTGATGTATGTATATTATTATATGAGATAATTAGTTAAATATTAGATATAAATATACCATGGTTATGTGACAATATTGGTCTTGCATACCAATCTCATAACCTTACACCTTCACTATCTCATATGCATACGATAGGTCAATTTATCAGCAATAATTTCATCATATCCACTAAATTAAAAAATATATAACTAAAATTAACATGTATTAAAGGTATTTAAAAAATTATCCATGTACTTGTATTCATCCCTAGTCCATGATAACACTTCCCTAATCAACTTATCACTTCTGGCTAGTTTTCTCACTATCTACACCATTAAGCCTTTTAGCGATATGTCAACTTGTATGACCAGTTTCTCACATATAAAGACTAGAAAATATCCATATACCACCATAAACATGAAATATATGTCTCAATATTCAACCTTTTTTCATCTATTAACTTTTACTTGGTCAACATTGACTACTACAATAAATCTCTAAGAAATAAGGCTTTTCCTAAAGGGTCCACTTACTCACCTAACAAACCAATCACACTTGGAGGTTATTTAGAGTTAAATACAACCTAAAATAACTTAAATATACATTAAAAACCATGATAGGATGTTTTTATCAATATATTTCTCATCAATTCAATGTTAGGTTTTTAGAGAGGATTAAAACCATCTTACAGTCTTAACGATCATTCATAAAAATACTTAGGCCCTTTTTCAAGAATCCAATGATTGGAAATTTGATATAGGATAATTCCCCATATATAATGAATATATTAGGTTCTCATGTATAGGTTACACATACCAATTATTACTTTAAAGTTCTTTTCAACTTGAGAATTCTTCATTCTATGCACAAAAGAGACCTCAAAATACTTTTCCTTGCATTTTCTTGCAAAATTTGACCTAAAACTTCATGATCATGCTTTAAAAAAAATTCATACCTCTATCCATACTCATAAACTAACTCATGACTTGGAAACTTATCTTGATACCTCATTTGGCCATCATCTCTTTTTATGCTTGCTTGGACCTTAACCTGTAAATCATTATAATAGGTCTTGAAACTGACCTTCAAGCCTCTTTTCATGTTCTTTCCACCTCATATACATGATAAATAAACTTATCACATTATCATACATTAATTTTCATCCTTAATAGGTATTTACAACATCTCATGGCACCTCATTAGGTCAGATGGGGTCTAGAACTAGTCTAGTTGCATGCTAGGTCTATAGGTCCTACCCCTATAGGCTCACTTTGAGACTCTCATGAGTGATATAGTGTATTTTATGCATTATTAAGAATATTAAAGCATACACTCATGATTTTTTGTATTATTATTACCATGTCATTAACCTCATACCTTTTGATAAGGTCTCTTCATGTATTGACCAATGGCATGGCTAGGATTTTTAAGATCTTGAAGTTTGATAACTAATCTTGAAAGATTAGTTGATGATTCTATACCTTGATCACATTCCTTCCATTATATTTAGAAAATATCATACCTCTACACACACCTCTTCATGATCATCATGCACATACTCATGATATGACTATGTTTTTTATGACTAGGCTTCTCAAGATACCTATTACTCAAAACATGATTACCTTAACTTGATCATCAAACCTATTTATGATAATACTAATAGTCATCAATATGAATTGAATCATGACATTGAAATTAAAATAATAATAAGTTTTCCTTTAAATTCACTCATTTCATGTGGTTCATATCTCACTGACCACTCACCTTGCATCTTTACTAGATGCATCTTGACATCAATGACATAAACCTTGACCTTGAAATTAAATATATCAACCTTGGAATTAACATTAATGACAACAATTCTCAATATCCTATCTTCTAAAAATATTCCACTCTAGTTTTTAAGGACAAACATCACTTATAATTAGTCATTCTAACATTTAGGATATGCCAACCATCTGCTTTGCTTCTTCCCTGCCTAGCGAGTTATGATATGTGAATTTAACTCAAGAGATGATGGTTAGTATTGTGTTAGTTCTAAAATGAAAAGAAAGTGAAATAAACACACTAATAGCATAACATCTCTAAGCTTAGACACTAGGGAGATCTTAGTTAACAAAGATAAATGACAAACACAACTAAAAATCAAGGAATGAAAACACAATAATTCCTTCACCTTCCTTGGATTCTCTAAATGCCTTTGTAGTGGTGGCTTGCTTAGCTTGTGCTCATGAATTCCTTAGCAATGGAAGCTTGGCTACCCCCATCTCTCCTTGGAACCTTTGGCTTATGGCTTGGCTTGGCTTAGAATCAATTTGGCATGGTAACACTAATTGTTTAAAGCTTTTGGAACCAATTTGGCATTATAACTTTGCATCAAAAAATCTTAGAAATGATGTTGTAATGCCTCATGTTCATAGATTTTTAGACTTGATCAGAATCAACCTCAACCATCCATCTCAAGTTTGAGATGTGTTGTTGAAGATTAATTTAATTTTTGGAATTAATTTTGTAATTATCCTCATCATGGAATTTAAAGAAGGGGAAAATAAGAGGCATGGAGGGCATCATGGAAGGCTTTGATGAAGCATGGGAGGTGTGAATCCTGATATTTGTGGCATTTATGGCCTAGGGATGTCTTCCCAAGAAATGATGTCACTTGATGATGTATATATTCCATATTCATTTTTAAAAATAATTATTCAATATGTTTCTACGGAATTATTGATTAGGACTTGATTCGGTTTAATTATCTCTTAAGCATGATTAAGTACATTATGCACAAATTGCCTAAATTGATCAAAATGCCTTGTTATTGGTCCTAAATTTAACTAGATTAGAATTGGAAGGTGCTATCAGATGCATTGGAAGTGTATTCCTATTTAGGATGTTTCTAAAAACAAATAAAAAAGGTATGCATCTTGTGTAAAATATTTTATAGGAAAGATCAATTTAGAGTATGTGGGTGTAAAATTAGCATTTTGACTCAAAATGGACTGATCAGAGTTAGCTAGCCCATAAATTTCATTGACCCATTTATGGATACCCTAGCCAAAATTGGCACTTGAATATATCATTTTCACAGCATTTTGCATGTTTTAGTGTTTTTAGGCCAAATTATGCATTTTAGATGGAAACTAGCCAAAACCCTGATTGGAGGTTATTAGCGACCAGATTTAGGTGTTTACAGTTTACCCTTATTTGGGAAGGCATTGAAAGCTATAATAAAAGTAATTTATTCTAAAATAATTAAAATGTCTTATATTCCTACAACTATAATGATGACAAACTAACTATATGATGCCCCCTCGAGGGAACGGTTGGCACAAGTGGGTCGGTGAACAGTCCCTCGAAAAGAAAGAAGTGAAAAAAGGAGACCATAGAAAGGAAAGATGATGGAGTGAAAACATAATTAGATTGAAAAATTAGTCAAAATAATTGAGAATACAAGTGGGATGGTGTAAAATGGTTTTCTCAAAGGTGGTTATAAGCATTGTACTCTGATAGTGGCAACATGGTATGGTAACATAATGATTTGCTCAAAAGTGATTATAATCATTAAGAAGATGAATATGCCCTAGTTAGGACAAAAAAAAAAGATCAAATCATACCCCTGTATAGGCAAAAAAAATTAGAGTGGTGATAACACAATGATTTTCCAAAAGGTAGTTATAATCATTGAAAAATGTAAGTGGGACGGTGTACAATGATTTTCCCATAGGAAGTTATAATCATTGGACCTTGATTATGGAAAACATGATAAAATTAGATGAGTATGATGATAACTTAAGACATAGGGTAATGATGAATTATAAAAACCTACTAGTATGGAGATGTTCATCCAAACTAATAAAGGTTGAAATTCTTTCATGGTCAATTAGTCTATTTGGGATATGATTAGGAGTGGAATCAGGGTGTCAATGTTGAAGAGATGCTAGCATTACTAAATAGACTTTGTGAAGCTAAGGTTTTTTTAGCACATGTTGTTAGGCATCATCATATAACATCATGAGGACTCGGCCAAAATATGCATAAGGACTAACTCCCATAATCCAATACTCAATAGAAAATAATGAACCAATGATAGAAACCATGATGACAATGTAAACATATAAATAAGGATGGATTTAAGTGTAAGTGTGGGTAAGAAATCACATAATGAACACACATAAACTAAATCAATGCAATAATGCTAAAAGCAAACAAACAAATAAAATAAGTAAAAATAAGCAAACAAACAACACAATAGAAACCCTACGAACATTGCCCCTAGAAAATAGAGGACAACTTAACAAAAAAAATGGGGGAATAGAATAAAAGGAAGGGGGTGGCTGAGTTGTCTCCATATGCTCTAGGCAAGTGGATGTTGCCTACATAGTTCCATGGATGTAATATCCAATAAAAAAATTTAGGCCAAATGTAGTTCTCCCAGAGAATGGGAATAATGTGATAACTAAGGAAAACAAACAAAATGGATTTGATAAAAGAATAGGAATGGTCTTGAAAAATGGAAAGTATGTGAGAGAAAAAGTAAAAAAAGGATGGGGAAACTAAATGACAAGTGATTTTCTTATAACTTAGTAAGGGTTCCCAAAATCCTTAAGGCAAAGAAGTGGTCAATATTTTTGTTCTTTTCTAATGATTTTTTAAATGTTTTTAGAACTTTTTAGAGTGTCTCAACTTGATCAAGAATGATGAGACACTAAATGGTTCAAGCATGTAAAAAAATGAGAGCATTTAAATAAAGGTTTCTCACAAAATGGTGAGAGTGTGGCTTAGGTTTCTCGTAAAATAGTGAGAGTGTTTAAACAAAGGTTACTCATAAAATGGTGAGAGAATTGGGAAAGGGTGACTAATCTAACTTCAATAAATATTGAGCACTACTTACATAGTCCCAGAATAGGACCTCAAGTCACTGTAGTTCTACCATTTCAATAGAGGAATTCAACTAGTGTAGCAGTCAATTCAAAAAAATTAGGCATAGTTGGTAAAAAGACACTATATGGCATAAGAAGTGGTAAGTTGGTAAATATGCTTAATGTTGCCCCTAGTTTTCCCATTGGTGGTTATAACTAAGATATAATTGTATAGGTCAATGATAATAATTTTCCCATAGGTGGTTATAATTAGTATCAAGATTGGCAAAACACTAATTTTCCCATAGGTGGTTATAATCAAGTTCACATAAACAAACATGGATATATAAGATGAAAGATATCTTGCTAGATCAATTGTCACACTAGTTTCATAGAATACCATTATAAACATGGATTTGATTGATTATTGAAACCTGATTGGAATCCTCCCACAAAAGGTGCAACAAGAACCAAATGAACCAAGATCAAAATAGGATTGGGTAGGATGACTAAAAATAGGCTTTGGTCTAAATAGAAATGGAATGATAGGATGGTATGGTCTTGTTTAGGATAATGATGGTTTGATAATTGGGTTAAAATGGTAGGAGGTTTCCCCCTAGTGATGGGGTGAATAGCAAGAATATTCAATAATGGAAAAAGGATATGTAACAATGGAAATGGCATATGAAATGGTATGGTACATGTTTTTGGCCTGGGTGTGGTTTTTAATTCTATTATTCCTTTTGAGATGGAGATGCACATCTTAATCAACAAATGATATTAAAAAAATACTTGATTATGCTAATTGCTATCCCATACCTAATTTGAATAGATGCTCTATCAAAAATGGCATGTGGATCGGGTTGTCAAGAATGCTCATATGATCTTCACTGGTTGTTGATTTTGATTCCTTCAAACATCGAGACAAAGTATATATTTAGCATCTAAAAAGGAAAGTGCAACCATGGATGGTAAATAAGGACAAATAATGGATGGTAGATTTATTTATAAATGGAATGGTAGATGATAATGGAATGTATGATGGTGGGGAAACAAATGAAGATCAAGACTTTCAGTCATATGTAATGTCATTGATGTTGGATTTAACATAATTTTGGTTGTGGTGGGGATGAAGAATTGTTCTCTCAATAGGACCACCAAATTTTTATATTGTTTAATCTTGAGAGTAGCTACCATCTGATTAGGCTGTAGATAGGAAGCTATTTTTATTTGATCTTTTATTTTGTCTTCATCAAGAAGTGAAGAACTTTTGTGCTCAGCTATTGGTGTCTCAATGAGGTCTTCACCAATGAATTTGTATTAATTATCCTATAGCACCTTTGAGACATTTTCACTAATAAACATTGGATTTTGAATTTTATTTGATTTTAGTTATTTCAAAAAAGTTTCACTAGAAGATATTGAGTTGTGACTTGGATTGTCTCCTAGTGCCTTTGAAAATGTCTCTCTAGGAGAGTGTTTTTTTGCTACATGAATGTTTTTTTGGCCTCCTTGATCTTATTAAATTTCTATGTCACCATAGATTTAGCTCTATAAAGTTTGATTATGTCGATCCAAATCAACACTTGTAGAATATGGATTGTCAATAATATGGCTATTTTGGTTTATGGTAATGACAAGTGGCATGATAATGGAATGGGGAGAGGTTGCACAATCCTCATAGAAGATATTAGGAGCACTTGTGTCAAAGATAAATTACTCATCATAAAAAACTATAGAAGGATCACAAATGTATCCAAATTGATTTGAGATGTATGTGTAACCAATGTTGTAACAACCATGAACATATTCTTCTTCTGAATTTGATTCTAACTCAAGGGACTCTGAAACTGATGTTGAGACTGATGTTGATTATGATTTTGATTTTGATGCCAAATATGACATCAATTCAAGAATAGAACCTGAATCTAACTCTAATTCTTCATCTGATGGGTACTCTATTACAATGATGTCTTGTTGAATTCCTGGTATTGGATAAGTAATAGCCTGTGATGGCACAATGGGCTCCACAAAAACTAGTTTATCAAAGTGGGACTCCTCTAGGATGGTAAAAAGGTCAAGAGATAAATCCTCAAAGACTAGATTATCAATAAGAGGTTGTTGAAAAATATGCACATGGTTGAGGTAATAATTTGACCAAAGGTGGTTATAATCATTAATAAGTGACTCAACAAAGACTAGCTTGTCAGAGTGAGACTCCTCAACAATTGGTATAGGATCAATAAGTAATTTATCATAGGTTAACTTATCACAAATGGTTGATCCAATAGAAACATCTTGGATTGGTTGGTTCTCTTAGCCTTGGTTTCTAATGAGTTGGAAAATACTAGTTTTGAACATAGCTTGGTCTTTAAAGGATTGGATCAGTTGAGGTTTGGTTGGGATTGGTACTGGGCAAGGAATGACTTGTGGTTGGATAATGGTAGGTCATTGGGGAGCATGATTGATTCCATGAGCCAAAGGACAAAGTCTTAAGATGGTAATGATAGGGCATTATGGGGATTGATTGATCACACAAGCCAGAAGACTAGGTCCTAGACTGATGAAGGGGTGTTGTGGAGTTTGGTTGCTCACACAAACCAAAGGATTAGGTCTAGGAATGGTAATGGTATTCCTTAGATATTTTGGAGTTTGATGGCTCGTATAGTCCAAAAGAGGGTTAGGAGTAGTCAATGGTCAGATAGAAAAAGGATGTCATGAAACTTGATTGCTTGCATAAGCAAAATCATTCAAGTCTTCCTCATCAACCATATCATCCCAATCATGAGTTTAATGATGAGCTAGTTTTTTACTATGTTCCATGTACTAATTTTTGAAAAGAGGGTATGGATTCATACCCCAAGAAAAATTATCTATAGTTGGGTCTTCAAAGTCCTCTTCACTAGCCTTTTCATACCAATCAAGGTCTCGAGTTGGATCATAATTTGCTTTGTGAATTTGTTACCATGAATGATTAATATGAGGTGAATATAAATATATATCACAAACCATATTAGCATCATTGGGGTCTTGAAAAAAGCCATAAAAGCCATTTTATGTAGCCATTCTATCATAATTTGAATTGTAAGTGACTCCACCATAAGTGTAGTGAGACATGTCTATGTAAATGATGAAAGATCTGAAAAAAAAAGGCTTAGGGTTATACAAACTCTAAAAAATTATGTCCAAAGGACAAATGGTTCAAACTTGGTCTATCTTGGTCAAAGGGGTGGAGCTATATCTCCAATGTGGTTTGAAAGTGGAACTATATCCCCAAAATGATTTGTGATAAGACTTGGCATAAAATAACCTAACATCAAATGTCATATACACAAAAGTTCAAGTATCTAAATAAAAACTGACATGTCAAAGGTCTAGGTCAAAGTGTTCCAAAAAAGGTCTAAACTAGGAAAGGGAAAAGTTGAGTTGCCAAGTCTTTTATCCAAATGTGGAGTCAAAATCTAGGTTTAAACAAACAGGCATGTGATAGGACTTTTGGCCAAATGGCATCAAAAGTTAGACTTGAAATAAAGGCTAATGTGATTTGATTTAATCTAACAAGTTTGGAAATAACTTTGACATAGACTTGACACATGGAATAAAACATAAACATGATCAGTTGGCATAAGGCATATGACAACAAGCTCTTTGAGAAAGGTTGTGTTCTCCCAAATAAAGGAACAAACAATGATGAGGATAGGCATTAAACAAACAAACCATCAATAGTTTTCAAATTTAGGTAATCGATTAACTAAAGTTATACAACCCAAAAGAGAAATATCTATGTATCAGCTCCATAAATTGAGACCTAAATAGAAATCAATTAATGTTTGGATCTAAAATTAATAAGGATAATTGAAAAATAAACATTGAAAACTAGGATTTGATTAAATAGGTTAGACAATATTGGACAACATGATGGCACAAGATAAAGGTCCAAATGGTATACATAAAGTGGTTTGAAATAAATGGTTTTGATACAATGGTAAAACAAGTCTTGAAACAAATTGAGCAACCTAATGATGTAACCATAGTCGAATAATGTAGTCAATGTTATGTTTCAAAAGACTTAAAAGGCTCAAAATGTTTTGACATGATTTGGGTAGCATAACAATACCCTCTGTAACTCTAATGCATTGTTATATCTTGGCTTATGAACATACAAAAAAGTTTTAGTCTCAAAACATACCAAGCAAAAAATGACCAAAATACACTAAGTATAATCATCCAAATATTAACAAGGGTATGACATGTGGGGTTGACTAAACTATCAAGTTTTGAATGTTTCTAGGGGAATCAATTACAAAATGACTTTCACATCAAACAATGTAAAAGACAATTACAAAAACTGGATGACTATGGCATTAGCTAGTTGTAAAAAGGTCTAGTCCTTTCTACAACCACTACATCCTACTATTCACTCAGTGTAGTGCAATGTCCAAATAGAGATACATCTCATGTGTAACTCTAAAGGAGTCAAATGAAGTCAATGTTGGGAGGTGAAACCCCAGGTCAAAGCTTCCCTAAAGATATTGTGAGAGGTGATGAAGTCCCCCTCACAAGACAAGATACATAAAAATAAATAAAGAATGAAAATATAAAGACTTTAGGGTTGTTTTCAAGGTCACCCAAACTTTGATGAGTTTTTAGGGAGTGCTTTAGATGACTTTCTTTCTAAGCCTTATAATAGGATAATTTGCAATAGGAATGGCACTTTTGATTCTAAGGGTTCCCTAGAGGAGACAAATGGAATATCATACACACAACATCCCTCTTCTTACCAAAATAAAAATTAGATCAAACAACTATTGAAGACAAAAATGATAAGTGTGTTCACTTTTAAGCCCAAATGAAAGATTTGGTGGTGTTCATTTGGCGCCTTGGTCTTAGTTGTAACTTTGAAAACTAATGATAAAAACACTTATTTAAACACATTAAATGTTACTTTAAGCACCAAAATAATGTTCTTAGTTCATTTTAAAATCATTCAAAAGTTGGTCTAAAATATGATTTATCAAACTTGAAATCTGCTAGTTACATGTCTACCCTTAAGGCATCACCCCAAAAGAAAATATGTTAGACTAGAAATATTTTAAATATATTTTACAAATTTTGTAAAAAAATTATGAAACTTGAAGCTAAACTAATGCTAAAATTTGAAAATTTAGGATAAAACATGTGGTTTTAAAAAAAATCATCTAAAATGGAGTTCGTATGACCCCAAACCAAGCATTTTAAAATAGCTCTCAGGTTTGTGTTTTAAAGAAAACACAGTGACTGATGTCGGTTACACTTACTAACCAATGATAGTTATATAATTGATGATGGTTATATAACCAACATTAGTTACATAAATAGTGATCGATGACACCTATGACAACTGATGATGGTTTTAATAACCAATGTCAGTTACTGTGTAAACCTATGGCAAACAAAAAGTAGTAAAACAAAGTTAGAAAATCAATTTGCAAGAGTTTTAATGATCTAAATGAAGATTTTAAATATGAAAAATGATATTCTTCATATGTGGGATGTGTCTAGTCCCACCGGTCATGCCATTAATTTGATTTATTAATTTGACTCATGAGAGGATGTTTAGTATTGTGTTAGTTATAAAATGAAAACAAAGTGAAATAAACACACTAATAACATATCATCAATAGGCCTAGAAAATAGGGAGAGATTAGTTAACAAAGACAAATGACAAACACAACTAAAATTAAAGGAATTAAAATACAATAATACCTACACCTTCCTTGGATCCTCCAAATGCCTTTGTAGTGATGGCTTATTTAGCTTGTGCTCATGAAGTCCTTGGTAATGGAAGCTTGGCTACCTCCATCTCTCCTTGGTACCTTTGGCTTGTGGCTTGGATTGGATTGGAATTAATTTGGCATGGTAAGACTTATTGGTTGAAGCTTTTGGAACCAATTTGGCATTATAACTTTGCATCAAAAAAGCTTAGAAATGATGTTGTGAGGCCTCCTATTTATAGATTTTTGGATTTGATCAGAATCAACCTCAACCATCCATCTCAATATTGAGATGTGTGGTTGAGGATTAATTAAAATTTTATAATTAAATCTGTAATTATCCTCATCATGGAATTACAAGAAGTGGAAATTAAAAGGCATGGAGGGCATCATAAAAGGCATTGATGAGGCATGGGAGGTATGAATATTGATATTTATGGCATTTATGGCCTAAGGATGTCTTCCCAAGAAATCAGGTCACTTGATGATGCAGATATTCCATATTCATTTCCAAAAATAAGTATTCAACAAGTTTCCATGGAATTATTTATTAGGCCTTGATTTGGGTTAATTAGCTCTTAAGCATGATTAAGCACATTATGCACAAATTGCCCAAATTGATCAGAATGCCTTGTTATTGGTCCTAAATTTGAATGCATTGGAATTGGAAGGTGATGTTAGATGCATTTGAACTATAATCCTATTTAGGATGTTTCCAAAAACAAATAACAAAGGCATGCATCTTGTGAAAAATATTTGATAGGAAAGAGCAGTTTAAAGTATGTGGGTACAAAATTGGCATTTTGACTCGAAATGGACTGATCAAAGTTAGTTGGCCCATAAATTTCATTACCCCATTTAGGGATACCCTAGCCAAAATTGGCACTTAAATATATAATTTTCACATCATTTTGTGTGTTTTAGTGTTTTTAGGCCAAATTATGCATTTTAGATGGAAACTAGCCAAAACCCTGATTGGAGGTTATCGGTGGCTAGATTTAGGTGTCTACACAAGCCATTCATAATTATAAGGGATGGACCTAGTGATACATAATAACCCTAATCCTATTATATTTGATCCATATTCATCTCCATAATCCTCTTGTTCTTTTTTCCTGCATCTTATTATAACCTCCCTCCTCCTACTTATCTTTTGAGCATAATAAAACTAATTAAGAAAAGCACCACTCAAGAGGATCCTTAGTGTGTCTTTTAGATCTGGGTTAAAGTAATCCTCATCTTCCCCCTAGTTATGACATAATTTTTCCTAGCTATGAGCTGAATTCAAAATCCTTCCTCTGTTCCTCATCTTCCTCATCGTTCTAACATGAGTGCATATCAAATTTGATCATGTTGTGCATTTTGATTTCATTATTTTTAAATGTGTGATTTTTTATTTATATTTTTAAATTTACAATGTGATTAATGAGCTAAAAGTGTGATTGATGAGTTATAATCTTACATTTTTAATGTGATTTATGAGCTATATTCTTACATTTCTAGAAATGACAGATCATTATCGTACTCATTCTTTACTTATTTTTTAGTTAGTGGATATCGACTTTTTACTTGATGGTGCAATTATTATTTTGATAGCCAAATGATATCATAAATAACACCAATTATATATTAAAATAATATATATTATGTGTTTTCTTATGAAAATAATCTACACTTACTAGATTGTCATATTTATCTTATAGTACTTCTGGATTGAACTTGTTTATCTTCAAATTCAAGATTTTACTTTATGTTATTTGATTAAAAAGGCTAATGGAAATTTTTATGTTGTTAGATATAAATTATAATGAAAATTGATTTGTTCTTGATTTACCTAATGTTGATTTTATATTATTTAAGAAATTTAGACTTCACACTACCTAACATTAACATAAAAAAGCAATACCCGAGGGTTCATACTTTGTTATGACCTAAATAAAAATGTATAACATAAAATTTATGTGTTTAAATGTAATTTTTTTGACTAAAGCCAAAAATATTATAAATATTTGGAAAATCTAGGGCCATGGACCTAACCAATTATATATTGAAAAGAAATTAGGTTGAGTCTCAAAGAATATTGTTTTATAATTTTGGGGAAAACATTTATTAGGGTTTCAAAATTATTATTATTATTATTTTGAATTTTCATTCTTTCATTACAATGATAGGTGTTCTTAAAATGGTATTCGGAGGTGGTTGGAAGCTATAATGGTGTGATAATATTAGAATTTAATTATTTTAATGCTGATATTATAAAATAAAAAATAAAATAATTTAATTATTTAAAATCTCACATGATTAAATTTAAAAAAAAAACATGATGATTTAAAAAAATAAAAAACATATAAATAAAAAAAAATCAAACATAAAAAAAAGTGATAGAAATAAAAATTAAAGAAGAGTAAAAAATGAGGTAAATTAATTGTCATTTCATATTACGTAGATAAAATATAAAGTTTTTATATTTAATGTTTGAAAGATTACTTATTTTATCATTGTTTTCCTAAATAATCATAATAATTAAATTATAAAAATAAATTATCATAAAAAATATTAAATCATAATAGATTATATATATATATATATATATATATATATATATATATATATATATAATCAAAATTAATTTATAAGTAATATATAGATTTTACTACATCATATTTATAAATAATCATATTTAATTTTTGGGTAATATATAAATTTTATAGCATTATATTTATAAATAATTAGATAATCATAACTAATTTATAGATAATATATAGATTTTAACATGACATAATTATAAATAATCATATCATAAAAATGAATTGTAAAAATATAATAGTATATCAAAATTACCACATCATAAAAAATATCATCACATGATAAAAAATTAAATAAATAATATATAAATAATCATAATTTTTTTATTCGATTGGTTAAAATTGGGTTAAGGGGACCCTTCCCATATAAAATATATTAAAATATAGACATGAATAATCAACAAAATGGAGAGGGGAAAGAAATAAACCTGATAGGAAAACACCCACCCACCAAAAAGACACTAAACTTTTGCCAAAATCCTAGTAAAGCATAAGAAGGTAAAGAGATAACCAACAAGTTAGATTTAGAATAAATAACCAATTTCTTGGCCACTGAGCTTTCCCCTTTGATGTTCTCTTTCCATCTAGTGCATTTTATCATGTACTATTCCTTTTCATCACCCTTCCTCTTGTGTTTTATGTTAAAAACCTTGGCTCCTTCCTTCTCTTGCTCGAACTCCCTGTTATCTTCTGCCTCTTCACTCTAAGTGATATTATTGACTTCTGGGATGAGCTCTTTAGTACCAATAGGATCTTTGCCAAAATACGTATCTACCAGTTTGAAACCTATAATCCCTTTAATATTATCAAATTCCTCCACAATCTCATTGTATAAAAGTTTCTACATTATAATCTTAGTGAATAACTTGTCTATTAAATGCTTAATAACCTCCTTATTCTTAGGATTCAGAATCCCCAGTCCTTACTGGAGATAGCAGAGTGTGAATGGGGATACCCTTATTAATGACTCTTGATTTATATTCCCCCTAGGAGGACTCACCTTTGGCTCCCTTAAATTATTCCTTACCATTTTATTCAATGTCAAACTCAGTAAAAAAGTTCTCATCCTTGTCCAAATCCTCCTACTCACTAGGAATATTGATTGCCTTCAAGATATTTTTGGACCACAAAGGTTCCCTTGTCTTGACCAAAAGAATAATCATACCTTGATGGATGATATCTAATGAAGTGTTTCCTTTGAAGTTCATCACCATGGCTTCCAGTGATTTTAGCAGAAAAATGGGTGACTAATAGTGTGCCCTTTGAAATGATTGAGTAATAGAAAGTGGTGAGAGAATAACATCATGTTTTTACCCTCTAAATTAATATACCACATGATTTGTAAATAGACATTGGGCCCCTTCCTCAGCAATTCATTCCTCGTGAACCCTTTATGGGACCCTGCTTTGGGTTTTTTCTTTTCCTTGGTGAAGAAGATATTAATGAGATCTTCCTTTCTCTTCTTGTCCTTAAATTCTTTGACACCAAAATATTCCATACTATTAATGTCCCCAATAAGCTCTTATATCATTAATATTCTCAGTCAATGAATACAAACTTCCCTATCTTTCCATCCCTTAGTGAAGTCCTTGGAAAATCTCATATCATGGATGACCAGTTGTTGCATGAAGGTTTCCAAGCCACCTTTGACTATTTTATGCCAAA